>NW_001799144.1:4385-545223 GCF_000165425.1 Paramecium tetraurelia | reverse complement strand
GCACGCTTCAATCCTTATTGTAATGCAGAATCGATTAGAGCTAAAGCTTTAAATAAATTTCTAATAAATACCATTGAATTATAGATCGTGTATCAATATTTACAACGATTATTGAGAGAGTTAATTTTATACGCAAGCTAGCTTTAGAATTGCTACATTGACAAATTTAATTTAATATTATATATTTGAAATAATTTCACTCAAGTAGTAATTTTAGAATTGCTACATTTACAACATTAATTTGATATTCTTAATTAAAAATAATTGTCCTCAAATATGTAGAATGCCATTATTAACAGTCTAATAATCGCGAAAAACTTTATCATTAAATTAGAATCGGGATATGTTCCTCGAACTGCAATTTTAGAATTGTAATATTAAATGGCGAGAAAAGATTTTTCTCAAACTGTAGTTTTAGAATTTCAATATTAATAATATTAGACTAATGAGAATTTGTTCTTATTGTCAAAGAAATGCAATATTATCAATAAAGGAATAGAGAGAAAATATTTTAACACCTTATATTTTTTTTCCATTTTTGACTATCAAAAATTGTTTTCTCAACTTTTACCTCCTAAAAATGGTAAATTTTGGAAATTTTTAAATTCACAAATCAGGGGGGTGGTATCTACATAGTTTTTGATTCACAAATCCAGGGGTGGTACCTACATAGTTTTTTGATTCACAAATCCGGGGGGGGGGGGGGTACTCACATAGAAGACTTTAAATTAAATTAATAGAAATATAGTATTTAAATAAAAATGAATTGCTAAAATGATAAGGCTGGAGATTTGTATGAGGTTTTGGCTTTATCTAAAGATATTGACGAAGTTGTTTTCTCAATCCTTTTAAAAATATATAAAAGAGATAAAATTTAAGACAATCGAGAAATTTTCTCAAATGATCTAAATATAAGGAAAGTTGAATAAGAAATATTATAGGTAGTAAATTAATCACTATTTGATAAGGAATAGATGGTCAGAATGACATATGTTCTCAAAAAAATTAAGGATCATGAATTTAATGAATATAATTATGCATTAAAAGAATATGAAAAAATTAAAAAAGCTTTGATCATAAAAATATCATGGAATGAGAAAATTATCAAATTTCTAAATTTCTTAGTTCATCTTACTGCATTAGATGAGAGATATATATAGTCTGGATCAAATTCTCTTCATCTATTAATTTAAATGAAAGTTGATTTGAGTAAATAATAATTTGAGAATATTAGAATTAAAAATACTTCCTTAATAGGAGCAAATTTAGTAAGATGTAACTTAAGCGGATCTGATTTTGATAATGTAAATATCTGTGGAATTAATTTGAATGGAGCCAAATTGTTTAATTGCAACTGGAAGAATATAAAAATAGATGAGTTAAATAAGTTAAACGTTCATAGTAGATGTGTCAATTAAGTTTGCTTTTCTAAAGATAGTAAGTTCTTTGCTTCTTGTGATAATTCTATTATTATTTGGGATTTAAGAACAGGAAAAATAAAGTCTATAATTAAAGGAGACGCGGAGGTAAAATCATAATGCTTCTCACCTAAGAATTCTACTTTAGCTTTCAGTAGCAGATAATTTATCTATTTATGGAATCTTAAATCAGGAAAGTAGATATCAAAATTAGATGGTTATTCAAAGAAAGTTAATTCAATTTGTTTCTCCCCTGATGGTTCTACATTAGCATCTGGTAGTTAAGATGAATCCATCAGTTTATGGGACATGAAGACAGGATAATAAAAAGCCAAATTAGATGGTCATTCAGGAAGTGTTTATTCAGTCAATTTCTCTCATGATGGTACTACTTTAGCATCTGGTAGTTATAACTTTATCAATTTATGGGATTTTAAGACAGGGTAATTAAAAACAAAAATAGAATGTTAGTTAGGAAGTGTTTATTCAGTCAGTTTCTCTCCTGATGGTACTACTTTAGCAACTGGTAGTGATGATGACTTTATCTGTTTCTGGGATGTGAATACAGGGTAATAAATAGCCAAACTAGATGGTCATTTAGGAAGGGTTTATTCAGTCAATTTCTCACCTGATGGTAATACATTAGCATCTGGTAGTTGTGATGAGTCTATCCATTTATGGGATGTTAAGACAGAATAATTAAAAGCCAAATTAGATGAACATATTAATGGAATTCTATCAGTCTGTTCCTCTCCTGATGGTACTACATTAGCATCAGGTAGTTGGGATAAGTCGATCCGTTTATGGGATGTTAAGACTAGATAAGAAAAAGCTATGCTAGATGGTCATACAAGTTATGTTTAATCTGTCCGTTTCTCTCCTGATGGTAGTACATTAGCTTCTGGTAGTGATGATAAGTCAATCTGTATTTGGGATATTAAAACAGGATAATTAAAACGCAAATTACTTGGTCATACTAGTGGAATTTTATCAGTATATTTCTCTCATGATGGCCATACATTGGCATCTGGTAGTTTGGACAAGTCTATCCTATTTTGGGATGTTTAGACAGGATAATTAAAAAACAAATACGTTGGTCATACTACTGGAATTCTTGCTGTTTGTTTCTCTCCTGATGGTACTACATTGGCCTCTTGTAGTTCAAATATGTCCATTCGTTTATGGGATGTTAAAAAAGGAGAATAATAAGCAATATTAAATGGTCATACAAGCTATGTTTAATCTGTTTGTTTCTCTCCTGATGGTTCTACATTAGCCTCGGGTTGTGATGATAAGTCAATCCGTTTATGGAATGTTGAGACTGGATAATAAAAAGCAAACTTAAATGGTCATAGTAATTGAATTTTATCGGTTTGTTTCTTTCCTGATGGTACTACATTAGCATCTGGTAGTTGGGATCATTCTATTCGTTTATGGGATGTTAAGACAAGGTTATAAATAGCCATATTAGATGGTCATGATGATTGGGTTTATTCTGTCTGTTTCACTCCTCAAGGTAATAGATTAATATCTGGAAGTGAGGATATGTCTATTTCGGTTATGGGATATAAAAACAGAACCACAAATCTTATCTTCCAAAATTGTTAAAAAGAAATTCTGATGTAACTTAAACCCCCCCATTTTTCTTTGGATTTTCAAGATAATGCTAACTCAGTTATTTCTATTCTACTAACATCTTAAAATCAAAATTTATAAATATAAAGAGCTCTCATCATGAAAGGAGAATTTAGTAATTATTTAGGCATAAAATTTAAGATAATTATTCAAATCAAAAGGCAGTTTGATTTTGGATTCCTCAAAAGAATAGTAACAAAAATGAATATTAAAATGCTCTATTAGAAATATCTAATGTTAATTTATTTACTATTTTTGTGTTTTATAACAAAAATAACTACCTCTCATACTATGTCTGGGTTATATTAATACCATTTCTAAAATTCTCTCATTAAATTTATTTCAAAAAATCAGAATATTAAAGTTAAGTGGCGTCTTAGTGATATATGATTGAAAAATTATAGAGCAAAAATTTGATAGTTGATGATTCTAATAACTAAATCAGTTTTTAGTATGTTTAGTTTTCCATTCTATATATCTACACTCAATATTATAATTTGTGAAAAAGATAACGCATTATCAATAAGTTTAGTCAAAGGACATTAATCTTGTAAGAATTTTAAGAAAGCAATTAAATTATTTTGATGAAGTTCCATTTTTTTTTGTTATGAAACTGGACCTATATATATTTTATAAGGACATAACAACAAAATACGTAATGGATAGTTCAGATATTATGTTTTACTTTATTAATTACTATTTTTATAAGTGTTACAAAATGCCACTCTTGGAATCACAAATTATAAATTAAGGATCTATGTTTATTGGTTTCTTAATGAATACTCATTCTATTTGATTTTTATTTAACTCTGTTATCGATTGTTCTATTCGTCTCTTTATGTTGATAGCTCTGTCTTCCTTCATTTTCCCTCAATAATTTCAAAATATTCCTTAAATTTAAGTCCCAAGTTTCAATTATATGTTAATCGTTCATCTTCCATCTTATGAGTTAATATTCATATCATAGTTGTATGATTGTATTAAGCATAATCACCTCTCTACAATCTATGATGATGAGCCTATCTTTTCATCGTAGATAATAGTATAATATTAGTGTTATCAACTCATTTAATCGTTGAATTTATGATAAATTCCTCATCATAGCTATAGGATTGTATCTAACGTATAAACGTATCACGATTTCATCGTCATATATAAAAGATTGAAATGTGTTTCTAATTAGGATTATTTACGTTCCTAATGAGTCAGATCTTATTATAAGCAACAAGCACAATAGATTATAATAATTATTACTCTCCATGATTCTACTGACAATCTCATTATAGTCATTGGATATAGCGTTGATAACACCTACTTCCTAATGATAGGCAATAGATTGCAATAAACATAACTTCTCACACCATTATTACAAATGATAGATATTTTTAGTATCATCCACCTACTAAAATCACTGAAATCTATGATCAGTTTGACTTCTACTTGGTAGTAGTCAGATTTTAATGTGTAATTTATTCGGCTATTACTTTCATATGTGAAACACTTGATTTCCTCATCATCGACATAGTATAAGATTACTGTGGCAAGTTAGATTCACTCAAATAAAATCTTTATCATTCAAGAGGATTCTGACTTTTTCATAATAAATGACGACTTGAATGTTCAGTTACAAAATTTACTTTTTCAATGACTTGGCCGCCTCATAATCGGCTTAGGGTGTTTGAGAAAAACCTTCTTATTTCACTATTTTACTATCGATGATGACCTAATATATATGTGCTAATAATAATCATTTATATTTATGATGATCATAATCTCCTTATGTAGGTGAATTAACTATTATTTCTGTGTAGAATTGATTTTTAGATTAATTCTAATTATTGATTTATTTTAAATTAAATAAAAATTCTTGTTGTCATTGAATGAAAGCGTGGCACTTTAAAAAGTGTGAAATTAATTAAGAAATCATTCAGAGACTCACTGATATTTTTAATTTAAATGATCTATCTGTGGAATTTATATATTAAAGAGACTTTGATTTTAAATTAGAATTTAAATATATATCAGAACTTATTTTTGGATAGGTAAAATAACTTCTCAGCTTAATAAGGAATCGGCTGAATAATTCAAATTTATGTAGAAATATTATGATTCACAAACATTTTTTTGATTTTAGAATATATAAAAATAAAATGAGATATAAGAATCATTTCATTTTTTATTTATATAAAAATTCCAATTTAACCAAATATTTTATCCTAACTTAGTCCACATTATAAACTATGTATTCATTATACATCAAATCGCTCTTGATTTGCTGATCCTCTAGTTTTCCTATTGGAACTTTCAAATCTTAAAATGAAACAGTTAACTCCGGTGCCATTTTTCCAATTCCTTTTGTACTATAACAGTTAGGTTCTAAATTGCTTGCTTCGTAATCAGCTTAAGTTCTTTCCTACCACTTTCCTAGAGCAACATCACATAATAAAATTAATCCAACAGGATTTGAAGGAGATGTACAACAATAATTTGCTGATTTAGAAACAGAATCTGCAAAGTAAACACCTTTTCCAAACATATATCCAGTACATGGTGCTTCAAGAGGGGCAATTCTTAAACCTTGACTTATAATGCCTACAAAATTTGTTAATCTTGAACCATGCCATAATAACATCCTATTGCCCACATTCTTAAATTTATCCTTTTCTCCTTTCCTCTTAATCTTAAATATTTCTAAAATTTTGAGATTGTAAGTAGAATGAGTACTTCCATGAGTATTATCAACATACTTTTGAATTAACTCATATTCTTCAGAATCTGAAACAATCAAATTAATTGCTGAATTTAACTTTAAGTAGTAATTGTCAAAAAGATTTCCACTTTCATTTAAGATCAAACTTGTTGCTATTTCTATTGCCTCTAAAGATGCCAACATTTCTAATTTTTCTTTTATGTCTTAATTAGTGTCTAAGGATTTTAATTTTGAGTAGCCATTGTTATGAGGAATATAAGAATAAAATTCAGATGACAAACCCTCTAATAAACACTTTTTTTTTTGTTTCGTTAATTTGGTTTCATTTATTGCTTCTGCAATCTTTTTTAATATACTATATCCTTTTTTTATGGTTTCATTACCTAACTTTCCCAATGGCATTCTTGAGGAATCATAACCAATCCTAAAATTAGTATAATATTATATACTCCATCATTTGTTTATCCATCATTTTAACATCGTATATAAGTTAAAGTAAATCTTTAATTTCTTTTTATAACTTTGATTTTTCATAATGTGCCAAGTCATTAGATAGCTCAGAATTTTAATTAATGAGAAATTTCTCTAAAATTTTATAATCGCCTGTAATAGTTTTTTCATAAATTTTATTTTCATATTCATCAATACAGGACTAGAGAGATAATTATTTTGCTGCATGTTACCCTTTTTAACCTACCCTTCCCCATCTTGTGAAAAAATAGTACTTAACTAAAATAAATACAGAATTTTACAAGGCTAATTATCACTTTCTAGGATTTATGCTATGTAAAATTTGTTATTGTTATTGCCCTAGACAATATTGGTTTGGTTCAATAGAGAATCATAAATTTTATTATTGATCTAGTAAACATGGTAGTCAGCCTTGTAAATAAAACATTCATCAACTGCTACTCTTCCTTTAACGATCTCTTTTTTTAGATCAGCTTTGCTGCAACTATTTTCATCCAAAAGTAAATTTTGAACTTATAATTTTGCTTGATATTTTTGTTTCTCAAACTCTTCATCTATTTATTTTCTTTTTTTCTCCTCATTCTGATTTATAGATTTCTACCTAGTTCTTGTTCTAATAGATGAATCATTGTCAATTCTTTAACGATTGTTTTTTCTCATTCAAAAATGTTGATTAAAGAATTATGTAATTTATATTATTAAATAACTGAGAATATTTCAATGCTGGTATACTAAGCTGTCCTCTCTATAAATATTTTAAAAGTATTACATATCAAAATTAATATCCTATTCAAAGGAGCTATAAATTGATTCAACGTCATCTAAGCTAAAAAAATGATTATCAGCTCCCTTTCTACCAAGTTGAATTGAATGAAGAAAGCTATCTTAATTGTGAATTATATAATCGCCAGTGTTTGACAACTGATTTCTTTAAGGCATTTTGGCTGTAATCACTACATTTATGAGATCAAAAATACCTAATTCAGATAAACCGCTTTCGTTATGCCTTGAATGATTTTTCTGCATTAGTTCATCTTAGTAAGACTATATTTTCTGTTGTCTCAAATAAAATCTTCAATTATGTTGATATATTACGCATGTGGATCATAAAATATCTCCTATCTTTTGAAGTTCTCTTCTTCGTCTTCAGTTAGAATATTCTTAAAGAATGGAGACATAGCAATTCGCCTACCTGTCCCCGCTGGTGGTTTCTTAAAGAATCGGCCTAGTGTCTCAAGCAGTCTAAATATTTTGAACATAAATAAAACTAAAGGTAAATTAAATCTCAATCTTAGTCTTAATAAATGCACTGTTTAGATAAAAATTCTCTAACTTCCTTGTTTGGTGGTGTAAAATTAGAAAAACTTTCACTACTTTCTTCATCATTCCTTTAGAGTTTTTAAGCTGTTTGAATTGGCTAAGAACTTTGCTGTAAAGATATTGCCTAAAATTATTTTTGTATTTTACATATGGAGAAATGAATTAGGCTTTTTTTCTAAATGCATCAAAGCTTAAATCTGATTATTATTTACTCGTTTAAAAATCGGATACCTAAATTGGAGTAATTGAATTTGCATAAGGTAGGCTTTCATGTTATTCAAAAAAGTTTTATTGCTGATGCTACCGAAGATTGTTTGCATCATTTGAGCTTTTCAATGAACTTTTTGTATTATCCCTAAAGTTCTAAGTTTTTTTTTTGTTATAATTGATCTCATTGCCTGTTTTCATTTCTTAAACTGGAGAAAGATGAACATTTTAGTGCTATTAATTAATCAAGTATTGCTGTATTTCATAATAAGTATCTGATTCCTAACTAGGACGAATAAAATTTTTATTATTTTAAAAATTAGCAGTCATTTTTTATGATGAAGAGATCTAGTCGTTATAATATTGATTTTCATCGCCATCATAATCTTAAATTATTTGAAAGAAGTACTTTTTTAATTTTTAAATGCCTATTTATCCTAATCTAATTTTGGTTTAATTTTGGATTCAACATTCTATAAATATGCAGGCACTTTCTTTTTTTATCTGCTGCTATTCGAAGTTTATTAAGGTTTATTCTTTTTATTTGTTTCATGGGTTTAAAATCTTTATCCGATGTTGTCTATTATAATTCAAAACAATACCAAGGTTCTAAATATTTAATGTGTATTTAATAGATTTTGGAGATGGATTGTAATGATGACCTCTATTTGAAACTGAATCAAAATCTTCTTAATATATTTTTTCATTTTCAGAGTAAAGCAATTATTTTCTAAAACAGTAAAATTTTTAAATTACATTTGATGATCATCTAAGTGTGGTTTAATATTGAATTTGCTGCTTACAGTTTTTTAAAAAATCATCGGAGGAGGTGGAGATTCAGTTATTTTGGCAGTTAAATTATTATTATTTTGTTACAATGGTGATTTATGTTTATTGTTTCTTTTGGCAGGTTTGAATTAATTTTTTGAATTTGTACTAAGTTATTGTTCTTCTCTCATTCTTGCATTTATTTAATCCTCCATATCGTTCTGTGTATAAAATCTGTTATGACTATATTAAGGTCTATTTTAAGGTTGATTTCGGTAGATATCCTAGCTCTTCGATTACATCTACTCGTTCTCACTATTATTGAACAATGAGTTTAGTTGAACCAATTATTGCTAAATTTTTTTAATCTCTTCTCGCAACTCACTTTAGCCATTCTAGGTGTAATCATTAATGATAAATTCTACAAAAAATGGTGAATCAAATTTTATACTTGATAACTATTTCATCGTTGAATAGAGTTCAGCCTGATTGTTTTATCCCAGTTTTCTAGCAATGTCGAATCCAAGAATTAACAGAAAATTCATTACGCTGTTCCTTTATTCATCAGGAAATTGTTTTATGAATTCGTTGATAATCTTATTTGATTTATGTTCAATATGCATTTAATGATAAAATTTATATAATTATTTCAAAATAAAATTTGAAAGTTAATGTCGAGATTTAATAGTAATGCTTTCATCCACATATCATTAGCTCAATCACAGTTTGGACCGAACCAAGGTGCACTAGGCATCTAATAATCATTCTAATAGAAAAATTAGCATGAGATTGTTAATAAAACTAAAAATCTTCAGGAGATGAAAACGGAGCTCGAGAGAGAGAAAGAAAACAGTACTATGTATTAGAGATTACGTAAAAATAATGGATATTAAAATAATTAGTTGAAAAGGCTCTAAGAGAAATTTAATAATATATTAACAGATTTGGATCATACACCAGCACAGATGATGATGAAAATGAATCAAAATAAGAAGCATCCCATCTAAGAACAGAGTTTACTTGGAAAAAATTACAACCTTTATTAGATGGCTACGATGAGTAAATAGCTGAATAAAAGCATATTGTAATTTAAATAAGTTTTATAATTAAATAGATTGAAATATACAAATAAGATATCAGTTAATTAGAACAATTATCAAAGCAATTTGTTGAAGAAAATTAGTCACTTAGGGAATAATTGGAAAAAAAATGTGAAATTATTTTAAATATATTTTAAAATGGAACAATATAAGACTAGATGGCTAATTTATACAGTAAATATTTCTATTTAAAAGTAAGAACGCTTACAGAAAGATGATTGGGCTGAGAAAGTGAAAGATTTGACATAAGAAAACCATACATTATTGAAGAATTACAAAGAAGTTCTTGGAAAAGTTAAAGAATTGTAAAGAGATTGTGATTTGTATAAAAAACAATTAAAGGAGCATCAATTAAAAAATGAAAAATTATCAATTGAAATTAGCGAGATTAGGGATTTGAGATAAGAATATTAAAGAAAATATGAAGATTTGTTAAGTTCAAATAAGGATGCAGATAGTAAGATAAGGGAGGTGAAAAATAAAAATGTGAAATTTGAATAGGATAATATGAAATTAATATTATAATATGACGAATTAGAGAAAAGATATTAGGCTTTAGTAAATGATTCAGAGAGTTAGAAGAAGGATTATGAATTTGAAGCAGAAAATTTAAAATAAGAAATTTCTGATAAGTCAAGAAAGATTAAGGAATTGTAAGCAGAAAATATTTCAATAAACAAAGAGAGAGATTAATTTTCTTTTGATACTAAAAACTTTTAATAAAGACTTCATGAAGAAGAAAATGAAAGCAAATCAAAATAATTGTTAATAGATGATCTCAAAAGAAAAATTGACCTTTAGTAAAAACGAGAAAATGAACAGTATTTTTCATTTAAATAATAGTATCAAATTATCCCAGCAAAGAGCTGACAAAGAAGGCAAACTTATTCAAGAAATAGATAATCTAAATTCTATAAATAGATAGTAATAATAATAAATTGATCAAATGGCTGAATCACATAAAACTCAAGTTGAATCTTTGAAAAAAGATAAAGACAATGTAATAGAAACCTTAAGGATTAAGCATAAATAACTGATCGATAATCTAGAGAGTGTAAATTATAAATCTATGTTAGAAAATTGAAGAGTTGGAATAAAGTTCAAATCAAAAAGAATAAATGAATGAAAAATTATAGAAAGAAAATCATAGATTAAAATAAGAGAAGGAAGATTATGAATAAAATAACAAGGTTGAAAAATATAGATTGGAACATGAGAACAGCAATTTGAAATAGAAGAATTAGGAATTAGAAGAATCTATTGTTAGAAGAGAACAACATTATGAAGATAAAATACAAGGTTTGAGAATGGATAAGGAATAACTAGAGTTACAAGTAATTATTCAACATCAATTTAGAATAAAAACATTAATTAATTGACGAATGAATTAAAACAATAAAATGAATAATTAAGAAAGAAGGCAAACCTGATTGAAGTTGAAAATTATGAATTGAAAGAGAAAGTGAATTAATAAGGGCGTTCAATAGTTTAAGGGACGAATTCTAAAATTATGAGATCCTATGTTCCTACATGATGATCATTCAATAATAATAATTATAATACATAAAATTAACCATTTTCCTTTTATATTATTTCAAAATACATCATCAAACGGAGTTGACTGTGTTTTTACGTTTATTTAAACTGGAACATTCATGTTGACTTAAGCTTATGGTTGGTTATATAACTATGTAATTGAAACCTATGGATTCTAATATTATTGCTATGGCATATGGTTAAAAGATTAAGGCTGATATTGATTGGGCATACTTTATCTCTAAATTAATCTAAAAATATGATTACATATTATTATTATTAAGGGGGAGATGATGTTGCTATCGATGACTAGATGGGTACATTGGCCTAAAATAAAGTTGAAAATTACTTATTATTAGTACAATGAAGTTATATTGAATTAAGGCTATTACTGTTAGTTTTATTGTGGTACTACAGGTTCTGGATCATCAAAAGCATCCAACAAATCTTAAGGTAGAACCTTTTGTTATTGTTATTATTATTGTTGAGGAGCTTAAGCATACTGAAGGTTTTATTAAAGTGGCTAATTGACTGGATTTTTATATAAAGATTATTATTGTAATTGTTATTATTATTGAACTTATTATTGTTGGTATAGCAATTATTATTAACTTTGTTATTGAACAGGTGGCAATTACTATTATTATGGAGGTTGGATTGGATCGTCTCCAAAATCTAATAAATTGGCCTGAGGAAGAGGTTTTGGTTTTGGCTACTCAATCACCTATTATTGAGGAGGTTATTGGAAAAATGGTTGTGCCTATTGTTAAAAGGGTTGAGTTTGTTAATGTGATTGTGAAGGTTGTTAAAAGTCTCCGAAAGGATTTGGTTTAAAATCTTGTGAAAATTAATTTGTTGGTTATTATTAGGACTTGGCTTATTGTTATTAGGCGTCATTAAATCCGAATCCAAAATTTCCAAAGACGTTGTCATTGGCTGTTGTGGTTGGAGGTTTTGGAAAATTGCCAAAATCACCGAAATCATTTTTAATTTATTATTAATTAAATGATGATTGTGGTTGCTAGGGTTTATTTGAAAAAGATTATGTTTGTCTTTATTAGGGTTTTGGGTCGTTAAATTTAGCATATGGGTCTTCTTTGGGTTTGAATTGTATGTTTAACTTTTGTTAATAATTAGAATGAGTATTGAACTCATTTTATTCTTCCAATCCTTTCTTAGGAGCCATCCTTTCGATATCATCAACCAATCCAAAATCATAGCCTTAGTCTTCTTCTTTGTATAATGGTTTGTTTTATTTAGAAGGCTTTGGCAATTTAGAGTAATAGTCCTCTTAATTGTTTCCTTCATTGTATCCATCTTCGAATTAAAATTCTTTTTTTGTTTTTTCTAAATTCAGAAAATGAAATACCATTGTGATAAAGATGACTAAATTGCATATTGTTTATCCTGAGGTCATATAAATCTCCGTTATTTGAGATTGTTAACAAATTACTTTAAATGGTCATGGAATAATTAAAGCTTCCTAAAACCCTAAATAAAAGATAAATAAAATAAAAATACGATGCCTCTTCTCTTAAGGTTTTGCCATTATGCACAACTTTCTTTTTTCCAGACAAACCTGATACAAACAGTTCAATGGTATGATCCTTATCATCAATGCTAAACTTCCAAGTGTACTTTTTTTTTGAACTAATTTATTTGTGTAATTCATTACCTTTTGATATTTCTACCCACATCCTATTGTGATTAATATAAGGCTCTGACAGACATTTTAATATTTGAATTTTTATATATTAAATATAATAGAGAGTATGGAGATATGAATTTTATAATTTATAATCAATAATGAAAGAAAGTAATATAATATAAAATTTAAATAATGGAAAAAATGACTTCTTGGCATGATACAAACCTAAGATGGCTTATTTGATTGCTAATTGGTGTTTATCCATTAGTGCAGTTCTTAATAGGGGAATATCCAGCGCTATTGGGAGAGCAGATCAAGTTGTATTTTGAGGTGTCCTAGGCAGAAATTAATTATTTATTATCATTTCGATCATTTCCAAATATGATCATGTCATTAATTGGTGGTTTGATAATAGACACATTTGGAGTGAGGCGATCCTATGTTTTTTTTTCATCCATAGTTATTGTGGGTTAACGTATTTATGATAGAAATATAAATAAAGTGATGTGTTTCATGTCAGTAATTTTGAAAAGTTTCATTATGATGGTCATTGGTAGATTTATTTTTGGACTATTTGAATCAAGTGGTTTTGTGGCTGAGAGCTATTACATTAACAAATGGTTTAAAGGGAAGGAAAACTCTCTTGCATTTGGGTACTCAAACAAACTATCATAGAATTGATACAGGTATTTGCAGATTGGGATCTATTGCAGCTGCCATCATTTATCCTTATCTATATACATCCTCTAATAATGATTTGTCTACCTGTTTGTTGATGTGTCTCTATATAGCAAGTCTAAGTTTTCTAATTATCATTATTCTCACTTAAATTGATCGATGCAGTGATCTGAGAGATCAAGCATCCGACTAAAAATTAGATAGCGTCGATCTTAGATAAATTAAACAATTTAGTCTTGAATTCTATGTAACATTGATTAGTTGTGTAACCTGTTATGCAGCATTTTTT
Source organism: Paramecium tetraurelia (assembly GCF_000165425.1). Classification (NCBI taxonomy): domain Eukaryota; phylum Ciliophora; class Oligohymenophorea; order Peniculida; family Parameciidae; genus Paramecium; species Paramecium tetraurelia. The sequence continues at coordinate 531,443 of NW_001799144.1, read as the reverse complement.
ATTTTTGGTTACAATTCTGTAGAAATGTTTAAGCATATGTAATTCTCATAAGAAAATTTAGATATAAACTTGATTAAAACACTGCTAACATACTATTTAGCATCCCTTATTATCTTTCAGCAATATTAAGTCCAATTATTGGACATTATATCGATAAGTAAGGAAGGAATATTGAAATTTTGTTAATTGCTAGTATTTGTTAATTATTAACTACATCAATCTTTTATTTGATGCCAGAATGTGATACAGCATGTGTTGCATTCCCTCTTATCGGAAGTATTCTCAATGGATTATTCTTTGGAACATATTATGCTGTTATGTGGCCCCATATACCATTAATTGTTCCGTCTCATATGGTTGGAACTGGCTTCGGGTTAACGTTTGCTTGCATCAATATAGGTAATGATTCTCAATTAACTTCTATAGAAATAACAAGTTTCTCATTTGTTGTAGCTAATATGTTGCAAATTGAAAATTTTGAAAACTATCAATAAATGAATAAATTGATGCTATTTTTATCTATTGTAGGTTTTCTCCCTTTATTATATTTATTCTAATATCATCGAAAATAATATCATAAGAATATTTATGCTGAAATCGATGACAATTCATCTACAAATCAAATCGAATTAATTGTAAAAAGTAAACCAACTTGAGTAAATTTAATTTTTATTGGAAAAGTTAACGAAATCATTTCCATTTACCATAAATTATTTATAATTATTATAACAAATTAAATCAATAGAATATTTTCATTTTTTCTTTAGATTATCACCAAAATTTTAGAAGTTGCTATTCGTTATACGCATGGGGTCATTTTTAAAGACTTCAAGTTAACTGTCCTAATTCAACAAAAGTTGCTATGATTGATTACCAATATCTAAGGGAGACTTTTCGGTATTCAATTAGTACTGAAAATTATTTTCTAGAGTTTTTTTCTATTCTTCTAAATCTTTTAATTTATTTTAGATGTCACCTGGTAAAAATCCCTAGACATTACCCTATTGAATATTGTTAGCAGTATTTTATGCCTTTTCTGCCATCTCTTTAGCTTGCTAATATTATTATTCTAATTTCTTTTTTTCTTCCTCAACCTTCTTCATTTGGGCCTTCATCTCTTCAGGCATGAAATCAACTCCATTTTAAAGTAGGTTGTCTTTATTTTAAGCTGCTTATTCAAGTTTCTCCTTCATTTTTTTTGCATCATCAATATTTTTTTGAATTTATTTTTATTGTTCCTCAGCCTTCTTAATTTATTCTTTCACACTATCGGGCATAAATGATTTGATAGATCCGAAGAATCCTCCTCCTCCCTACTCTTTCTCTTTCTCTTGTTCATTCTACTTTTATTGTGGATCTTCATTCTATTTTAATTTTGCCTCCTCCTCATTTGTAGGCTAATCCTTAACTCCTCCTAGTTATTTTCCTTTGGCTACAATATTCTCGGTTTGCTCTTTCATTTTCTTAACATCATCGATCTTTTTTTCTGCTTTCTCGATTTTATCTTTTACAGATTAAGGCATATATGATTTTAAACCACCTAAAAATCCCTAATCCTTATTATTGTCTGCCTTCTTTTCTTATTTAGTTTGATTTTGATCTTCTTTAAAAGTATCAGCAAATCCATTGGCTTTTTCCAAGAATTCCTTAGCTGCTCCACTTATTAAATATTCTGGTATTTAGTCATCCATAATTGGAATGATGGCTGCTGCAACGTCTCTGGGTAATTTTGCTGCCTCAAAATCATAGGGAGCATTGATGATTAGCTCGTATTTAGGTAAATTGTTTCTCTTATTTCTTATTTGTTCTTTTGTGTAAGACCTCAAAGCACACCAAAGTTCATTAACTCTTTGAGTAGTTTTTTGCTTGTTCCTTAGGAATTTTCTAAGACTCGGATATTGATAAATGATATTAGGCTTGCGAGCTACAATTTAATCTCTAATAGGGTCGATCTTATCTGAAAGTTTGACCAGGTAGCCTTCGAATATCTTAAATATGATTTGTATCAAGAATAACAAGTTAAAGATGCCTAATAAAACAAACATGATAATAATTAGATATTAGGTGTCATATTCCTGGGAGGTGTAAATTAATAAACCAATCAATAAGGTGATGATACATACGATAGTCGAGTAACGATCAAGATGATTAAGATCATTATTTGCATAAGGCTTAGTATTAATTTAGATCCATGAATAGTAAAGCAAGACCAGAATTACCAATGCCCCCTTGATGAGAACGTAATCCTCATAAAAGGTGAGAAAGATAACCATTAATTCTTTCTAAAAGATTTTCACAAACTCCCAATAATAGGCTGAGGTATCGTATTCATTATAAAAGAATCCCCATCTCGAACGAATATGTCTATTATTCAAGTGGAATCTATAGGTGTAAACCCTATAAAGGAAAATCAATGGCAAGAGAGCAACCCAGATGACAATCATAGGTGCAACGAATGCAGCAACCCATAGTTAATGCTCATCAGTATCACTTCGATAAGCAACATCTGCTTAAACCCAATTGACTCCTGATACGATTCTTGAACTTCCCAATTAGATGAACCCTCCTACTAGAGTTGGCTGTGTGAAAATGAACATATAGATAAAGGCTGTGGTAATCATTGGAGCTTTGTAAGGAATTTTGCCAATCATGACTCCAAAGAAGTACTAAACAAAATATATGATCAAATAGATGCAGGGCATAATCAGAGCCCAAATCATTCTAAAGTAGAGCATATTGATGTCTGTCATAGGTTCAAGTAGACAATCCAAACTGAATGAGCTAGATTTCGTAGGGTTACCTGCAGCATCTGTGGTTTTGGTTAATCCCTTAGGTAAAACTAATTAGAACTGATTAACGATTTGTATGATCTAGAAATAGTTTGTCAACATTTTGATGAGCGTGGCCAATTGATTAGCATTCTGGTTGAATCTAGCTCCCATTAAAACCAAGCTTTTAACCATCAAAAACTGATTGACCAATTCGTATGTGCCTTTTACGGATAAGGTGATAGAAGCAACTGTTGCAATGGTATTTCCTGCTAATATTCCTATGCTTGAATCTCTAGTATTTTGACAAGGAGAGCAGACGTACTTTTCAGTATTAGAATATCGAATGTCATTATTTAGAGCGTATAGATCGCAACTTTCACATAAAGCACCAATGTGACCAGTATAGCATGAAGGATTGCCTGGTATCCATCCGCCATTACAATTAGCAGGAAGATTTAAGCAATACTCGTATTGATCATTATCTATGTAAGGTCTATACCATCCTTATTTGAGTTTGATTCCGACTGGAGTAACATCAATCATACTTTCTTAACTAATTGATTAACATGAAGGTGAGTTTGGCACCACACTAAACTTTTTTTAATTAATATCGCAAGCCTCGCATTTTCCGTCGTAGTAAGCTTCCCCCAATTGACAAGGGTAAGTTCTAATATTTGCTAACAAATAATAGTTTTTATTTTAGGACAATACATTATATGGGTATTCAGCTTGCAAAACAGGTTTTTTCACACTTGGACAATAAACTAAATAATATTATCAATTATTATACATCTCAATTCTAAATATAGATCTTCGTGCATGTATGGATCAAATGTAATTATCAAGCTATCCAGTTCAAAAGAGGAATCCTCCACATTGTAATTCAAAGTATCATAATTTGTAAAGTTACTCATGTATTCTTTGGAATTATCATAGAAACTGAAGTTCTATATTCTTGCATCTATCTAACATGAATCTGAAGAATATTCTTAGGCTAACTTCTCATCAAATCTATTCAAATATATTAATTTCATATTCCAATCATAAGGTATCTGTTCCATGGTATCAATGAAATAAAACTTGTAATTTCCAATCTTTTGTCCTGAAGGTACAATCAAGAGATCAGTTATTTCAGGATAATTCAACAATTGCACTTTTTCTGTAGACACCTTATCTATCATAGCTATGGTACTCGATATAACATCTCCATCTTCATTTGTATACTTAGAGAATGGAATGGTGGGCATTTTCTAATCATTCATTGTGATTTTCAATCCAACAGGATCCTCATAAGTTGATGTGCCAATATTTTATACATATGAGTTCTTACATTTGGTTTGATTGCTCAATTATGTTCCTTCTAAATAGATGGCTGATCCAGCCTAAGCTTAATTGTAGCTGAATTTAGAATTGAATATCTATATATACGAATTGATTGATTCGTAATAGATTCCAGCCCCAACTAGTGATGCTATATTATTGGAGAATTCACAATTATCAAACACTATATTCAAACTAATGACACTTAGACCAGATCCAACAGCAGCCATATTATTTATAATTCTTGAGTTATTTACTTATATCGAATACTGGTCATTGGTTTGAGCTAGTAATCTCCTTCCATATAAGGGTTTATTGAAATGAATATCTTTCAATTGGTTATCCTCAGTAATCGCTAAACATCCGAAATAAGAGAGATGATTGTTAACGCAAAGCAAATAATTGATAGTTATGATATCAACTGCTCTATCAACTTGGATAATCTATACTAATCCATAGGTACAGACAGTGCAATCATTGTTGCTTAGTTCTAGCCCTTCTATTTTAATTTAATTCCCTTCTCTGATATTTAGTATTTAGATGTAAGCGGAGGTTCTGTTTGAAATTTCACTGAACAGTTGATAGAATATACAATCCTTCACATTCTAATCATATACAAAATTGAGTGGAAGATCGTCAGCAGTTGGTTGCAATTCATTTTCTATTTCTTGCCATCCATATTTGGTTTTGTCATTCATACCTAAGTATTCATCATCCAATTCTAAATCATCGATCACTAAAAGGGAATCAGAAAATATTTAATCAACCAGAGCGATGTTCTCTTACCATAGATCACAAGTTTATTCATCATAGGCTTCTGTTGGGATTACAAAAAATAAGTTGGTACATATACTAAACTTTTTTTAAGGAATGAATTAGTTATTATTAGAGAATGTAATTGAACCTAAATAGGCAGTTCCTAACTCATCCTTTAAGGTAAAGCGCATCAGAGGAGCACTAAAGATAGTGTTATTTACAAATTAAATCTGATTAAAATATCCTCTGTATAAGTTGGCAGCATAGATAATGTTCTAGTTAACTATGTTGTATATGGAAATGTGGTTCATCCTCAATTATCCATTTACTTATGTGTAAACAGAGGCAGATGTTTTGAACTGATCAATTTCAGTCTCTGATAAATCAGGTACATGAGACAAAAATTCTTGTAGATTATTGTTCTCAATCTTTAAGTTGTTCATAGACATTATTTAATTAACTACATCAAAGAATTAGACGTCCATGAATTAAGAAGTCAATGATTGACATTTGATGAATTTGCTGTCACTAATTTAAATTAATTGTTGGTTCTTTGATGAGCCCACCCAAATGCAACCACCTTTGGATCTACTCACACAATCTTCCATGTTAACATTTGATAAGGTGAGTGACATCGCTGATGCTTTGGCATCAATTGATAAGCATCCGCCTTGGGTCAAGTATTTCTAATCTAAATTGGTCTTGATGTTCTTGAAGATTGTATTGTTTATCAATAAGTTGCCAGCCCCTTATGTCACTATGTATATTCCTGCACCATCCAATCCAAAACTATTAATAAATTAGCAATCCTTCATGTTCAATTCCTGAGTCACTAAATACAAATTAGCTCCTTTGGATTTTACCTAAAAAAATTCCCAAACTTATAAAGTATCATTCATTTAATTTTCATTTAACTTCTTGAACCAAACTCCTTCAAATTGATTGGTTGATCGAAACCAGCAATTATTCATGTTAAGAGATTTTACTAAAACATAATTTAATCCGTATTCAAATTTAGTGGCTCGATTATAATCATATGTAGCATAGGATATATTCATTATGGCTTATTATGATTGAACTACTAAGACAGTAGCACTAATCATCATTTGATATAAAGATGACTTATGCAAGTGATTGCTCTCGAATTGTGCATTGTTTATAATAATTTATTATTCCTATTGTGATTTAATTAATAGTAAAGACAATTGTGATCCCAAATCATAGGCGAGTAATGTATTGTTAAATGCATAGATATTTGTGATTATGATGACCTCTTTCTCATAGTTAGAGTAAAATTGTTATAAATTGTCCTTGACTCTGTTGGTCTTCATTTTTAGAATGTCATAGGATTGTATGACTATAGCATTAAAGTCTAACAACAGCAGATTGCTTATTATGATGTTGTTCATTTTCACCCCATGGGAATATTCATTAACATAGAGACAATAAAAGTTATAATTGTTTGACGACCATAGCTATTCAGCACAATAATCTGAAGAGGGAATCAAATTGTTGTACGGGTTTTTAACCTCTATTTCATCTCCATTTTCATCAGTTACAGTCATGAATTCAGATTGAACTGAGTCACATTAAAAGGTATCAACATCAATGGATTTTATTTGGTCAAAATAAAACACTATTGAGCCATAGCTATCAACTGTTTTCATTTTCTATATTTTAATATTCTAGAATTGTTTGAACACACACATGGCAGAATCTATATATCTAATAACTTATGTGTAAATTAAGGTAGCAGATTTTATTACCTGTAAAGATTCAATTTTTAAATCGGCTTAGACATTATATGCGTTCATAGGAGTTGATAAGTAAATCAAGCAGTTGATAGTGTTGCACTCATTTTAATCAAAGTGAACATTGCTGATCTTAAATTATTACAATACACTTTTTGGAACAACCATAGCATCCACTATAGGAGACGTTGATAATATGATAGAATTGTTCAAAATCTTGCTAGATCCTACAAAGATGTTCTACAAGTTTATGTGATTCAGCATAAAAATATATGAACCAACGAATTAACTTGTGTAAACATCAACGTTTGAAATTGAGCTAGCTATTAATTAATTGCTTATAATAAAACTGGACTACAAGAATGTACATAATTGGATCTTAAGATTTGTAATAGTCAAGTCCAATTTTGCATAAGTCTGTCCATTTAGAGATCCGAAAATATTGGTTCCAATAAACTCTGATTTAAAGAGGGTGAAATCATTGATGGTTATTTTAGTATTATTGACAGGATTCTAATCAAATAATTGTTGGTTATTCAGGAATCGACATCTAGTAAATTTGACTTTATTTAATGACAAAGTGTAAGTGCTTTCCTAGGTGAAATTTTAATTAAGGAATTGATCAATAGGTGACAAGTATAAAAATTCAACCTAATCTAAAGTAAGTTTTTGAACTCCTGTAAAATTGAAGGAGAACATACCCTAAACTATTGAATCTTCCTTTGAGATTTCAGAATTGATTAGTGTGAAAGCACTTGATTTGCCTTTTAAAGTTATACCGAAATCTTTAATCTTTGACTTTATATCATCGTTATATGCAAATTTAATATTTTCAAATCTCAAATTATTGATATTAGAGAAGGAAATATGTCCTATTTAATAGAAGGTGGCAGATGTAGAGGAGGTAAAGTGTACATTCAGTTTTAATAATGAAAACACATTCTATTAGAGCTAGGTCTTAAATTGAGTAGGTTTGGTGAATTTGCACTCTGAGCCATGAATATTAATTAGAAGAGTGACTTCCTATACAGCATTTTTGTTCAATAACAAGTAGTTCTCATATTTTTCAATGTCTTTCAATATGAGAGTAGCAGTTGATGATTTCCCTTTGAAGATTGATGACAAGTCCAAGGCATCGGGGACAGTTACATCATCATCACAATTTAATTCAAAGTTGATAGTTGAAGTGTAGTAGCATTTCTTTGAAGTGCCTGGATAATTACAAGCAGTGGGCATGTTTGTGAGAGTGTCGAGATATAAGTTTTTGGTTACATCAAAATTTTTCATAATTTTGTAACAAAGATTGGAATACTTTTGAAAATCGGAATTACTTGGGTTGAATAATGGGTTGATATTGTAGATCTCACTTTGGGTTCGTTCTCTACAACCTTCGCAATAGAGTGGACAGTCAGCACAGTCACTATTATCATTTACTAAGGACCTTTAACCTGGAGGACATTTTGAACAATAAGCAGTATCAAATTCGAAAACACACATTGAGACTTACTCTAATAGACAACCATCACCACATCCTTAACATTCGTTATTGTATAAGTCATAACCATTGTAACATAATGTACATTATGGATCATTTAAATCTTCATTTAGGAAGGATGATTTGGCCGTTTAAGAATAGACTTAATAAACGGAATTAATCTAAGTAAGGTTATATGAATCTGTATTCTACCAACATTGCTAGCAATTTTATTTGCATCTAACACATTTTCCACTAAAGAAATCAGGATAATAACCGAGACTGCATTTAGTACACTATATTTATTTTTTTTAAGATCTGACTGGAATCCCATTTTCATCATATGTTACATCGGCATCAGGTTCATCATAGGAAAAGCAATCCACACAATTCAATATCTTTGAACTGCACTTTGTGGTTGTGCATGTCCCTGGAGTGGTAGTAGAATCAAACATTAACCCATTGGCACATTATTAACAAGTACCATCGGAATTGAGTATTGCACAATTGGGATCAGTTTAAGTAGTGCAACTCTTTTTATCTGCACTCAACTGATAGCCAACTGAACACATATAGCAGAGGATATCAAAGTCTCCATCCTTAGGAGTGAAATCAGGATCCAAAGTTGTAACTCCACCGCCCAAATCCTAGTAACATTATTTGCAATCTGCTATGTTACAATTCGAGCAACTTCTTCCACTGGCATTAATAAATGATTTTGATCCTCTACACTATCTGCATCTCTTAATATATTTATTAACATCCTCTTCAAATGGTACCTCCAAACCTCTAGTCAAGTATGTCGGGTAAATAGTATCGTCATAGGTCATATATTCACATTTTGAACATCCACTTTCACAAGTTTCACAAGTCGCCAAAAATAAACTAGGCAAAAAATATTCACCAAATCCTTCCTGTTAACATTCATAGCATTCTATCGTAATGCCATCAAATCCAAAATTGCAATCCAAACATCCAATTGGACACTCCAAACAAGTGCCACCCTCCTTCAATAGATAGCCTTTGAAGCATTATTGACATTCGTTTTCATCGCATTGCATACAATAGCGACTACATTTTAAACAATTATCATTCTCAAAGTAATAGCCATCTAAGCAAGAAACTCCAACTTGAGGGTCAACGTCATTGTTATTATAATCTTCAAAAAAGTTACATGCTTCATCTGTATCATCATCGCAAAACTCGTCACACCCCTCACACAATTGTGCTACATATGGTAGATCTACCTGGCGATCAACCAGGTTAGTTGGTTATTAATTAGAGGCTACAATAAAATATAAACTTGATGCGGAATCGTTTTATTATTGGAAAACACCGCTCAAAGCATCCCCATTTGTTATTTCATATCCGTAACTGCATTACCTGTTTTCAGCCCACGAGGTCGGGTTTTCTAAACAGTCCATGCAATCAAATCGCATATCTGACGAGAATCCAGGACTTTTAAAATAGTTGATACAAACCATACCATTTAACACAATATTTCTCCTTGAATAAGAAATAACCGTATTCACACACTGGCACTGTCTTACTACAATCAGCAACTCCCAATAAACAGAGTTTTGTACAACTTGCATCCAAACATCCTTTCACATGAGATTGTCTATAAATAAATAACTTCTATACATGTCAATTATCCCATTAACCGTAAAACTCATCATCGAAACTAACCACAACATTTATTTCAAAATTTTACTCATAAATATTTATTATTAAGTTGTTAAGTCAATACGCACTTATAAATTACAATCTGTACCCCTCTCTGAACAATTTCATTTAATTATTGCATTTTCATTAAAGAATACCTCCAATCTATGAAAATAAGTGATCAAAATTAAATTTAAATAAGAAACCATTTATTTTTATACCAAACACATAACAATAGGACTAAAAACTAAGTCATACCTAATTCCATCCAAAGTTTTTTAAAAATCAAGTTAACAAGAAACCCATAAGATTAAGATCAAAAAATGTTACATACGAAGAAAAAACTGATAAAATAGACAAATTCAAGAAAATTCAAAATTTTCTGTTACCTCTCTTTTTCTTATAATTATGGTTTCCCCTTTTCAAACTTTTGTTTTAATGGCTCTCTACTCGCTAAACTCTCAGAATTATCTCTTTTTTGTACACATAATTCAACATTATATAATTTAACTAAACATTTATAAAATATAATTAATAACTCGTTTCTACTTACTTTAGCAATTGCAATTATAATATATCCTATTTATATAAGATATATAAATATTATATATAGATTAATTAAAATGATTTCAGGAAATTAAGTCATCGCATAATCGTTTGCTCAAAATCATCTGAAATATGTGTTTGGCATCGTTGGAGTCCCAGTCATTGAACTAGGCTATGCCTTTCAGGCTTAAGGAATGGAATACTACGGTTTTAGAAACGAATAAGGAGCATCTTATGCATGTGGAGCAATAGGATATCTTACTCGTTTGCCAGCCGTCTGCTTAGTAGTTAGTGGACCTGGTTTAATCCATGCTTTGGCAGGAGCTGCGAATGCTCAGGTGAATGGATGGCCAATGGTCATAGTGGCTGGAAGTTCAGAAAATGGTCAATAATCCTATGGGGCATTTTAGGAGTGTGACCAATGGAATATGGTCAAGCCATACATCAAATTCGGAGCCAAGGTAAATTTCACTATAATTGTGTTTAGATAACCAATTTAAGATAAGCCCCCATTTTAATTGAAAAAGCAATCAGATAAAGTTGTGTAGGCAGACCTGGAGTCACTTACATCGAGGTCTCAGGAGATTTATTAAGGAGCAATATCCCCGAGACAGAATTGATTAAAGTACCTTCATTCACATTAGAATAAATACCCAAAAGTTTAGCAGATCCAAAAAACATACTTCAAGCAGTTGAGCAATTAAAGAATGCAAAGAGACCCTTGGTTATTGTAGGCAAGGGAGCTAGTATCAGCTTAGCAGAGGAGCAGGTGATCAAGTTCATCGAATCAACAAAATTGCCATTTTTACCAAGTCCTATGGGCAAAGGAGTGGTTCCTGATTCTAATCATCTTAATGTATCTGCAGCTAGATCTACAGCCCTTGGAGATGCCGATGTTATTTTATTGGTAGGTGCAAGGTTAAATTGGATATTACATTTTGGTTTGCCACCAAGGTTTGATGACAATTGCCAATTCATTTAAATTGATAACTTCCCAGAGGAATTTAACAATAATAGAAGAACAACAACGTTATTTGGAGATGTTTCTTTGGTGGTTGATCAGTTGTAGAAGTCATTTGGAAATTGGTAATTTAGTAACAAATAATGGATTGACAAACTATTTGATAAGAGAAACAAGAATACTCTCACAAATTAATAGTTAATGAATGATAAGGAGCTACCCTTAGAATACTATAGTGGTACTAATCAGTATAATTTTGCATAGCATTTGGAATAATAAAATAATATTTACCAAGGGATTGTGTTTATGTTGGTGAAGGAGCCAATACAATGGATGTTGGTAGAACAATAATTGAACATGATCTACCAAGAAGAAAGTTGGATAGTGGAACATTTGGTACTATGGGAATAGGATTGCCATTTGCAATAGCATCCAAATTAGTGTTCAGAGATAAATAAGTGTTTGCCATTTTGGGAGATAGTGCATTTGGATTTTCAGGATTTGAATTTGAGACATCTACTAGATACAATCTGCCCTTGGTCCTTATTATTATCAACAACAATGGAATTTTTGTGGGTGTGGATGAGTTATCCGAAAAGAATAATGAAAAGCCAGTGACTGCCTTGAATCCTAATTCTAGATATGAGAAATTGGTACATTTTACAATTAATTTAAGTGTGAATCATTCGGAGGAAAGGGCTTTTTAGTAGAAACCCATGATCAGTTGCATAATGCTATGAAAGAGATCCTTAGCAATCCTCAATAAAGTTATATTGTAAATGTGAGAATCAACCCATATGGATAAAAGAAACCTTAGGAACATGCTTGGTTGACATAAAGTAAACTATGAAAATGTAATATATATGTGATAAACCAATAACAAATCAAAATTTGCCTATTTTATAGACTACGCACTATTATGATTTCCATAGATCATCCAAGTGTTCTGAATCAACCTTTTTAAACCACAACTCAGTTTCTTCAATTTTGTCTTCTAGGATTTTATCAAATTCATCATGTCTGTATTTGTGAGCCAGATAGAGTATAGGTTTATTGGGTATCACTTCATACAATATTTTCAATTGAGCAAAGAAGGAGTCAAAGGTTTTCTAGTTATAAATTGGATCACTAGCGACTAGAATATCAATTTATTTTTTATCAATCAGACAATCAGTTTTGTGCTTACTTTGATTCCAATCAAGTATTTTGAATTTGACCTGACTGGCAATGTTATTCTTTGATATGTTCTGTTCACATAGAGCTTCAACCTGTGGCAAATCAGTGGCCAAAACATTACAACCTTGCTTTCCTAGAATGATGCTCAAGATCCCAGTTCCACAACCCAATTCGAGAACGTTCTTGTTGGCCAGTTCAATCTTGTTGAAATACGATTGCTTGATTAGATATCTGCCCAAGATTAAAGACTATAAATTAATGAAAATGGTAGTACACATTCCCAAATTTTACCAGCTGTCTCTAGATTCATCTTCTCGTATATTGTAATAAGGTTTTCGGGTGTATTTTCTTCATCCTCGTCTAATTTGATAACTCTCTTATTTTATTCACTATACATTAAAATTATTATCAATAAAATTAATGAGACAGTAATTGTTAACATCTCCTCAACCACCACCGAAATAATTTGTAATTCCACAACAAAGACCCACTTATTACTAACCACCGTATCAACCTCAAACTTACAGACGACCACAACCAGCTTTTGTAATTTATACACAACCATAACCCCAATAATACTAATATTAATAATATCAATCATCAATCTAACCCAGACAGACCTAACCAGTCTACACTGTTCAATCCCAATAAATTTATCAACCCAGTCCTGCCAGACAATAACGAAATTCTATTCATTAATAACAACTCCCAATTGTTAATTCTATAAACCCTCAATACTCTAACAACTAAAGATTAATTTATCCAAGTAGTTCACAACAATAATAAACGCTCCCATAAACTGCTCCCAGATATTCGGTATAAAAGCCTCAAACGTACACACTTCCTAATCAAACCCCTCAATAGATTTTCCCACAATAAAATTATCACCAAACATAATAATAACAAATCTAATAGTAGACGCCCCAAATTAAATCCATTTCGCCAGTCAACACGTAACAGGAAGATGAATTGGAGAAGAGATTCTAAGATGCTATTGACAGAACCAGAGATTTAGTATAGAAATATAATCCGGCAGATTAAAATAAATAACAATAATAATAATTAACACAATTGGCATTACAATACGAAGATGGATTTATATATCGAGGACAGGGTTACGAACCTGCAGTAAGGGAAGGATTCGGAGTGCTCACTGACCAATATGAGAATGAAGTATATAGTGGATATTGGAGAGACAATCAATATCATGGCCAGGGAAAACTAATCAATTTCCAAGTGGAACAAATCTAGGGACCTTATGACTATAGGGATCTTGGGAACATCGAGAACGGATGGCTGAGTTATGAAGGTTAGAAGTTTATAATTTAATTTAGGTGATTTCTATGAAGGCAAAATGCATGGAAAAGGAGTCCTCATGTTGACAAACGGAGAGTAATTTGAAGGAGAATTCAACGATGGCATGATTGATGGCTAAGGAATATATTCTACGTCAGATCGACATGACATTAGAGGAGTTTGGAAAGATGGAATTTTAGTAGAATGATTCTTGATTTTTATTTATAAGTGCATATTTTAAGCAATTCATCCGCCATCTGTAAATGATCAGAATTAAACTTTTTAAATTCATTATTAATTTAATATATTATTATTTATTACTAAAATAGAAATGTAAATACTTGAGAAAATTGGTGATGGATTGTCTAGTGTAATTAATAAATGTATTATTAATCATAAATAATATGCTTTAAAATCATTTAAAGAGTGTTCACGTAAATTGCGTGAGAGAGAAATCAAAATACTCAATTCTCTTAAACACGAGAACATTATTTCAATTTTAGAATTTGATCAAGATTATAATTGGTACACAACCGCTTTGATGAAAACAGACCTTCATTAACTCATTATCACTCATGGACCATTACAAAGTATCACTATCCAATAAATTCTATTATAACTATCAAATGCTATACTTTATATGCATTCAATAGACTATGTTCACAGAGACATTAAACTTGAGAATATCATGCTCAATTCAGAAGCCAAAATGTATATCATAGATTTTGGTCTATCTGTTTGTCTTCACACATCTAAGTAATATCCTAGGCATTGTGGAACCGCTACCTACATGGCACCAGAACTTAACTTAGAAGACAAAATCATCAATTCTAATTCACTCAAAAAAACAGATGTTTTTGCTCTTGGAGTTGTTATATTCATTCTAGCTTACGGGTATCCTCCCTTTACAGTTACCATACAATCTAAGTGCCGATTTTGGAACACCATTATCTAATAAAAGTGGCAACAGTTTTGGAATTATTTTGATAAACTAATCAAAGCTCCCACACATCCTGATTTCAAAGATCTGATCTAAAACATGCTAGAACCAGATCCAAATAAAAGATTTACTATTGAGCAAGTTAATAAACATCCCTTTATCACTAATTAATCTAACTTAGAAGAACTCATAGACAAACTTAATATTTGAGTATATATATATATATATAATTATACATATGAAAGATAATTTAATTATTCATAAATAAGAGACTGACACGCGTAAGCAAAATGTTCAAAATATGAAATTCCAATTTTCTGAAAGTTATAAATTAATCAAATTAATTTATAAAAATATTCTTTTATAATTCATTAATTTCTTTTATACAAATCAATACACAATTCATAATAATAAAAAATTCTATATATTTTCAATGAAATTTATACTACCTTAATATAGTGTTCAGAGAATGTCCAGTCAATTCATTAGCCTAAAATTATCAAAAATATTATCGATCCTCTCTAACTGCATTCAAATAACGTATGTTGGATGTTAGAAATGTATCACACATTTCCTATTTTCTAAAACTGACTAAAATTTCATCTATTTTCACTATTATGAAATAATTAAAAAGAACCTTACCTAAGCCTTACATAAGGTAAAGGGAAAAATATCTGTATTCTTCAGGCAATGATAATTTCAATTTACCACACTTCTTGATAGGTGCAAAATATCAATATGATATTATTTCTATTATAATTTATAATATCGATCATTTATATTTTCTAAATAGAGATTTTATTTTAATACTATTGAGTTGATAATTGAATAATTTTATGTCCTATCTGACTTGCATCCCTTTAAGCTTATGATTTGAACATTTTAAGTGTTCCATGCATGAGATTTAGAGATTGTAATTTAGAAAAATATGATATTTTCCTCGAATAATCTTCAATCCAAATATGATAGGAATAGTTAATATTATACTATTGCATTATTAATATTATTAAACATTAACTCAAAATTTCATAAAAATTTGTAATATTTTTTGAAAATAAGCCCATATGTAGCTCCTAGAATTATGGATGAGATATGAGCTGGTCTGCAATTTTGTTGATCATCCATAAGGAGTTCTTCAACTTCGTATATTAAGTATAGCAGTGGAAAGATGGCAAATGGAAGTTTTTTCTATTTAGTATAATTTGAGTACTCTTATCATATAATCAGGTGAGAGGACAGCAAATGAAAATATATATGCTAACGCTGTGCAGGCCCCAGTAGTCTTTGGTGATATCATTGATATTCCCAACTACTCATTTCGATATTTTTCGTAATAATATGTTACAGCACTACTTAACTAAATACTTAAATATTTATACTAAACTATTAGTTAAGTACAATCCTATCATTCCTTTGTAATTCATATAATAGCCATTTAAATACAATCCACATATTAAAGCTGGCACATAAGTTAAAAACGATTAAGATGTTTAATGTGATGAGGGTGACAATAAAATTGGATAAAGAAGGTCCTTAGTATACTCACTAATGGAGGTGTGTTTAAATATTTTAGAGTAAGGCATTACTTACCATAGGTGATAGAAGAATAATGTTCCAGCACAAAGCAATATAGGAAATTGTTTACTTGTTAAATAATAGTTTTTCGCTTTAGCAGATTCTTCTATTTTAATTGTTTTCTGTATAAATTTTGGATCATTGATTATTTGGAGTTTTTGTCTTGCGTAAACATATCTATCACTGCTTAAGAAATCATCCTTTTTTTCTTTAATCTATTTACAAAAATGTTTAGCAATTTTTGTTAAAGTATTCATAATTAATTTTTATAAAATATTGAAATAAAGAATGTCAAAGATCAATAAAATTATTCTCAAAATAAGTATCCGACTTCTAGATATCATTATCTATAAGAATAGGTTCATCAATTGTAAAAAATTGGAAGTCCTCATCATTCAAGAGATGGTATTCGTCTTTTAATTTCAAAAAGATGCTTTTAGAATTATCTTTATTGATAGTCTCCAGCCTTATCATAGAATTCGGATTGTTGTTTTAGTCATTAGGATTGATGTTAGCAATATCATGAATTTAGATTTGATCTTTGGATTCATTTCTCGATATTTCTTAAAAATTCAATTATTCTTGAATTAATGCAATATTGCTAGCTTTAGAAAATTGCTTTAGTTTGATTCCAATTTTATGAGCCAATTTGATTTTATCTACATTGTATGTTGATTACAATAGAAATTGTAACTTCGACAGAGTGTATAATATGTTAGTAATGCTGAGTTTCTTTGTTGCAATTTTCTAAATCTTATTATAGAATATCAAGAATTCATCTTTGTCAATTGGAATATTATTGTATTTAACATCAACAATTTTGCCATACCAATTTTACTTAAATTTCATATTGCAGAATTCAGGGTAATACATTTAAATGACCTTTTAAATGGATTCTTTTTCCAAGTTGTGTTCATTAAAAAAGATGAATAAGTATGATAAAACTAAGATAATTGAAACAATAGATCCAATGTCAGCCAGTACTTCGGATATCTTGGGATACTCGATATACTGTTCTTGTATTACTTCACTTAAACCATATGCCATAACCAAGTAAGTTGGTCGGCCGAATATGTTTTAAAAGCTATCAGGGACTGTAGTTTAAGATATAATTATGGTATCAATAGGAAATTCTTTTTTTGAATTAGAAGGAAATAAGAAGCCATCATCAATTTGCGTTTTAGATAATCTGATTTGATTTTAGAAATATAGTGTTGTATTTTTTGTAAGGATTGCTAAAAATTGTTTTTTTACGTTTTATATTCGTTTTTATTTCGAATTATATTCTTTAACAAAATGATTCATTATTAATGCATGACTCTTTTGATTCATGTAAGTGTTTACCAAGGATTCATTTGCACACTTCTGCCCTTCCAACAAATATATATCCATGCATGTCCCAAACGATAATAAGTATTCAATTTGTGGATTATCACTTGATTTGTTAGTATTTAAGTTTAGTTCTATATTTGCTAAAATAACTTCACGAATATCTTGATCTTCCAATTTTTAGTCATAATAAAATGAATAAGATTTAACAAGTTGTTAATTTGAGAATTTAGAAAGGATCGGCTGCAAAATGATGTTTCTTGGGTCGAATGGGTCAATTTAATCATTCTTAAAATTTTTTCTTATGTAAAACGAGGACAATTGATCTTCAATATTGTAATATTTTTCATCGTAGGAAATCTAGATTTGAGTGATTTTCGGTAATAACTAGTTGGATTGCCATTAAATGATTTGATACAAAAAGTATGCTACACTTGAACCATATAAAACGAGTGTAGCAATTCCTCCTAGAACCGACCTATATTCTGGATGAATATCTACAATAGGCGGTCTAAATATGGCTCCAAATCTATCAATTTTTTAAAATCCTTTGACTATTTGATCGATCATATAGCGATTGTAATAATAATGTAATCAAAAAATATATATTTATATAAATGTTTCAATAATGATATTAGTTATTTGGATATTATTAATATGGATATTAACCAGGCTATTATGGATATTGAGTAGGCTATTATGGGTATTGTCCAGGTTATTATGGATTTTGTCCAGGCTATTATTGATACATTCGAGGATCTTGATTATAGTATGGCATTTAAGCATTTGGAAACTAATTTTGCTAATAAGGTTGCTAATATTATTGTTATTGATTTTATTGATAATATGGCTACTGCTAATTATTTTGATCATATGAATAATATTATTATTAAGGGGGATATACAGGATAATTATTCTGATTTTAATTAGGTTGCTCAATTTATTATTGCATCCTTTAAATTTGTGAGATGTATTATTATTATCCAAGCAATGCCGTCTTATCTTCTTATTATTAGAATTAATTTGTAGATTTAGGTTGCATTTCAATTGTATTAATAGGAATATTATTGGTTTGTTTATTAGTTTATAAATTAGTAACTGCTTTCAATTTATGAATCAAATGAGATTTGAATTTGTATTCTCCTCCTTCAAATGCATATTATCTTAATGCTTACAAAACTTGGTCATTTTATTGATTATTTTAATTGTTCCCTTTATTATCAACCGATTACTTAAATTTTACATAATTTTATATAGCTTATTATCTAGTTATTGGATTTATTCTATCGTAGTCCGTTGGTAATTCGTGCCATTTCTCAGAGTATTTACTCAATTCATTTGGATCTTCTGGCCAAGACAAAAACTTTTTAGCTAACTTTTCAAAAGGGAAAAAGAATTCTAATCCAGAAAACCCAATTGAAACAAAATTTACAATCTTGGTTGTTGCATTTGATTCAAATACAAAGTCTACCCACAATTATCCTGCAGCTAATAAGATGGGACTGAAATTAATAATATTGCACATTTCACTGTTCAAATGACTACTTTGAAGTGGAGGTCTACATTTTCTTCTTAAAAGTAGATATTTCTATAACCAATAATATAAAAACAAACCACATATACAAAATAACAAAGAAATAGGTACCAATGGAGCAAAAAATAAAGTAATCCAAACTGTCTTACAAACATATGCATAGTTATCATATAATAAAACTTGTGGTCCTTCAAAAATTGTGTTTGCCTCTGTTTAAGTGATTGCGTTGGTTGTACTTTTCTCTAAATTTCTTTGTTGGAGTAGTTTTCTCATATAAAATATATCAAAAAATGAAGTTAAAGGAGTTATTAGTGCATTTATTAAAGTAATGATAAAGGCATCCTATGCTACTCCTCCTGGTCTACTGAATGCCAAACTTTGTAATTCAATATCTTCATTCAAATCATTTCGATTTTACAATCCTTAAACTAAGATGTTTGTTGCCATAATTAGCAATCCTGAATTCACAAATTAAACATAGATTAATTTAGTTGCAACTGAGACATCATAATGTGTTTTTGTGTAATGCTTCTCTTTGTTGGCCAAAATTGTAATGCTAAAATAAATCATTGCATTAATAATTGAAATTATCAATGAGATTATCAAAGAAATGATTGTCAATAGAACATAATTAATGTTTTGATCTTTCAGATAGTTATTTTAAACATAATCTAATCCAAATAGAATAAAAAATGAAGTAACAAGTAACACTAATGTAATGAGCCAACTTAAAGTTCTTTGCTATATTTTGTACTTTAAACTATATCCGCAATTCTCCCAAAACACATCATCTGGTTCAGGAGCTCTTGTAATTTATATTAGCTTATCTTTAAAGTAAAAACCTTTATTAAGGGTCTTTCCAAAAACATTTAAAATGGCTGTCAAAACTAGTTGCCAGGAGGTTAATTTAGTGTATTCAACAATGGTATCCAATTCTAAGTTAATATTTATGTTCAATACATTTTTTTGTTTAGAAGGTTACAAATGCAACCTGTGTTGTTTATGTGAATTATTTCTTCTGAATATCATTATCAATTTTAGATAGTTCTTCCTCTTTCTTCTCAATTTGTAACAATAATTCTTTTTAGGTTTCAGCAGTCACTTAAGGAGGATATTGAGTATTAATATTTTTAAATGATTCATTAATTTAGTACTGCTTCTCCAATTCAGTTTTTGTTCTTATGATGTTGATGTAATCAAAAATGTCGAAGGCAATTATAATTTTAACTATTTCAAATTCTTATTCAGGTTAAAGTTGCGTAATTTATTTACAATATTTTGAAAGGCTTTCCCTTAATTCAGATTCAGTATATTAATTTTAAGGTAATTTAGTCAACATTGCTGTGAAATCTGAAGCTGACAACAAGCCTCTATCTAATTCATCTTATGTTAATTTTTAATGTCTTCTGAATAACACATGTATGATTTTAAACAAAATAATGGAGCACAATACAAGGATTGCTTGAACTTCCTTGTAATCCTTATCTAGCTATTTGTTGGATAAAGCTATTTTAGTAGACGAGATGGTTGTGCAAACATTCGAAAATTGATTGCAAACTATTTAACAGTCTTCTGTTTTTAGAATTGAAATTATTTTCAAATAGTCCTCATCTAAAGGAAGTGGACAATTTTATTCACAAAATCCATTTTAATAGAGGGTCAGAAGGTCACTTTTGTTGTCTAGACAATTATCACTTATGCTATTCGTAATCAATGAATATATCCCCATAATCCCAAAAACTATTAATATCACTACTATCATCTATTTAAGAAACAGAAAGAACAATGGGATTCCTTAGCCCAAATAAATTAAATCGATAGGAGAAATCCCAATTTCTTTTTATTCTTGTTCAACTTCTCTACCGCAACAAGGACATAACTCAGATTTTGCTATTGGAGTACCACATTTTGTTGCTTTCTTGTAAGTCATTATATTCCTATACTTTATGTTTAATAGAGATGTTAGTGTCAGCTGGAATCTTAAAAGGATCATATTCTTTGGAGTTCTCCTGCATTTTGATAATTAATATAATTAATAATATTAAATCAATAGGAGTTTAAAAATGAATTAAATTAAGATTGATGCTAAGAATTCTTTAACATTTGATCCTTTTCGCATACCAGCCAGTATTGACCTGGCTAAAGTTCATTAGGTAAGCATTATTACTAATTAGAAAGCGTCCATTTGTGGAGAAAATGAGTAAAAATCAGATCATTGCCCATGCTGTGGATAGCCTATACAACAAAGGGAAATTTCATTATGCTAAAATAGATTGGATTTGGCATTTCTGGGTCAGGGAATGCCTTTATTTTTTGAGATGACTTCGTAATTAATATTGATAGTGCTTATTTTATTTACTCTACTTGGGATACCATCTTTAATAGCAAATTTAGGAAATCACGATTGCATTTCAGAAGAAAATTTATTTTATAAGCTTTCATTAAATGGACTTTGCAATAAAAACTGTCCTTAAAATTCGACTGATTTTTCTTCTATCACTAAATTATTACATTCAAATGATTGTGAGACTATATGTGCCAAAATTGGGGATATTTGTCTAGGAACATCAGTTCTCTAAATGTCATTCGCAAACAAGTAGTTTGATGAGACTTCGAAATTAGTTTAATCCATATTAGTTTTATGCAGTATTTTGGTGTTTAAGTTTGCAATGATTAGAGTAAGGATATCATAGAGGAGAACAGTAAGGATTTGTGATTAGGAATTTGTATCGCCTTCAGATTTCACAGCAATGATGACCAATCTACCTATAAATGAATATAATGAAGCAGAATTAAAGGATGCGTTGCTCGATTTTTGTTATTAGTTTGATGAGAGCGGGTAATACGAAATTGTCAAGATAATAATAGCATATGACATTACTTCATTTGTTGAATTCAGTAGGGAAAAGATGAGTCTGGAAAAGAAAATAGAAAGAATTGAGAATTATTATAAATAATATGGTCGTTATCCACGATCTATGAAAATCAACTAGCTTAATGAATTGAAATAAAGGATAGGAATTTTAGATGAAAAATTAACAAAGATTGAGAATGAAGTTGAAAATTAATAATATGCACACTAGACTTAAGTTGCATTTGTGACTTTCTAAACTAAAGAATGTATAGACACATTTATATATGTAGAATTGTAATCGGTTTTGGATTAAACTAAACTTTCTCACTGGGAAGAGTTATGGATTAGATTCAAATATTACTTCATTAATCGATAAGATTAGAGGGGATTCTACTTTAAAAATAGAATTATCATAATTTGTAGGGCTCCAGAGCCGAATGATGTCTTTTGGGAAAATTGTGGGTTTAACTTTCAGTATCAATTACAAAAAAGAATATTGAATTTCTTTATTACGATATTCATTTTAGGAGCTTCCTTCACTATTTTACTAGGTTTGAATATTCTGTAAAGCCAGAACCTTTCATCCTATGATGATGCTATACTGATAATAATAACGCTGGTTATCTCATTAATAATCACAATTATAAATTAGATCATCTACTATTTTATCAAGTTATTAGGATTATCAGAAAAGCATTTTACCAAGACTCATCATGATGTTTCTGTGGCAACTAAATTGGCAATTGTTTAATTTTTTAATTCAGGAATCTTCACTAAAGTTATAAATATTTTGGTGTATAATTTTGAAAATGTTAAGACTGACAATTATGCATCAACATATGCATATTCCAGATAAGGAGGGGTAATTTCAGATGCATTCTTTTTGTTAATTGTGAATTCATTCTTTGTTCCTATTTTGGCCTATTTGGATCCACTCTATCTCTATAAGTTATACCAGCAATACTTCTTTAAAGTCGATAACAATTTTAACCAAATAGAGGCAAATAAAATATTTGAAGGACCCTCGGTATTTTTATACGAGCAATATTCATA
Organism: Paramecium tetraurelia; assembly: GCF_000165425.1. Classification (NCBI taxonomy): domain Eukaryota; phylum Ciliophora; class Oligohymenophorea; order Peniculida; family Parameciidae; genus Paramecium; species Paramecium tetraurelia. The sequence goes on along the minus strand of NW_001799144.1, from coordinate 508,442 downwards.
CATATGTTTATCTATTTGGATCTCACTACTCTTTGCACCTTTGCTGCCAATTTCTTTACTATTTTGCAGTTCCGGATTGCTACTCTACTATTGGATCTAAAAGTACTTATTATTGAGAAGGAATTCCAAGCCTCCTTTTTAAAGTTTTCATTTGAATCGAGAAATGATGAATTTATTTGAATTAAGTCCTATAATATTGGCTGTTGGTTAAATGTGGGCAGACTATATTTTCAGTTCTAGTTCAGCCATATTGACTGTCAATTTTATTAGCTTAGGTTTCTCTTGTCTGGAATTGATTACTCCAGCCACTAGAATCAGTAAGCTATTTGATAAGAAGAGTAATATATCTACTGAGAAAGACAGATACTCGGATGTCTATTTGAAATTACCAACTGATTATGATAGAACCAATCCATTAACATAACAGAACGCTATATTAGAATTCATATAAGCAAAAACCCTAGTCGATTCAAATTACGTTTAGCCTCAAGTGATGGACACCAAAACAGCCCTCTATAAATACGCTTAGATGGGAGGAGTTCAATTTATGAGGAATACCATTTCATTGAAGCTCAAAATCTCCATGATGAGGAAAATCAAACTAATAAGGAAGGCTCGTTAGATTGCTGCTGTGATTTAGCAGTAACAAGATGAAGAGATGTCTCAAGAATAGGAGGAACCTATTTATACTCAAACACCTGAATATATGATAATCAATAAGAATATTAGTTTCAGGAAGAATTCATTAAATATCTCCACTGATAATGACAACAATAATAAATTTCAAGAAGCGTAGAACTACAATTTCTCTAAAATTCTCAACCCAAACAAATTTGAAAATTTATGATGCTCATGAAATCTTGTTTACAACTCATTTAACTTTAATATATATTGTATATTTTTGAAGAAAAATAATCATTTATATTGTCATTATAATGGAGCTCTAAAAGATTAGATTTAAGAATTTCGTTTTGTTGTTAATTAATATTTTGATGTGTTTAATTATATAGTTGAGGAAATAGAATTGCTTCTACTCGTGAGATCTGAATTATATTGGCAATAGTTGGGAAACTGATTAATTACTCTTGAAAAGTTGTACTGTGGAGCTCTTTAATAAGCTGGAAAGTTAAATGTGTGAATGGAGTCTTCACGATCAGATTCCTTATACTTGGTTTCCTATTAAATATTTTGAAACATCTTTAATTTATAAGCAATCTGAAGCTTTCTCTTTAGAATTTGAATTCTTGATATATTCGCACTCTAGATTCCTTTCTGAACATACTCTCTCAAAGATCTTTTGGTTGATTGCATTCTAGAATTCCTCTTATAAGTCATCTATTTGTTAAACTATTGAAATTTCTTCTTCATAAATTCTTGGGTTGCTTGTTCGCTCGTCAACGGATTAGTTCTATCGTAATCAGTTGTAAACCGAAGGTGAACATCAATATATCTTTAATTCTCTATATCTTCCAATTATTTTCTATACAAGATTTGATGAATTCGATAGGAGGGAAAGACCAATTCCAATCCTGCAATCACTAGCGTCCCAATATTTATACTATGACTAAGATAATTGGAATCATAGATTTCATCAATCCAATACTACATCCCAGCCAACAATAGCGGACTTAAGTCTAGAAGTGTTAGCATTTCCCTGTCTAAATGACTACTTTGAAATGGAGGTTTGCTATTTCTTCTCAATAACAAATATTTTTATATCCAATAATACATCGACAACCCAATCCAGTTAATAAAGATACAAATTGGAGTCAATGGGGCTAAAAACAACGTGATCCAAGTTGTCTTGCATATAAATGCATATTGATCATACAACAACACTTAAGGTCCTTCAAATAATTTGTTGGCTTCTAATTAAGTCAGACTCTTATTGGATTCTATAAAAAGTTGCTGTAATTTCTTGATGAAATAAATAGGGTTAAAAAAGGCTGTGATCGGAGTGAATAGGGCATTCATACAACAAACAAACAGTAAATCATTTGCAATTCCTCCCTATTTTTAGATTGCATACTTTGATTTCTCCATGAAATCCCCTTTCTATCCAACTCCAATTAGATGAATCAAAAGTAAAAGAAAACAAGAGTTAATAAATTGTACACAACACAATTTTTAAGCAACTGAAGTGTCTTGATGGGTTTTAGTTACATGTCTTTCATGATTAGCTAATAAGGTTATGAAATAATAAATGAGAGCATCAACAATAGTGATTATTAAGGATTTTAAGAGTGATAATGATGTTTTGGTAATAAAATCTAAGTCATTTGAAAGATATTGATTCTTAAATTAATAAGATGATTATTTACTTGCAAATATTCAAGTCCATAGAGAGTGGCAAAGGAGATTCCCAACAAAACAAAGACCACTATCCAACTAATAAATTTTCTCTTGATTTTAATGGAATTTTCAATTCCACAATTCTCCCAAAATATGTCGTCTGGTTCAGGGGCTCTGCAAATTGATATTAAGTTATCTTTGAAATAGAATCCTCTTTTATCCTTATTTTAAATCAATCTCTTAACTTGCATTAGTAACTATTCCCAATATGATAATTTGGTTTGTTGTATTAATTTTTATAATTCTACATATTTTAATAATGATACATTATTTGGTTTGAAATGTGATGAAAGCAACGGATGTCGTTTTTCTATAAGACCCATTTTCAATTTCAATTTCTATATTGGCCAATTCTTTTTTCAGTTGTTCTACCATAAGTTTGATTTTCTCAATTTCCTGTTTATTTCTCTTATATTTCTAATTTTTGATATAATATTTTTGTTCTTCTGCCAAGATTTTTTCTAATTTAATTTTCTCTCTGCTTTTGAGTACAAATGATTTGATATCATATGCAATATTAATTTTAATTACTTCATATTTATTTGAACTATCGATTTTCTGGCAATATTACTCTATTGCTGTGGCTAACTCTTTTTCATCGTAATCTTCTTCTGGTAAATGATTCAGCATGGCCGTGAAATCTGATGGAGATATCAACTCTTAATCACACTCAGCCTCGATGATTCTCTGCTTCTCCCTAATTAAAACAAGATAAATCTTTATAAAAATCACAGATCCGAATACAAAGAAAGACTATATGATTTTTAGGTCATCTTCCAATTGCTTATTAGTGAATGACATTTCTGATAACAGAGTTGCTATACACAATTCCTAGTAGTGTTGGCAAATGACAGTACAATCACTATTAGAAATGAGTTGTTGTATTAATTTGAAATCATCCTGTTCTTGAGGACAATTCTTAGAACAACCTTGTGTAATAAATATATTATAAGCCTCATTGGTTTGTTCTATGCAATTTTCAGCTAAAAAATTAAAAATGATGGTTGGCAGACCAAATATAAGTAATAATATGAATGTCAGCAAAATGAGTAGAAAAGTGATATTATAAAACAGCGGTATGCCTTGACCCAAAAAGGCTAAATTGATGATGTTTGCCTTCAGCGAAATAGGGTGAGTGTGAATTCCCAAGCCACAGCATTGACAAAAATCATTAGATTCGATCAACAAACCGCACATAGTTGCTCTCTAGCTATTAATTGAGATAAACTTTATGTCTTTAAGCAATTTCTCTTAATGGTGGACTTCGGAGTGGATCAAAGTTTAAGGATTGCAAAAATTACGATTAATTCATATAATAAATTATTAATGAGTGATATTAAAGAAATAGAGAAGGAAAAGAAATTCATCGAAGAATATTTCACATAAATTAGCACATCAGACATTGATACTATTAAAAAGTATCTATTGTATGTTAAATAACGCAAGAGGGGAAATGAGAATGAGAAAGTTCCCATTAGAACATTCATTAATACGATATCTGAGGGGAAGGGAAAGAAGGCTATTCATTTTGGAGCCTCAAGAGGAGATCTCGAAGTGTTCAAGTTTTTAGTGAAGAAAGGAGCAGATGTAAGCTTATTAGATGATGAGAAAAACAATCCATTCTTAATTGCTGTTCAACATAATCATTTATCGATTGTGTAATACTTGATTGATGTCCATCATGTGGATGTCAATTATTAAAGAAACACTATCACAGCACTTCATTTGGCCGCATAATAAAGTGCCATCCCAATGATAGAACTATTACTCTCTGTTGGTGCCAATATCAATGCCTTGTCTAATTTTGGAACTCCGGTCTCATTTGCAGTGGCATACTAATAAAATTTGAGTGCTCTTCATTTGATAAAGAAAGGAGCAGACTTAAATATCGTTTAAGAGTAGATGCCCTCCTTATTACATTTACTGATTGACTAAAATAATGAAGAGTTATTCAATACAATATTTGAAGAATTCCCTGAAAAAGTAGATGTGAATATCAAAGATCCTGATGGATGGTCAGCCTTGCATTTATGCGCTGAAAAAGGATTATTGAAATTTTCATAAACTTTGATTAAACAAGGTGCTGATATCAATTATGAGAATCTAAAGTAAACTCCTTTAGACTTAGCAGTATAAAATGAGAAATGGGATTGCGTGTAATATTATAGGGAGTTTGCCTTGAGAAAGGAAGCACAAATTCCTTCTCCCCCAGTTTAACTAACTGATGAATAAATTAAGGATGTGTATAATGAAATCAACACTGAAAAGGTTGAGGCCAATAAATTGTTATAAAGCGAACAATATGAATAGGCTATTATAAAATATAGTGAAATAATCGAGAAATCTAAATAGATTGTTGAACAGCATAGAGATGAAATTGTGAAGATTTACACCAACTTAGCAAATGCTTAATTGAAATTATCAAAATATAAGGATGTACTAACAACCTGCAAACAGGCTAGGAATGTTAAGAAAGATTGGGTGAAGATCTATTACTTTGAAGGTTAAGCATATGAGGGATTGAAGGAGTATGGAGAGGCTGCTGCATCTTACTTCGAGGCATTGAAGATTTAATAAGAACCAGGAATGAAATCATTATTTGATTAAGCTATCAAGAGAGGCAAGGATTTGCATAAATAATAATGATCATAAATACATTTCCAAAATTTGCTATAAATTTTCTTTATTTATTGGTTTTTCAAGATAACCCAACATCCCATGCAACTGGGCTTAATATTTAGTCTACATGTCACTGAATGCCGAACAAGCTACAATTGTAATTTCTGGTTAAATCTATTTAATTGATCTTGTAGTTTCAAATCCATCCATCTAAGGCATGTTGATATCCATTAAAATTAAACGATATTAACATTTTTAATTTAATCTTGATTCCACCTATTGAATAGCCTAATATCCACTTAATGCTATGTCACTCTCAAAACCAAGCATTTTAATCATAATCTTTAGAGGAAATAAATTAGCTGGTTCATCATCAACCAGGAGTAATTTAACATATTAACATTAAGGTGAGCCCATAGATGGTAATCTTGCCGTAAGACCTGGTAAATGACTTGGTTAATGATTTGGTAAATTATTTGGTTTAGGGTCATCTGAGATGGTTCTGTCATCCTCTTCCATTATCATAATGTTCTCATCCTTTATATTAGATGGGAAAAATATTTAAGGCTATCGTCTATTTTGGCAAGATCTACTTGGAGTCAATCTCCTAATTTATGAAGGACAACTTTTAGGATTCTAGGCCATGCAGGAAAGAGGTGGTGCAATGATGGACTTCTAGTGGAGGAATACCTTCTTGTCAATCATTTTTATTGATTTTGATTCAAATTAACTTTCCGATGAATCCAACACTTGATATTTCCAAATATTAAACCAAAATTTAGTGCCATCTCCTAATTTTGATTTAAATTATAAGTGTTCTTTATGTGCTTGTTGGAAAGATGACAAGTGTTTGATTAAATAATTTGAATTCAACAATCCTAAACCCAATCCAGCTGCCCCTTCTGAAAGTTTTGACGTCAAAATCAGATCATTACCCAGCATTTTTTCGATATTAGAAGCAACACTTTCAGTTATTCCAATACCTGAATCCAAAACAGAAAACCTTATTCTTTTGTCATCTTCCTTCTCTGCAGTAACATAAATGTGTCCATCCTAATTTGTGTATTTAATAGCATTCTAAATAAGATTTTACAGTATTTATTTAATTCTTTATTCATCTTACTTGAAAGTCGTTTTTACTCGATTCACTAGATAAAGGGATAGCTTTTTTTATGTCGCTTATTATTTGAATAAGCTTGAGAGCTCAGCAAATATGTCATCAATCTTTACATCAACAATCTCGAGTTGAAATGTTTTACTGCGTAATTAATGAAAATCCTTTAAATCTTTGACCATGTTATTCATCATAACTACACAATTATAAATGGAATCAAATTGCTCCTTCATAGATGGAAATTGGGCTATTCCATTCTAGGCATTGAGAGCAATCTGATTCAATAATGTTCCGAATTCGTGACTGAAGGATTGAAACAATTTATTCATCAATGCATAGCACGAATTTTTTTTTATGTATTTCGCAAACTCTTTGATTTCTTCAAACTTTAACATAATCACATCTCTTTCAAATTTCAACTTTAACTAATAATATTCCAACTATATGAAATTCGTTTTTATTATTACTATCTCTGCAGTCTTCTGTAGGATTTAACATTTGTTTATAAGCTAACGCATACTAATTCCCTTTATTTTTTAATTTAGGTTTCTTTAGGTCTGTTTGTCTACCTTTAGTATTTTCATGTGATCCAATAAGTTGTCTTCCAAAACCTCGTCTCTTATTAACAATTCTCTGAGTTCATTGGCAAAGGTTCTCACTTCAAGGGTAGTTGAATTTTCAAGAACAATAGCTCTTTATTCTATAAAATGTATATCCTCCAAAGAAACGAGGGACTTCAACGTATTGGGCACTCGAGATGTAAGCAAAGATCCTTTGCTTTGCTCTTTTTATAGTTTCTACACTTTGGTAGCCCAAGAAAAATAGGAGAGAATCATGATCGTGAATATTGTCATCAAATAAGATTGGACTTCATTATTTTATGAATATATACAGAGTAGGGTTACATGGACTATGATAATTTTCCAATACTACTTGAACAAGCAAGAATATTTATATGCCATCTTTTTTGATCAATTTGCATAAAAATTGTAAATCCTACAAGGGATTATAGTATCATGAATTGATCACTCTATTTGGCGAAAATACTCATAATATTGATGGCGAATTGAGTGTATATATTCCATTTATTGCATTTTGTGAAAAGTACTATTTAGAATATGCTTATAACTAAGCTGATTAAAAGCAAAATGAGTTTCAAAATGGGAACTCGAGTGCATTCTAGAGTAGAATAAATGAGTTGCAGAATGTACATCCCTAGTATGGCCTATTTTCTATGTTTAATCATTATATAATTAAATTTAAGTGATTCAATAATTTCAAGAGTTCTAATTTTGTAACTGGTTTGTTGATATAATACTTCATTCCAACAGAATAGCATTTAGCTTTGGTCTCTACATCAGCAAAGGCAGTACAAGCCGCAATTAGTAAGTTATCATCAAATTTCAATATTTATTCTGTGGCTTCAAACCCATCCATTATAGGCATATTAACATCCATAAAAATCAGATCGAATCGCTCATTAGCTAATATATATCAATTAATTATTACATTCTTTTAATTTATTTAATGCTTCCAATCCATTAAAAGCAGAAGTGCATTTAATGTTAAATTGACTAAGCAGTATCTTAAGACTAATAATATTAATCATCTCATCATCAACAATTAAGATGTGCGTTTATTCTTTGAAATTTTTGACATCCTTTACATCACTAGTAGATGCTCCAAAAGTAGGTGATTTTTTTTAGGTTTCTCTTCTTTTAACAAATTGACATTTCCTTAATCTATCAGAAATTTCATTTTCTTGATTTAATTCTTATTCAACTTAATATTTTATCTAATTTGGAGAAAATGAAATTGATAATAAAGCAGATTTTCTATTCATATTCAATATTAGATGGGTTTCTGTAGATTTATGCTTATTTGTAAGTTGTAAATCTATGATAGATTAACGAGAATCGAAATATCCATTTTCATTAAACAATATCCCAGATTTCATGGATGATATGTCACAACTTGTATACAATATTTCAAATGGCTAATTCTTGACTCTGAAAGAAACACGAATTCCTTTCTCTAGCCTAGTATATTGTAATCCTCCACCAGCTAATTTGGGCAAGTTTGATAATTTCAAAGCAATCTAATTCGATAAATAACAGCCCAAACCAAATCCAGCAGTGTGTTACGAAATCTTTTGTTCAGACTTAAACTCGTTTTCTAGGATGTGATTTAAATTTTCAAATGATTCTAAGTTCATTCCGAATCCAGTATCTTCAACTGAAAATATAGTGAAACCTGATTACTCAGTAACAGTGATTTTGATGCCTCCTTAAACTGTAAACTTTTAAGCATTTGCAATTAGATTACTCAATACCTACTTGCATCTTCGACCATCGAAAAATTTTTGCTTGTCTTCCGAGATTAATTTAATAACCAATTTTCAACCCTTTCTCTTCAATTTATGACTTATAGAATCCGATAACTTCTTGCAGTAAGTCTTCCACATCGACAGGTGCAAATTACAACTAGAATTTCTTATTTAAAATATCGCTATAATCAACCATGTCTTAAACAAAATGATGCATTATTTGGCCTGTCGATTTTATTGGTTAGAAAAACCCCACTTGATCAGGGAATTGATCTATTGCTACTTAAGATAATGCCAAGAGATAGTTTAGTAATGTTCCGAATTCATGTGAAAATGATTTGAATAACTAGTATAATATTTGGCTGAGATATTTCTTTTTGGTATAAGTGTCTCTTTCATTCACTTATATGAATTGAATTTAAAACTGAGTCTTATAATGAATCAAAATTAAATATTTTTGAAATGCAGGATGATAATAATCCAAAACTTAAATATAAATTTCTAATCTTTTATTAATTATCCTTTTCAATAAAAACCATAATGAGTCATCTTTATATCTTCCCATCTTCTTTGCAGAATTAGAGTCTATGTTAGTGATCTATATTTCTTGCAAGAGCTTCGTAACATCGTCGTAATTCATTTGTTACAAAATATCGTTCATCTTCTAATTGGATTGAACAATACCTAAGAAATCATCTAGAAAAATTTCTGGATTATTTGATGTTAATTGTTATGAAGTTATAATAGTATCTGTTTCTATCTATATTGGGAATTAGTCTGTTTGGTTTTCAATTCCCTTTTGTTAATTTTATTTTAAGGAAATTTGTTCTTTCACTTAAAATCCAATTAAGAAAAATGCAGAGAGAGCTGTACGTATTACATCGAATAATTCATATTTTGCACTCAAAAGGGCTATCAATACCAAAAAGCCTAATTAAATTAAAGGTATACATGAATATTCGAGGCAATTAAATATTATATTCGAAGATTATATTAAGTACCTCATTTTACATTGATATATTGCATTGATTGCTAAAAGCTTTGGATCTTTAAATACGGAAAAAAGGATTGAAGCCTAAATAAATAGTAACATTCTGGTTAAGTAGTTTTGCTATTTTTTTAAGGAGAAAGCGATAAGAAGTACATCAATAAACAGAGTTATGCTTAGAAAGACATATTCAATAATTTATTGGCATTCCCAAAATTCTAAGATGATTGATGAAATGTTGGCAAATATTAGCAATATCATTATTAAAATTATATAAGTATTTTTTATAATTCTACGATGTTCACTGGCTTGTTAAGGAAGTAACTCATTCCAATGTCATAACAACGTTGTTTAGTTTCACTATCAGTGTAGGCAGTACAAGCAATAATCTTAATTTAATTTCCATAACGAGAAATCAATTTCTAAGTAGTTTCGTATCCATCCATCAAAGGCATATTGATATCCATGAAGATCCCTTAATAAAGATACCTCTTCTGTTCCACCTACCGCAAACACTCCACCCCATTGAACACATAATCGATATCAATGTTCATTCTTTTCAAAATCAATTGCAATCCAATAATGTTAATGATCTCATCATCAACTATCAGAAATTTCATTGACTTTTTGATATTCCTATTCAAGATACAAGTTCTGGCTTTTCTTTCTATTGAATTGACTTCTTCATTTATCACACTTTCCGTGTAATCCTTTATAGGATCAATTAAACATCTGAAGGACATAATTCTTGATTTTGAATTGAGCGATGGCTTACTGGCCACTCTGCTCAACTTCTTTCCAACTGCCCTCTCTATTTAGGATTACTTCAAATCTATGTAAGAATGTTTATTGATTTATTAAATCCCCAAGATCCTCCCTATACTTTGAGTAGGTAAAATATTATTTTGAACTTAAAACCAAAATGTTGTTCCTACTTCATTCCTCTTGAATTCAAGTTTGAACTGCTTATTCGACAAATGCAAACATATTTTATTAGCCAAATAACAACCCAATCCGAATCCAGCAGTATTGGATGACAAATATTATTCATCTTTGAAATCCTACTCCAACATATTTCTTAGATTTTATTCATCATTTTAGCTTATTCCAATTCCTGTATCTGTTACCGAGAATTGTATCAAGTCATCTCTAATGGCTAACACCTTTATGAGAATTGAACCCTTTAAAGTAAACTTCTAGGCGTTAGAGATTAAATGGATCAAAATTTACTTAATCCTCCTTTGATCAGATATTATTTACCAGCTCTCTGGAATGTGATTTTCAAAACTCAATTATAAGTCCTTTTACCTGCACTACTCCTAAAACAGCGTAGTAACTGACTCCAAAATTGTTTAGAGATCTAATTCTTCCAATTACAATTTGAATTAATTCCCCAAAATATCATTGTAATCAACCATATCTAGTACGAAATAATGCATGATTTCACATGTGTTTCGAAAAGAGTGATAATACTTTTGATTTGGATATTTATCTATTGCAACTTGGGCTATCGCTAACATAAAATTTAATGAAGTTCCAAATTCATGTGAAATAGTATGAAAGATTTATTTCAGTATTTGATATAGATATGATTTTTTAAGGTGATCATCTCTTTCTTTGTTATTCTAAAATGTAATATGAATTTTATTTTGATCTACATCTTTAGTTATCTCAATAGTATGATCAGACATTATATCTGAAATCCAATATTTACATGGATCATAAATTATTTTAAATCAAATTCATTTAATAATTCAAACAATTCAATATTTCTTATTTTCTAATCGAATTTTTATTTACTTATTGAATCAATTTCATTTATAATTAATTACTAATTACCTAATTTTCTTTTAACATATTCATTCATATATATACAATTTAAATTCTGGGGATCCACTATCATCAGGCCTTAAGTCTCTTATGCTCGTGGACTTTGTGTACGAGTACTCGATAATAAATTGGTAAATTCTCCCTATTTTGTAATTCCTTTATTTATCATCACAATTATAATTCCCAAAGCAAAAGCACTATTTCTTAAATATTCAATCACATTTGATGATATAAAAATTATTATAAAAAACACTGGTTCCTTCATTATAAGAACAGTATACCTAGCAATGAAAGCTTTTGAATTAAAGAATATTTGAATCTTGCTGTTTCATCTAATAAGATGATGTAAATCACATTGTAAACAATCAATTGCTAGTCATATAAGGTAATAAGCGCAATTTAAATAAACAAAATTAGTGTTTCATAAATTCGAAATACAGTGTGCATTCGAAATTTAAGACTGCCAAATTGAGTACAGATCAATCCTATATTGATACAGAGAGGTATAAGATTCTTGCCTTCAAAGCAAGATATGATATACAGGATTAACATAGTGATCTTAATTTAAAACATAAAAATTAATATTATCAATCTTTCATTACATATTTTTTTTCTTTAATTCATCAATTTGCACTTTTATCCATGGAGGCAACACTGCCTTCTATTTAAACTTAATGATGTCCTACGCATCAAGCAGGGCAGCCTAAATTCCCCCCTTTAACAGAACAAGACGTTTGATTCTTTATTTAAGCAAATAATCTATGATTTCGTTCACGTTTTGCTTTTCTGTATCGCAAATCGCAACCACATAATAAATGCTCTATTCTTCAACTAATCCTCTCAGTTCGAAATAATTTAATAACTGAATGTTATTGATCTTCTTCTTGTCATAGAATGCAAACAAAGAACCAGAAATGCAAGCCTATTCGTATTCCTTAGCACTTCTCATATCCAAAGATAGCACATTGAAGTTTTATTTTTGTTCCCTCAATAATTGTTGAAAATCATGAATCGAAATAGAAAATATCAATTGCTCTTGTAACTACTTAAATGTTAGTGGATGTTCCCATGGTCGTTCTTATAAGTACTCATTTTCTTCCTTCATCTGATTGCAAATTTCTTCATCTTGATGAGTGAGAATGAAAAATGTTTTATGTAATTAGCTTGTAAACCTTAGGGCATTTTACAAACAATTGTCTAACTATATATTATTCTAAAGATTCTTCAAACAACTAAGCATTCCTTCGCTGTCTTTAATTTCAAAGGTGGACTTGAGTTCCAACATTATTTAACATGCTAATAGGATTTCGAATGATTCATCAGAAATTAGGAAATAATCGTAAATCTTCAGAACATTTTCCAAGCTGAACTCTCTGGCATAGAAAGTACTGAACCATGAAACAATATGAGTTTCACATTTAAAATCAGCTTCTTTTAAAATGATTACTTAAACCAGGATCAAAATATTAAAGAGTCCAATTGTAAAGCAGGATCTTCTCTTATAACTTTTATCCAAAATAATCACTGATTTCTACTTATTCCTCCCCAGAGGGTAAGTTAACAATTCTCTTTTTGTAAATCTCATTCAAACATATGGTACTAAGCTCTGAATCATAATTAAAAGCTTCTAAGAGAATATATGAAATGGAATCCATCCCTTATATATAGCAATTTGACACAGACTAATTGATAAATCCTCGTATGGTTCTCCTAATTGCATCTTGAGTTCTTTTGCTGTACTTTTATCTGATTAAGTCTTTTTCAAGTTGAATCAAATCCTTCTCTTTTTAAGCATTCAAATATTCACACAATTCGAGTGTCAATTACACAATCTGTCTTTGGGCTTCTAATGATTCAAAACCAAGTGCCCTCGGCCAAAATGCTTTTCTTATGTTTTACCAAATTAAACCAGAGCCTCCCATAAAATGAATTACCTTAGAAATGAAAGTTTAAAAGGCTTTTTCAGATGCTTAGGACATCAATTTTAATAATAGCAGCTAGGCCATATAAGTAGGTTCTTGAGGAGCAATAACTTATTCTTACATATCTTCACTTTTTTATTCTTGTTTTTTAAACCATTTTCTGAATAAAAATTAGTCCTTTTTTGGTTAGACCACTTGGTTTTCCTCTTACTGTTATGGATTTGAGATTTTAGTAAGAGTAGCGATCAATTCCTCAAGAGTACAATTGTTAGGACAACATTGAATGATTTATGTGATTTAACTATTTATTTCGGATTTCAATTCTCCAATAGGATAAATACCTTCCTTGAGATCGCTAATGAAAATGATTTCTTCCATAGAAAAAAAATGATCAGCCCAATCTAGATTAAAAAATTTGTTTTTAACAAATTGAAAGAATACTGCCAAGGACATTTGATTCTATTGTTTTGGCTAGATAGCGATTTGCTTCTGAGTGTAGAATAAAGGATTTTAGAGTAATTCTTAGACTGAACTCCTTTCATCTTCTTCTCTTAACATTTATTGAATGAGATCTCTCAATGACCAACTGTATTTAGAATTCTTAAGAATGTCCTGATAATGGAAGCTATCTTTTTTGAATTCGAAATAGATGCATTGTAACAGGATAACGCCTAACGAATAGACAGAAGCTTTAGGGGCTTTTAATTTCTTGGCTAAGATGTTTATTGAAATCATCGCAATCGTTAAGTTCGATGTCTAAATATTTAAAGAGTTCAGGGGCTAAGTATAATTTGTCCTCTGATTCTAAAAATGATCGTTGATTTTGATGGGTTATTTGCTCCATGTAATTTATGATCTTCCATTTTTTGATAATGTTGGTGGGACTCAAGTACAAAATGTTGATGTTTGATAAACCATTCAGTAATGCATATGCCAAATAGACAATTTCATCTTCATTCATGGGAGCTTTGTTCTAATGTCTAAATTTAATATAATCCATAAGTGTTTCTGGAGATGTTTCGCTAATGAATGTGATAGTATCGTTTTCGGTAGAGAGAACATAGTATTAACTTAAATATTGTGATTGCGGAGGGTTGGAGATGATGGTGATAAGGTTTTGCATGTAATCCTGAAATTGCTGTGTATCATTAGTGTTTTAGCATTTTTCGAATTAGTCTTCTTCATAGTAGGAGGAATTGAGCTGTTGGTCTTGTCTGATGATTTTATTTGTATAACACTGGATGTATTGTTCAGATTGATTCCTTTCACTTGGATTAGAAAATGATTTAAGACTAGGTGTTTTTAACATTAATGAATAATTGAATTAACAATATATAATTAGTTGAAATATATTCACATTATTTGACAGTTTTTTGACCTTGAATTAAGAAGGAGTTGATTATTATGCTATCAAATTATTTAGATTTTCTTACTACAATGTTAGTATTGCTGATATTGATTTCATAATTTGAATTAGAGTTAGAAAAGTGATTGTCTTGGAATTGGCAACTATTAATATTGACCTTGAATCCTATTTAATATCATCAGACTTACTTTGGTCGTTCGATTCTCCTTGATGAGAGAGACTCAAGGAATTGCAGTTAGAGAAGAATGCAGACTTAGAGATCTGGAGATGGATGGGATTGTAGGACAAGTTGCTATTGAGAAAGATGCCATGGATACGGTTGGATGCTATTGTAGAGTTCTTAATCGTAATGATAAAAGGATTGAAAGTATTCTTTTCTGGCCTTTTGGATGTGCTGATGTCAATATCCATTCCGATAATGTTGTCTTAGATGTTGATTTCATCTATTTCCATACAGATGACTTCTCCAATCCTGATGGCTGTTTGTTCCATGCTTGTCAATACATTCTATTTGAGCGAGATAGGTTTAATGTGTTGAACCAAGGGGCATACTTCTATCACATTGTATAGATAGATTCCAATTCTGCATTTGGTGATTGTGTTTTTGAATAGCTGTAATTTGTCCACAACAACATCAGTCATTTTGATTGCATAATCCCAAGACAGGTAAAATATGTTCTTGTGGATTGTGATTGATTTGTTCTTGACATTTTCAAATGAAATGGAAATTTACTAATTTTTAAATTCATTATCCTTAATTGTGACTTCCACATTCTTACTATTTGTTATAATGACTGAACTACCTTCTATTATTGAATTTGTAAGTTCCATCGCAAATTCTCCGAGGTTGTCCGCATGAATCAAAACTGACTATTATTACTATTAACAATCACTCTTTATTATCGAATGATTTATACTCAATTTCGTCCCGTTGTTCTCACAACCAAAATATACTTGAAATCCCTTCAATATCGTATCGTTTATCGTTAAGGAGTTATCAAAGGTAATAAACAACCCTTAATTTTGAAAGTTCTCAACATTACATGCCATAATCAACAGGTTTCTGTAATGCACTCTAATGCAAGGAGAGGTTTAATAAACTTCTATTTGAAATCCTTAAATACTACATTCTTCATCAAAAATAGAATCTCTCGTACTCCCCTCAAATATCAAATTACCTCCCTTGAATTGAATCACTGACATATTCCCACTCAACTTCAACACCTAAGATATTTCCACCTCTTTGTCTATTATTATTTTCTTCCTCCTTACTTCGACTCTCTCTTAGATTAATAATTATTGAAATGCCTCCCAATCCATTTCCTCCTGTGTTGGAGTTTCAACTGTTTGATTGGTCGAACTTAATGATTCCCTCCTCTACTCCTCGAGTATGCCATTATCATTCATTTTTATAATATAATGAATACCAATCAACAAATCAATTTCTACTATGCCAATCGCCAATACACCCTACTCTGGCAAGATCTCGATCAAAATATCCTAAATGAAGTGCTCTTCTTCCTTTTCAATGAAATCTCAACCAAAAATAAACTGAATAACATGGCATTCCTTGATTCCAACTCACAACCTATCCAAAACTCACTCCCTCACTTCATTCAATCACAAAATGTCTATATCACCAACTCCAACAACACATAGATGATGAATATGGTAGAAGAATAGGAATTTCAGAATCTCTACCAGATACACCCAAATCAACTTGTGATCCAAAAGTATAAGAAAATGCAAAAATTGGAAAGTGTCAATTATCAGATGCAAACCATCTTTAATCTTAATCAACAATATCGAGAAGCCAGCCAAAACGTTAAGGACAATACGAACATGATTAACCAGAAATAAAGCATTGAGAGAAGTGCCAACACCTATCCAATTACTAAAATTAAATCAACCACAAATCAAACATTACATAAACGACAAACTGAATTTAAATCTTACACCATGGAAGAGGTATTGCTCGTTTTTTATTAATATCAAGGTTCAATTACATAATACCCAAAATGATGCATGGATTGTGTTGCAAGACAATATCTATGATGTGTCTTATTACATTGAGAAACATCCTGGGGGTCGAGAATAAATTCTCAGGGGAGTTGGAAAGGATGCCACTCTCCTGTTCCTCCAACATCATCCTTGGATCAATTTCCATTACATTCTTGAGAAATTTCAAGTGGGCTATTTATCAAAATGAGAATTGTTTATACTAATAAATATGTGTAGTTTGAAATCTTAAAATATACAAATAGGAGTCAATTCGATATATCATTTAACTTGTTGAAGCTGATGCTTTATTCACTATTGAATTCGCTAATATTTTCTAGCTTTTATTCAACAAGCTATTAGACTGATCCTCGATTCTTCGTGTTTTGACTATTATCTTTGATTGCAATATTCACATCACTCTGATAAACAGCTAAATCAGGGGGTAAGCAAAATTATTGTTTAGATTCTTAGATGGATTCCAAGGACTGACTAATGCTGTCTCTCTATACTATATCTGAGCTTTTGTGGAGATACGAAGAATCAGAACTCTTTTGACTGAACTCGTTCTGTTGTCTATTCATTCTCTCCTTCAATTTGATTGCATATCTCTTGTATGCTTTAAAACACATGATATGAAACAATAATTCAACGCAAGGATTGACTTCTTGTGAGCTATGTCTATTTTTCTTAATCTTATTTAAAGTCTATTCTTCCCTTTAAATCAACTTATGCAACCCTGCTTGAGTAACTTCCTTGAATAAATCAGTTTAGAAGTTCTTCATAAAGGCAAATAACACATAATGGTATTCTAGCATTTAATTTTCATCAGACTCTATCTACATGTTCATAATTGTCTTGGCCACTGCTTTCTTGGCTTCCGTTGTGACCATGACCTTAATCTTCTCCAGATTCTAAGAAGATTTTTCAGCATCAGAATTGTAGGTCTTCCAATCGTTAACAGCCGTGTTGATCTTCTCCTTCAAATCATAACCCATAGGTGCCTTGATTGACAACATCAATTAGACCAGCTGATCTTGATGAATCTATTGGCCCTTAGTTTCAGAGGCCAAAGGTGCCCATCCATCAACGAAGTCGTCTTCGAACTCCTGAAATCTCTACAAAGGATTATCAGAATTAAAGTAGAATCTTTCATATTGATCCAAAATGATGAGCACAAATAAATTGAGCATGATTCTTTACATGATTACCACAAATATGATGAAATATGAACAATAATAATAACTGGCCTTGTTCATCACATCGTACATCAATAAATACCAATCCTCACCTGTCGTGCATCTAAATAGTAAAATTAAAGCATGATGAAAGTCGTTGAAATTATTTTCACTATTAATAATGTAACCATCACTAAAAATAGACGATGAAATTATACCTGAGATTGCTGAATAGGAATACTCCCAAAACAGAGAAAATGAAGTAAAGTAAAAACATTAAGGCAGATACATTAAACAAAGCAGGTAAAGAGAATAGAGCAGTGTCAATCAACTTTTTCAAACTGTGTAGAGATTTAACTAATCTAAATAATCTAGTAACCCTTAAAACTCTAAAAACTCTAATGAGTTAAGGTCCAGCAGATAGAATAGGGTTATCCTTATTATCAGTGAAACTCAAAATCATATCAAGAATTGAGGAAAGAACCACAAAGAAATCAAACTGATTCCAATTGTTTCTAAAATATCCTCGTGGTCCAAATCCGATAATCTTCAACAAAGATTCAAATATAAAGATCACACTCAAAACCAAGTTCAATGTTTCTAAAATGTATTAGTACTTGACACTTGACCCTATTTTAATAATGCGATCTATTTACCCTCATAATTGGAGGCCATTGCTGCAATATTTACAATAATACAGAGCATGATAAAGAAATCAAATATTTTATTTGAAATAATCTTGAATATCAATGCTCTGTATTGATTCTTTGGAGGATAGTACAAAGCAAAATTAGGATTCGAATCGACTATTAATTTTTATATACTTATCCAATCTTCCTGATCTCTGGATACATTCTTATCCTTCATTTCGTCTTCTGCCAATTTGTAATTCACTAAAATAACACCAACAAACATATTCATCAGTAGAATAGATCCAATCAGCAAGAAGATCAAAAAGTAACTAGTAAACCACATTTAATTATTCTTGATAGGCCCACTTTCATCGGCATCAACAAACCAATACATTTAAGTAGGCCAACCCTCTTATGTGGATACAATGAAGAGAGTCAACATGGCCCAAAACACATTATCAAAATTCATGTCTCTATTTTTCCATTCATACCCTTCCGAAATACAATCTGCTTTGTGCAAGTAGGATTGTTCATCACTGCCAATATCACAATAATTCATTTTGCCCTTCTCCAAATTCACTCCCAATATTGCAAACATCAGAAACACTAATATCACAACCACTCCTACGTTCACAATACCTGAAATTGAGTTGATCAACGTCGTTACTAATAACTTCATGGATTTATTTTAGGATATCAATCTCAACGGTCGTAATGTACGTAATAATCTTAAAATCTTTACAAAACTCAAATCAATTGATGCTACTGATATATCAATGAAAGAGCACACAACTATAATGAAATCAAGAATATTCCAACTCTCTCTCAAATATGCATTCTCTTCCATCACAAATCCATAAGCGATGATCTTAAATAAGAATTCTACTCCAAAGAAGAGTGCGAAGAACCAATCTGCCCAATCCAAAAAGTTACTCACATATGTATCAATCACCAATTTCAATGAGCTCAGAAATATGGCGAATAAAATGATTTAATCAAATAAACTGTTTTTAACTATCTTGTAACATAATCTCCTTATTGGGTTGTTTTGACTAAATATATTCAAGGAGTAAAAGCACAGCCCTGGTTCTGAGAAATAGATAAATTTATTTAAGGAATCCTATCTGGTTAGTAGTTGCTTAGCCAATATGGGATTTAAAGTCTAATTAACCGACATATTGACTACGGTTTAATTCATCGTTTAAGTCTATTAAATTTATTGCTATTGAATCTATTCTCCCTCCTAATTGCTATTTTCTAAACTATGTTCTCTTAAGTACTCTGCCTCGAATTGATCCAACAAACTAGCCAAGAACAAATTCAACAACACATAACTTCCTATAAAGATCCAAGCTATTAAGTAAATCATGGTGATAATCCAAGAGACTGGTTATTTGAGTAGATCGTAAAGGATGCTATTCCAATTCTCGAGAGTCAGCACTTAGAATACAACTAAAAAGGACTCATAAAATGTGTCATAACTCTATCGACTGGGTGTGTAAGTCAATTAGCCACCAAAGAAGGACATTCCCAACAATGTAAATATGTATATAAATAGAATGAGTAAGAGGAAGATGTACATTAAGGATTGGAATGCATTGCTCAACACTTAGACTAAGAAATTCATAAATTTTAAGGATCTATTTCATTTAGATGATAACAATTACCTCATCAACTTAGTTACTCTCAATACTCTGAAGGCTCTAAATATTCTCACTGATTTGAAGACCGAACTACCTGATAAAAAGAATATATCGATCAAACTAAGGGCTACGATTAGAGCATCAAAGATATTCATTGGGTCTCTTATGTATTAGATGATGCCGAATCCAATCATTTTTAATCCCATTTCAATAGTGAATAGGATAGTAAAGGCTAGATTGAAATCATTCAGGTCTTCCGAGTTATTGACCAAACCATCCAAACACAGGATTACTGTATTAATAAACACTGCTAGATTCAACATCATATTGAAATATCTCGAGTCGACAATGAGGAATAATTTGAATTGCAGCATTTTCAGCATATCCTTCGTCATATATATCATATAATCTTATTTCGTAAAATTCATTCCCTATAAAATAAAATTAAACCTTTTTTATAAGCTACTTCTAATCATGATTACATCTTCAATTGAAGCTTAACCAACTAGATTCCCATTGCTTAGATTAATGTCATCATTTTTAATTTGATGGTATTATTAAAATGCAGTTTGAGTATAAAAATAAGTCTCATTGGGAGTTTTAAAAGTGAGTTGTTAGGTTTCAACCTCCTCTAACTTTTCATTAAAATTGGCATCTACTTCTGAACTATGATTAAAACCAGATTAATATTATTCGTAAGTAAAGACCTTATGGACAATAGTCTTACGTTTTTATTGTTTTCTAACGTTTAGTTTGGGAGTAGTGATTTCTTGCACTGATGGTATTTCAGTTAATGGGATGATTTTCCTAGATTTAACAGTTTCTTTGAGTTTTTGGTCATTTGAACTCAATGAACTTTTGGATTATTATTGTTGTGAAGTTTTAGATAATGATAATTTAGTGGAATTGTTTTGGAATTAATATTTCAGAGTGAATTTCATGTTTTAGATTCTTAGATTTCGTATCTCTTAGTCTTTCCTTTATTTTTTGATTTCCAAACTTACAAGGATGTCTTTACTGGATTCGGAGTGAAATTCTTTGTAAACAACTCTTGGAACTAGTTTAGATTGAAACAATCTGATCTTCAGTTTTTCATCCTCTTTGCTTAATTCATAGATCAATGGAGCATCTTATTTTCTCCTCTTTTGATGGATGTGTTGAATCGGTTTACGATCCTCTGTTTCATTGGCTGTTTTATCATCTGACTTTTCAATTTGGAAGGAGATTTCGAATTCCTTGAATCTTTGATTTAATTCACTATCAGAGATGGAATCGATTTCCGAGAGAGTCACACTGAGTACATCATTTTCATTGAATGATTTCTAATCTTGCAAGAAATTGAATTGCTATTTAGGGATTCCCAAGAAATTGGATTGATGAGGTTTTCCAGGAGATTGAGATTCGTCTAACATGGAACTACTGCTGACAGGTAATGGAGTTTCCTTGGAAGGAGTGGGTATTCTTGGAGATGCCATGATCTTCGTATCGACTCTCAATACAGATTGTCTACGAACAGCGAATTTCAATAGGTTATCCAACTCTTCCAAAGGACTGTCTTCTTGATGGGTGATTGACATTTTTCTTTGGGATTGTTTGAATTGTGTTCCAAGTTTGCTTAGTTTCCTGATTTACGGAGCATTCACAGATTGGACACTAGTCTTCATGATTAGTTGAGGATTGTTGGCTTCCTAGTATTTACTGACGGGTTGTTCTGTTCTAACTCCTTGGATTCCCTAAAGCAATATTCTGTTATTGTTGTATTTGACTTGATGAGGTTTACTGAAGTCCTTAATGTTCAAGGGTTAGAAATTGACCTTAATTGAACTTCTTTTGGGTTCATCTATTTGCTTGTTGGCAACATTGATATTAATATTGTTTTAGTTGTTAATTGATTGTCTCAATCGAGTCATTCGGATGGTATGTTTACGAGTGATACTGGGTGTTTGAGAATCTCTGGTGAATTTATAGATTCCCAGTCTCTTCATTTGTTTGAGATTGTAACTTACATCATCAGGCTTGATAGGCTCTTGAGACTCAGCCTTTGAAAAATTGATTTTTATGATAGCCAAAGTCAGATTGACGAGAAAGAATGCTCCGATAATTACACAGAGTAAGAAATAAAAGACTGAAAATTGTGAAAACGTAGTCATTATAGTCTACATAATCGTAGTCCATCCTTCAAGTGTAGTAATGATAAATACTTACAAAAAGGCCAACCCAAAATCATCAAATGACAATAGTCCATTGATGGGATTGTCCATCATTTTACCACAGATATAATTTTCAGGACAAGATCCATTGCAAAATGGCTCATCCGTATCATAACCAGACATTTAGATGATGCCATTTTCATCAAAACATCTCAATTTCGCATATCCAGAGAACAGTTGCAATCCAGCTATTGCGAAAATTGTGTAGGTGAATCCCAATATAATCAAGGAATTACCCAATTCAGCAAATGAGGCAAATAATGTCATCATTATGCTTCTCAATGATTTTACTGAGGATATTGTTCTCAATGGTCTTAAGACTCTCAATGATCTCAAAGCACTCAGTTACAAACCAGAGTTATTCACAAAATAGGGGATGTATGCTGTTACAATGACTGTGAAATCTAAGACATTCCACAAATCGCGGAGATAGGTATTGCTATTGAAAACAAAGCCCATTGCGATAATTTTTAAAACTGCCTCAAATGTGTAAACTGCCAAGAAGATTATATCCATTAGATCCTAAAAGGGAGTCTAGATGTCCGTAGTCGGATCATCCAAGGCAAGCATGATAGAGTTAAATATGATGACCAGCAGGGTGAAAAACTCGAATATGGGATGCTTGGTCAATTGCATCGCCATCATTGAAATCTTCTTTGCTTATATCAAGATTCGCTTCCTTATCTTCAAAAAGGGATACCTAATAATGTTATCGAAATTACTTGTCGTCATAGATGAGGGCTTTTTGAACCTCATTCATTGGAACTAAATCTATATTTATATTTTCTTAAACTTATATTGCTCTATATTCAGGTTCGTATTCATCTTCCAAATCATCCAAAATTTCCTCCTTGAAATCATTCAATATCTGCAATATTCCATCATCCTTTGACAAATCGGACTCCTTCCATATTTCCTTCACCTGCTGGAGAATCATCTAATTTTTCTTATGTCTCTCGACGAACTCCTAGATAATATCAACACACTATAACTCACATCTTCGCTTTCCATTGAACTCTACTCCATTTAATTTTATAATAAATTTATATTAATATTTGTTTCACTTCTATTGACCACAGTTGTATCATTATTTTTATTTTTTTCGATGTCTGAACTACTCCTCGATGTTCTCATTGCCCTCCTCATAAAAATCTTGCAAAATCTTCATGCAATCATACTCCAAATGACCCCCAAAACTCGGATACTTATTTAACGACAATACAGTCCCATTCCCCCCAAATCGCGAATTATTGCACCCATAATACACACTATGGATCTTCACGTAATTCAAAGCCTGACCACACATTATGCATGGCTCGCAAGTCACGAACAAGATGCAATCCTCCAAATCTCTGTTCATGCGATTGATGCAAATTATTTCGCAATGTTATGTTGCATTTTTTGATTTATTTGTATTATTGTAGGCTTTCTCCACTATTTTCCCGTCGTTCCTATTCACAATCACACACCCAACAGGAACCTCCTTGTTCTGCCTCCCCAACTCAGCCTATTCCAATGCCATTTTCATATATTTCAATATGTCTTCCTTCTATAATTCCATTTATTTTATATAATATGACTGAAATTATTAATACCCTTGTGTACGACCTCCTCAAATTGAATCAACGCAACCAAATACAAGCAGAAGTACAATCTCCACCTTACAGTAGCTCATTTACGACAATCTGAAAGTCCATCTCCAACCATTATTCCTCAAATTGCAATTGCAAAGCAGATCAGAATATATCTTAGTATCTATCCTCTATAATCCCATTCAGCTTTGTTAACGTCTGCATTTACTTGACTTGCCTCCCTTTCAGGTAATCTCGGAAACCCAAAACGAAAACATCTACTTGTTTTTAGAAGGCAAGTTGGTCCTCGATTCCTCCGAACAAGACGACCTCGACTCCTTCGAATCCAATGTCCAATACGTCAAGAAGAACAAACTCTTGTTCCAAAGACAATTAAATTATGGATACATCGCTGAAAAACGATACCTTTAAAAAATTGTAAAATCATTATATCCTATCCCCTCCAGTTCTCTCTCGAGCACTCCAAACTATTGTACGTCACCAAATAATCCCAATCCCTCCTCTTCCTCAAACACGAATAATTCATCAGATAAAAACGCACGTTCTTTCTCAAGCTGTTTGAACCTACAAACTAAACCGAAAAATAGCAAATACATACTTTAGCTGACTCCTTACTCCTACAACAATTTGAAGAAAATGAAACGATAATTACAATATATCAACCAACAGAATCCATGTTTCTTGTCTATTTGGGCCAAGTAAATTTGGAAACTAAGCGTAATATCATGTGTACTTGTTCAATTTTTGATTCATTTAATGAGGATTGTACAATGGCGCCTTACACTGCAAGAGTCAAGTAACAAGCTCATATTTTTGAAATCCAAAAATCACAACTAATGCAATTACCCGCCAAGGCCCAGTCTATTATTGAAGATAGATTAAAAATGAAAATGAGTCTTAAAAAATCTCTTCTAGACCATCATATCATTGATCTTTAGGTACCTGAAATAATGAAGTCTGTTAAATATGATAAATTGACTCCAAAACGTAAAAAATAATAAAGCTTAACAAGCATAACAACAACGAGAACCAGTTTCAAGAAATTACACACTGAGACATTTTTGTTAAATAATACAAATTTGACTTCTTAAAATAGTATTATCAAACAAGATGCTGATGTTTTGTTGCTTCCACTCAAATACCATAGACACATGACTAGTAGAATTAAACTGAATAAATTTTTAAATTGACAACAACACATTTACCTAATTTTATATATTTGTTATAATCAACGAAGCATTCATAAATGGGATTATTAACAATCTGTTACAGAATTAGTGGTTTATTCGTAAGAGATTGAAATTAATTGCCTGAAAACCTAGAGGGTATAATAATAGGCAATTTTTCAAAGTTGTTTCCGTAGTTCTAATTGAGTATTTAAGACGAATCTACTCTATAAGTCCGATTATCATTTAATTATATAATATTACATTAAGTATGATATTGGCTATTTTATACAGTGGCGTTTGGCTATGCAATACGACCTACGAAATGATATTAGGAGTTGAGTACTATATTTTTATGATAGAGTCAGCTATTTTATTATGGTATCGAGTTGGGGATCGTAATGTGTTTCCTCATAGTCCAAAAACTATAAAAATCTAGGCAATCTATAAGTTTCCTAATCCCAATTCTACTATTAGCTCTGAACATCCTAAGTAAGTGATTAATTAACAGTAGTACTTTTGCAGGAAATGAATCCTGAGAAGGTGTTTTTATTTCTGCTTCCACCTTTCCTATATGACAATTTAAATAAGGATTAAAAACAGAAACACTATTTTAACATTTTCAAATCCCTGCATCTCATCATCATGGGCATTTGGAAAGTACTGCATAATCTAAATTATGGGTAACCAATAATAATTACAATTATATTATTATTGTTTGCCTACTATCACAAAAAAATAATAGTTCAATAGATCATAAGGAGTGACAGATATCTTGATGACACAATGAATATCAGAACGAGCTCAGACACGGATCGAAATTATGAGTTATAGAATTCTCTAATAAGTATAATTAAGTTGGATTGTAAATTAAATCTGATGATGCGCAATTCGAGAGCATAGGAGCTATTGAAGAATATCAATATTTAGGAACTTTTGAATAGTCCCTTATTATCTGTGGACAAGTAGACTAAATTATTGATGCAAGAGTAATTTAGCTGTAAATTTCCATCAATTTACGATTTGAAGGAAGCTCAACTTAATTACACCTTAAGTGAATTATTGGAATAGCTGTAACAACTACAGAAATTCCCATATGAATTTGAGGTCTTCAGCATTCGCGGATACAATGACCTGCACTTGAAGGTGTTTTACGTTGAACCTAAGTCTTTTACGATTATAATACAAAATATGGAGGAATACAATTTGCAAATCAAGAAAGTATTTACACAAACTACTATGCAGTAATTGTTTAAGAGTTTCAGCCATGAATACAATACATCATTAAATTATATCTTAGCTTTGGCATAGGTAGCAGAATGCCATGAGGATGTGCCGCAGAATGTCTAAGAGTAATTCATCAAACCAATATTGGTGAATGGGAAGGTAATGCACAGTATGGTTTTGGATATGATGGATTACAACAGCATTTTGGGAAAGACATTCAGTCTGCAAGTAGGAGTCTTCAACATCTAGGATTTGATCTTGGAAGTCATTTCATTGTTCAAGGATCAAGTCTCAAAAAAGAATTTAGAAATCAAAATTGAATTTAATTCCAAAATAACATAGATTCTATCTGATCGAAATAGAATTAAATAGATTTTGATTAATTTAGTATCAAATGCTCAGAAGTTTACACTGCAAGGTTTGATTTCCTTAAAGGTTGAAACATCTCTGTCCAATAAGAAACCATACGTGGTATTCCATGTTGAAGACACTGGTATAGGAATGACAAAGCCAGAATAGGATCGATTAACTTTGTTGTTGCAATCGGGAGTGCCTTCAATTTAAAAAATATCAAAGAACACAGCAGGGTTTGGATTGGGACTCTTCATCAGCAATAAGATTGCAGAGGCATTATCGTAATAGAGATTCGAAAAAGGAGGTGGACTCAGATTTGAGACATAACCAGGAAAAGGGTTTCACTGCTGGTTTTTTGTGTACCCTCAGACTGTTAGTCCAGATGTAAAGCCTAACAATCCAAAAAGTCCATTGATAATACTCAATAAGAAGATTGTTATCGATACAAGACAGACAGAGGTAAATGCTGGAATTGAGACATTACAAAGAGATAATAAGCGAAACAGATTATCGCATGCAATGATCAACAATGAACAAATTAATGAGGGATATTAAATTAGACATAGAAGACCTCATAGTTAGATCCGCTTTGTGTAGGAACTTATCGATGCAGTTTCAACTGACACAGTCAATAATGAATGTTCAGTTGAAGACTATTAGGCGAGAATCAAATACATAAAGTCTTGGCATTAATAGCAATAATAGTCATTTCTATTGAGAAGCAATCAATCATTTATTGAATGTCGTTGTCCCAATATACTCATAGTGGATGATGAGTAGATTAATATATTAGCATTATCGATTTTGTTAGAATAACTTGGTTTGAATACTGATCAAGTGTTCAATGGAAAGGAGTGTGTAGATTTGATTTACTCGAAATAAAAAAAAAGTATGTTTTTTAAATGATATTGATAGCATATTGTGGGAAATGTAGTGATCGTCAATACTAATTGATATTTATGGATATAAACATGCCTCTGATGGATGGATGGGAAGCATCTCGACAAATTAAAAAGTGGTTTTCTATAGCCATCATAGCTTGCACTGCCTTTACTGATAATGAAACAAAAGAATAATGTTATCAAAATGGGTTAGATTACTATTTGTCTAAACCAGTAAAAAGGGAATCATTAATTTAAGTGTTGTAATATTATCGTATACTTTGACTTTAATATCTTTTTATATAATTTTATAATATTAATTTATAACAATCGAATCATCAAACGGACACACTAAGAATCTACCTAAATTATAAATAGGACCTTAGGAAATGGATTTTCCTTTTCTTATTCTTATTCGCTTGAAGTTCTAAATTTAATATAAAAATGACGTAAATTAATATTTAGTTTATAAATCATACTCATTATTGTGTCATTTTACTAATGCAAATTAAAAATAGAAATCAGAAATAACAATATTTATGCTCAATAACTTTGGGGAATTCTTAAGAAGAATTGACTAATTCGGTGCTAGTTATAAACCTAGCTATGCCTATGGAGAAGTTCAATACAAAACCTCTTTGGGAGGGTTGCTTTCGATTGTTTTATATGGGTTAAGTTTAGCTTATTTGGTATACGAAATGGTCCTGTGGAGATCTGGGAGAATACTTCCCAAAATCACATCCTTAAGCACAGAAATTGAAACCTATTAATTATCTTTTGATAAAGTAGCATCCTTTTGTTTGAGAAGGCACAAAAGTATTTAAGATTAAATTGACCCTTTTGATCCAGATCATGTAGTCTTACTACCGATGCTATACGAAATAATTGATGATGAGATTCAATAGCCAAATCCGTTACTTTCGACTAAGAAATCCGAGAAACATGAAACCATACTAATAGAGCTCAAAGACATAGTATTGTCAAACAATGAACATGAATCCCTGGATCATCCAAATAAGGAATATATGCTTATATTATAACAATGCGTTTAGGATCTCCTACCCTCAGGTTGGAATTGTGCAAATGAAGATACAATAAAGAAGTTCTTTAATCAAAAATAGAACCAGCTGAACATCCAAACATTTGTTAATTAATTCAATACTTCAACAAGACAACTAGATTTAGTCGAACAAGACTATTATGCTTCCATCGACAACAAAACTACCTATTTCAGTCAAATCACCATATGCACATCAAATATATCCATAGACACTGGGTTTTTATTGGAGAGCATAGAGATGATGGAGTTTCCAAGTTCGACTTAATAATATATTCAGCAGATGGACTTGGATTATTTCACTCACACCTTCAGTGAGGACGTGTATGTTGTATTTGAGTTTGAGTTGGGAACCTTGCAGTAAACAGTGTTTGTTGAGTATCCCAAAATATCTGAGGTGCTAGCAAACATCGGATCTATCATTTCATTCTTTTTATTCTTTTCGCATGTTGCCTATCTCATTAACGAGAAGAATCTAGAATTAAGAGTAGTAAGAACTCTAATCGAGATGTACTACCCTTAAATGAAATAAGTTACTTTCATCAAGAATTTGTTTGGCAAAGTGATCGAAATCAGATATCAAAATTCTAGAGTAGCACTTTCATTCCTAGATACTTATAAGAAATTGTTGAAGATTGCTTCTGACAAATTGTGTTTAACAAATACTCTTTACGAAATTTCGAGGTTATAATTCATTGTTAGATCCTTAAGTGATAAGGAAGTGCTCAGAAATTGTCATGAAATTGGAATCAGATTAAAATTTATACAACTTGAATAGGATGTTGAGAAAAAAAATGCCATCAAAATAGAGAATATGAACAATAATCAAGAACTGAGATAAGAGATCATAGATAATAGTTCGATAGATGATTAAAATCGCAATATCCTAAAAATTGTAATTCTTTATTATCTATTATTTAGATGCCTTAGTCTATGGTTGATGTCCCTCACCAGGTTGTATAATTCTAATAATTGAATCAATCGCAAAGTCTATTCTTGGGAAAGAACCTGCAAATACCAGAATCAATAGATGACGAATTGAAATTGACGGATGAAGATTTCTATGTTCTTATGTAGCAACAACCAAAAATGAAGGGGTTAAATATTGTTGAATTATATGAAACTGTGACACCAAAAGCTCATCCCCAGAATAATCAAAATAATTCGTCCAACTGATCGAAATGTAAATATTATGTGAATTATATTATTTTTAAAATTGCAAACAAATCCCCACTTACTGATTTTTTATAAATTCAATATGATTATTTAACAATGTAATGAAATTTAGGGATGTAAGAGTATCTTTGATAAATCGGTTGCATAAATTAAAAATGACATCATTTTTGGTTTATATAATTTAATAACAAAACAAATTATGTCATTTAAATAATCTCAATTCTATTAATATTTCTAATTAATAATTTATATTAGATATAATAATCAAAGTTGATTAATTTGGATCAAGTTACAATAATTACAATTTAATTCCATCAAATAAGGTTATGGCCAAGTGCAACTCAATAAAGGGATTTATTGTGGTTTTAACTTATCTTAAGTAATTAATGCATTTTAGAGAATGGGATAAATGTTGTTAAAAGTAATATCTATGAAACCAGAGCTGATACCTATGCCTTAAATTTAGATTGATCTCATTCTCATTTCTATATCTAATAGATTAGCTGAGACATTATGTTATAAATTGACTAATTTACAAAAACTTTTGGCTTTAACAATAGCTAAAGTCCGTCTCATAAGTCTCAGGAGTCTTCCTAATATATAAACTCTTTCGAATAAGGAAAACAAGTTAAGCAAAGATTTGGAGGAAAATTTAATCAAAATCTCTATTATTAAAGAAACTACTGTCAGAATATTACACATTTCTAATCTAAAATATTAATACTTAGCCTGGAAAACTATTTCTTAGTAAACATTTGATTTATAATCTCCTTTATAATTACTTTCAAAAGGTTGCTAATTTAATAAATGAAAATAAAATTGAAGACAGAATATTTAGATAAATTATATAAATGTAATTTAAGACTAACATAATTAGATAAAAATCCATTTTGCATTTAATAAATTTAAGTAAAAATAACTAGATCAAACTTATATTACCAGGTAACACATTTGTTTGTAATCTACTTGTTAGTCAATAGATGTTAAATCTTTAAACTAATAAAAATCTAAATAGTAATCCAAATTATATAAACTTAATTACTAAAAACAATCGATTATTTTTTTATTTAATTTTATTAACATCAAAACTAATTCATAAATTAATTCACAAATTCAATATTTGTATCCTGCCCCATAAACACTTACTACATTACTTTATAAACCCTAACTTCTGAAAAGGTTATTGTCCATAGTGCTATTTCGTTATTAGGATTTTATTTGACTTTACACTACATTAAATCGAGAATTTAATCTTGAGTAATCATCTGCATTTCCGTAATTATATTGCTTGATTGAGGAGTTATAGATATTGGACGAGGTTAAAAATTCCACTTTTTAGGTGAATGTTTATAAAGCCAATTTTGCTAATAATGTTTTAATTAATACGTTTTATTCTAATACTCCTAGGATTTGCATTCTTTGCTTCACACTATGGACATCTGTCACAGTTCGTCCTACAACAAACCCCTATAGCATGGTATTAACAATCAATGTCTTATCTTAAATTAAATTCTGAAAATTGTGTAAAACACATAGTGCATTCTCCTTATTCTTGCTAATTTAACCCTTCCTTGATTTTAATAGGTTGTTTTTATTCTACAAGGTCTTTGACCGATGATGAATTATTTTATTTATCATTTTGCGATTATATTTATGATTATTATTTTTGAGTATCGTTGCCTCCATAGGGATACTTCTCAACTTTCTTCTATGGTGATTATTGTTATAGCAATAGCTCTTCTTACTACTATTATTGAAGTTTTTGCTATTATTATTTTTCTTTAATTTCCCTTTCCTTATCTTCCTTCTGAAATTTTTCGTCATATTTAATTCTCTCTTCTACCAAACGTAGTTGCGATTAGTCATAAAATTTTTCAAACTCTCCTCCATATATATTATTACATGAAGGACATGTAATAATAATTTAATTTGGTTGATTCTAAAGCAACTTTTGAACCTGCACCTGAATGCAGGAGAAGCAGGTAAAATGGATGCATCTTTTGTCTTTATATAAACTATTCAAGCTGTATTCGCTCTTACATTTACTACACCTAGCAAACTGTTAATTTTATGGTTAAATAGGTTGTTAATTTTATGGATAATTAGGCTGTTAATTTTATGGATAATTAGGCTGTTAGTTTTAAGTAGCTTCCTATTCTAGCTAGACTCTTTATTAATATAATTATAGATCAACATATCTATAACAATCTTTTACTGGGCATTATTAAGTTTTAGTCATGACTTTTCTTTTGAAACAATCAGTGCAAAATTTATGGCCACATGAATTATTAATAAAGAATTTGTTGTTAGCATTAGATTATTAACAATAATTACATTTCTATTATTATTATTATCTTGAATCAATAAAGTTGTTACAATAAACTGAATTTATCTTTTAATTTTCAACTCCAGGATTATTTGGGTTGGATTTTGAGTTGTCATTAGTGGTGAACTATTATGATTTTGTTAAGTTAATTGAATATTCTTGTTGCTACTTTTAAGTATTGAGTTCCTTACTTAAATATTGTTGAACATCTTTTATATGTATTTTTTACATGCAAGTATTAGAGCATACTATAAAAAGTTATTAATTTGTCTTCTTTATTTTATCATTTAAACATTTATTGCAACATATATGTAGGCATTAAGTGATAAAATAGTCATCGTATCTCATCGAACACATTTGACATATTTATTAGCGTGGGTTTATATATTAAATCAAGGGACTGCTTTATTTAATTAAAAAATGACCATCTGCAGATTAAAGAATCAATATTTTAGATTTACTAGAATTACCTATAATGTTCTGTCTAATGAAATTTATAGAAATGGAAAAAAAGTTGGCAATACTTTGAATTAGTAAATTTAAATTATTCGGAATCTTTTTTAAACCTTACAAATAACAAAACTCTTCCAATAAATTTCCTCCTCTATCATTAGAACTATCAAACAGTTTTAGCTATGTGAAAAATTCTTTTGGAGTTATTTTCTTGCTCAGCAGACTATAAATAAATTAAGAAATCTTAATATTATATGCATTTTGATAACTGCTTTTAGGTTTAGCCAAATTTTCTATTGCTTAATATTTGTCATATGCAATAAAATAATCTAAAAGTGAAATCAAAACTGTAGACAATGTATTTTTTCCCAGATATTGCCATTAAGAAAATGCTTACAGTTCTAAATATTATTATTTAACAGACTATGGAATGATCCCAACTTCATATATTCCAAGCTTCATTTGATATTATAAATAACATTATATATAACATATTTAATTTTATTGTGATACTTCATCATATTTGAGCAGAATTAAGAAAGCTACTTTTGGATTTATTTGAAAGTGAAAAATCTCAATGAAAATCAAGCAGCCTAATTAATTCAGGAGTATTTCGATTGAAATCATTGAATTTTGAATTAAGTTTTCAATTTCCGAAAATAAATGCTTAAATTTTGAAAAATTTTAAAGTATTTCAGAAATCTAATCGATTTTAAGGATGTTGTTGAATGAACTGATTTAGTTGTCATCTATTTGTTTTATAAAATATTATATAGAAATTTCTAAATTCTGATTTGATAAGAGTCGGTGATTCATGAGTGGATTGAGAATATTTATGAAGACAAGTGTATTTGATGAGGAAAGATAAATAAATATAATTTAATGGCAACAAAGGAACACAGTCTTTATAAATTAGTAAGCAAAGATTAAGCTGAAGCATTTGCATGGTCTTTTGAGGGTCCAAATACAGAGGCTGTCCTCTATCCATTTTAATTCCCTCCCATCAGACCAGATGAAGTTAGAATTCAATAGACATATTTTGGTTTATGCTACACAGATTGTAAATAGAATGATTTATTTTTAAGGTCATCTTGTTAATTAAGATTGGTTCCCAATTAGCTATCCAAGTGTTCCAGGACATGAAATATTAGGTCATGTAGTATAAAGAGGAGACTAAGTCACTCAATTTTAAATTGGTGACCTGGTTGGAGCAGGATTTATCAGAGATAGTTGTGGAAAATGCAAATAATGTATTGTAGGAAATGATTAATTGTGTGGACAAGTTGGAAATGAGCATTTGATTCCAATCCCCAAGTTTGGTGGATTTGCTACTCATGTCTAATTGCCAGCAAAATGGGCATTCCCAATTCCCAACACAATTCCTCAACATCTTGCACCTCCTCTTTTATGCGCAGGTATTACAGTCTATGCTCCACTCAAGAGACACTTTGGAGCCAACAAAAATGTTGGTATCCTCGGTATCGGTGGTCTTGGACATTTAGCAATCAAATTCTCTGCTGCTTTGGGCATGAGAACAACAGCCATTTCTACATCAGCAGATAAGGAAGAAGAGGCAAGAGCATATGGTGCTACTGATTTCATTTGCACAAAGAATCAAGAATAGATGGCTAAGGCAAATGGAACCTTTGATATGATTTTGAGTTGTGCCAGTGCTAATACAGTTGATGAATTCATAGCTTACACAAACCTAATCAAAAGTGGAGGTGATTTTGTGATGGTTGGTATCCCAGCACTCACAAAGGTTGAACTCTAATTACCATTTTTCGCATTGGTTGTAAGATAAATTTCCTTTGTTGGATCTCTTGTTGGATCAAGACAAGTATATTTAATATTAAGACCCTTAGGAAAATTACGAAATGCTTGAGTTTGTCAATAAGCACAAGATCTACCCTACTTGCGAGTAATTCGAGTTTGAAAATTTCAAAGGTGCCTATGACAAATTGTTGAATGGAAGACCCAAATACAGATGTGTTGTCAAAGTTGGTAATGCTCCAGAAACACTCAAGTAATGAGAGTATTATATAAAGAATCAATTTAAATTTGTTATATTTCTCTTTGTCTTTATACATATATATATATATTTCTTATTTAAATAATTACACAACATTCAAAATCAAATTTTTTTACTTGGTTATTTACACAAATAATCCTTCAATTATATCACTCTCTCCTTCAAATTACTATAAAACTATTAAAACAAAAAGATCATCTAGACGAATATTGAGAACCCAATAAAAAATAAGATTATCCATCCTATAAAATACTTTTGATCAAATGAAAATATATTGCTTACATCGTGAATAGCCAACAAAACAGTAATAAAAATTATAATAAATATACAAAAATCAGGTATTGATGATTATATAAGCACACTTCTACTTTCAAATGGATTCTAATACAAAATCAAAGCTAAATTCAAAAAGCAAATTAAACAACATAATGACGTCTATAACAATGGCACTTAATAAAAGTACACTGTAAAAAATATAAAAAAGGCTTTTCTCATTAAATTGACATAACAATAATTTCTAGCCAATATCTTTTTTGTATCGATACCTTCATATAAGGATGAATAATAATTCTAAAACATTTTGCTCTCATACAAAATCTCATGTTAGGAACAAACAAAAGAGTACATTTTAAACACTATCAATATAAAAATAACTCCAATAATAGCCAAAACAATATTTAATTTTATTATTACGTACTCTTCATTTGCTTTATATTATAATTAAAGAACACAAGCTAAGCAAATATCCAAAAACACCAATCCTATAATTTAAAGTAACTTTGCTCTAAAATTCTCTTTAAACCATAGAATTTCATTATATACGTGATTTATAATATAGGGCATCTTTTAACTTTTTAAATTAATTTGTTTCATTTGCGATTTTTGTGGTGACATCATCTCAAGACTCTTATTCATCTCGCTGACTGAAAATATTTCTATTTTATGTATTTTCATGTTATTCTATAAATATTTACTTTATAAAAATGACACAATGCAAATTGAAATAAAATAACCCAAAATTGCTAGCGAAATTAACCCACTAAATAATTAAATGTTATTTAAAAACAATGGATTGACATCTTTTTCAGTAAATTTTGGAGGTGCTTCAAAATAATATGGATCATCTGGTGAATTTAATGTGAAAACATCAGGGATATTAATCACATCACCCCATTGAAATTAATTGAATAATAACTTAACATTCAAAGGGTAATCCACATTTAGAAAATAAAAATTATTAATCCAAGTCAATATATCCAAAATTGTCCAAAAAAAATTGAATCCTCCGAGAATAATTGTTAAAGGCCCAATTAATTATAGGAGAAAAGTTAAGGTTGATGATGCAGCTACTACACTTTAAGCTTGATCCTTTTGATCTTGATTATAATAAATTAATCTTCTTGGTGTAATAATAATCTCTCTAGTTTCTTCTTCAAGAACTCTTGTGATATTTTCCTTTAATGGTACTATTAAATGTATAAGATTGTATTCCATAATGGTTTTAAAGAAATTAAATTTGATTTCACACTTAGCTTATGTTTTTGAGTTTTCACCTTCTTTTATTGAAACTTCATACTTGAATTCATTAGGTTAAAATTCTTCTATCCAAATTTTCAATTTCTCACAAACACCATCTATCTTGAGATCCTTAAATATTAAATCGAAATCACTAGCAGTAGTTGAGTTGGTATATTACAAACCAATTTATTTCTCAGGTGGTACATAGCAGCTGCTCTCTTTGCAAATGAATTCTTTTTCAATTTCACATCTAGAGTTGCATCCGTCTTTATCGATTTTATTTCCGTCATCGCATTATTCACTTCCTGCGAGGATATTATCTCCACATTTTGTAACACATGATTTTAGTTTTCTATCCAGATAAAACCCAGATATATTATCACATTTTGTACAACCATCAGTTGAGCACACTGTGCAGTTGTTTGGAGTATTGACGCACTCCTCGCACTTTTCCGAACATGAATTACAAGTATTATCCTTAAGGAAATATCCAGTCTTGCAACGCTTGCATTCTACCATATCCAAGTTATATATGCACTCCTCGCAATTGTCTTAGCATCTGTAACAAAAGGTTAATAGGCTTTAATCTTCCTCACATTTATACAAAGGATCAACTTTGCAAAAAGTACAACCATCTCTAACAACATCATTTTGATCATCACATAATTCATCTCCAATTTTAATACCATCTCCACACTTTGTTATACATTACTGGCCATTTAAATGATATCCATTTTTACATTCAAAACATAATCCTTTTTGGCAATTAGAGCACATTTTATGACATTAATATTGGCATTCGTAGCATCCGTCATAAGGAATATTATTCTAATCCTCACATTATTCAAGGCCAACAACAATACCATCCCCACATTGTGGCAAACAATCATTACTATAATTATCATAATACAATCCTATTAGACCTTTACATGATTTTCGTTCTTCACACATACTTTTTGATGGTACGAGTATTAAAGGTGGTTCACATTACGTACACTTTCCAAATTAGCAATCTAAACACTCCATTTGGCATTAATATTTACACTAATAACAACCATCATATTTCAATTCATTGCCATCATCGCAAACTTCATCCCTTGCTCGTATCTTGTCGCCGCAAACAGAGTTACATGAATTACTTACAATATCCAAATAGAACCCTGAAATGCAATTAGTACAAACTCCATAAGCACAGGACTTACAATATTGAGGACACTAGAATTTACAATTTAAACAAGTATCTAATTAGAATTCACTTCTGTCGTCACATTCCTCTTCCTAAACAATAATACCATCTCCACATTTAGGCATACAATTATTACCATAATATCCAAATTCACATTCTAAACATTTGGAAAGCACACATTTTTTACAATTTTTAGAGCATTTATTCATATTATAATCAATTATACATGTGTTGGTAAATGAATCAAGATATCCATGTTAACAAAATATGCATTTGTTATTATTTAATATTTTACAATTAGGCTATTCATTAATTGTAAGCAAGGGTTGAATTGGTTTGCAAGAATTACTTAATTAATCCAATTGGTAATTAAGTTAACAAGATTGACATATTCCATTCAAGCAAATTTCACAATGCTGAGAACATTGGTATTTACATTAGAAACACCCATCAAAATTACTCTAATTTCCGTCATCGCATTCTTCATTTCCCACAACAATTAAATCTCCACAAATTGGATCACAAAAGAATAAGCCCAATTTCCACCCTTCTTTACATTCAAAACAAACGCCATCAATACAACTTGTACAATTAACATCACAAGTTTATTCACAATTATTGTTACAACCATCATCATTAAATAGATTCTAATCATCACACTATTCCATATCCTCTATTATGCCATTTCCACAATGTGAAGTACAACTAAAATCGTATTCACAGTCTATTTTTACGCAAATGAAATATTCATTTAAGAAATATCCACTACTGCATAACTAACATACTCCTTAAACACAATTAAGGCATGTGTCTTCACATTTTGATAAGCATTTATTCTCGACTAAATTAAATTCTTAAGAGCATAGAAAGCATTCAGCATATATGCATTCGATACAATTATCATCACATTCATACTTGCACTAATAGCAACCGTCAAATTGTTCCATATTTTAATCATCACATTCTTCCCATCCAGTTACATATCCGTCACCACATGAAGATTAACAAATTTATAACTCTTAACTTAAATGCAATCCTATTTAACATTGCTAAATTAACAAGCATGTATCATTATAAAGTTCATATTATTCTGCACATTCAAAGCATTAACCATTATAACAATGAATGCAGCTTTCAGAACATTTTGGAACACAATCTCCATACTCATTTAATTAAAAGTCTTCCTCACAAATTAAACATTCTCCATTTAAGTTAAATTAACATTCTGGAAATACATCAATTTCATTTTGTTTTCCATAACAAAATCCATCTCTAAGTAGATGATGTCGATCACATTATTAGCATACTCCTTTGAGGCAATTTATACAGTATTAACTGCAAGAATATTAACAATAATAACAACCATCAAATTCGATGTAATTATTATCTTCACAGTCTTCATCATGGACAATTATTCCATCTCCACACTAAGATTCACAAGCATTATTGTACTAATTAAAAATATACCCATTTTCACATTCAAAACATTGATCTTCAAAATATAGCTCACATAATTTTGGAGCATCAAACATGCAACTTAAGCAATTTTTATTAAAAATTTCACATTGTTCATCATGTGCTAATATTCCATCCCCACAAAATGAAATACAAGAAAAATTTTCATCTAAATAATAACCATTTTGGCAATCTATACAATTATTTTCATTACAAGATGTACAATAATCAAAACAATAACTACAATATAAATCTGGAGATAATTTAAGTTAATATTGACAAAAACTCAATGGTGCTACTATTAAATTACACTTCTACTCAGCCTTTTCAAAGTAGGCATAATCTTCGCATTAAATACAAATATTCCCAATTTATATAAGACAGTTTTCTATTATCATTAAATTATATTATAGAGAGTTAACACAATATTATTTGTTTGAGGATAATTCATATCCGTCATTACATTGGTAACATATACCAAATTAACACAATAAGCAATTCAAATCACAAATATATTTACAAGATTAACAATTTTGATAAATCTGTAATGAAGTGTTAAATTCGCATTACTCATTATTTTTCTATAGCCCATCTCCACATATAGAGTAACATTTAGATTATATTAATTAATAACCTTCTTAACAATCATAACAGATTCCTTAAAGACAATAAAGACATGAGTCCTAACAATTAAATTGACAA
Organism: Paramecium tetraurelia; assembly: GCF_000165425.1. Classification (NCBI taxonomy): domain Eukaryota; phylum Ciliophora; class Oligohymenophorea; order Peniculida; family Parameciidae; genus Paramecium; species Paramecium tetraurelia. Next base: position 469,139 of record NW_001799144.1, on the reverse strand, counting down.
AGATGGCATCCGTCTCCAATAATCAAATTGCCATCATCACATTATTCATCTTCAGTTATTATTTTATCACCACAAATTGAATAACATAAATTATCAATTCTATTGTAACCACTTTTACATTATTAACAACCAAGTCCAGAAGTACTACAATTGAGACAAGAAGATTAACATTTCGCTTAGCAATTATTACACCCTTTATATGGTAATATAGAAGAATTCTCACATTATTCACCAACCACAATCAAAGCATCTCCACAAATTGGTATACATACTTTTTTATCAGAAAGATAATATCCAGTAGCGCATATTTCACATCTATTATTTACACAACTTGTGCAAATAGTTGTTGGCTAACACTAAAATTAACAAGAGCTACTGCAACCATCATAATTAATTGTATTGCCATCATCACATTGCTCTTAGAAAAATCCATTAGGATCTACTACAACTAAGCCATCTCCACATACATTTTAACAATAGTAAGATTTAGGAACAAACCCAGGGAGTGCACAACTTAAGCATGTGTTGGTTGTATAATCACAAGATGAACAACCAATTCTGCAGAAGTACTTACAATCTTTGCATCCATCAGTATCAGAAGTGTTTCCATCATCGCATTATTCATCTCCAGATATCAATTAATCTCCGCATCGAACTTTGCATTACCAAGGAGTAATTAATGGATCAATAAACCAACCTCCAGTTGCACACTCAAAACACTGTCCTTTTATACACTTTGTACATTAAGGTTAGCATTAATATTTACAATTAAAACATCCATCATATTAAATGGTATTACCATCTTCACATTCCTCTACTCCTGAAATGATTCCATCCCCACAAACATCAGGACAAGGTAAAGTAGTTAATGAATCGCAAGTTAAACAATGAGCTGGACATTAAAATTAACAATTATAGCATAAGTCATTAAGGAGTGTATTATTATCTTCACATTATTCATATCCTTTGATTTATAAATCTCCACAAATAGGTTGACATTCTCCAGATACTAATTGAAATCCAGTATCACAAGAACTACAAGTTATTGTATGCCATATCAACTAATTATTATTACACAATTTATAACATTCACTAAGAGATGGATCTTCTGTAATTGGACAATCTATAATATGATTATTAAATATACTTGTACAAAAATTACTTTATTCATAATAACCAGGTGCACAAACACATTTTAACCCTTTTAATAATCTATTTAAAGTAGAATTACATGTTAAACAGCCATCAATTGTGGTTCTAAAGCAAGTTAAGCATGATGAATGACAAAACAAACAATTTCTTGTTGCATCCTAATAATAAGATCCTGCTGGACATCTACACGTTGATCCTACTTTTTCAATATTAGTAATATCATTGCAAGTTAAACATTCATCAGAAGTGGGCCCTATACAAGTTTTACAAAATTAAATGACATAGCTAACATTAAGGATTTGACACAATTGGATAATATCCATCAATACAATCGCATTATCCATTGGATAATTGTCTATTATTAGTAATTAAGCATTCTATACAGTAAGTGAAAGTTAAACATTAATTACACTCAATAGGACAATCAAAACATTAATTTGAATCTTCATATTAATGTATTGTGCAAGTACATCCTAATTTAGATTAGGTATAAGTTGATTAACATGTTTAACAATCTAGTTTGGATGAACAAGTTAAACAGGATGATGGACAAGTTTAACATCTAACAGATTCTTTATCATAATATTGATTACTCTAGCATTCTGCTTAAGAAAATTTAACTATGTTAGAATCATAAGTGCTGTTCCATAAAGTACATGTTGATTAATCTGAACATTATAAACAATAAGGTTAGCAATTATGTACAGCAATGTAATAATTTTAGATTCCACAATATGCCTTGATTGGTTCATTATTTGGACCAAAGCATTCCCAAGTTATTGTTAATGTATTTGTATTATGAAGGATTTTTTCATATACTTTATCAGATTTTGAACTATCAGAATATGAATTAGTAGAACTTGCACTTGATTTAGTGACTGGTGCATTACTTTCAATTGTATATATAAACTTCCCATCTGAAGGGAATGAAGGTCCATATAAAATATAAAATGCAATAGTAACACTGTGATGTGGATTTATTATATTATGAACCCTTTAGAATTTAGCCTACGCCCATACAAAAGGTCCTCCAAAGACTCTATATCCTTACCAATATGAAAAATAGATATCTGAACCTTTTAAAAAGTTTAATCCATTTTGAGAGATTAAAGTATATTACGCATATTATCCTGGGTCAGCTGCTTGATTTATATATTCTTAAATCAAATATTCAGAATCTATATATGATATTATACAATACAAGGTGTTTCATCATCATAATCATAGCAATAAGAACCACTTAATCTCTAATAAGGAGACATGCAATTACTTATGCAACTACCATCTCGATAAAAATAGAAACCACTTTAACAAGTCTTACATTTAAATGATACTTCACACAATGTACAATATTAAGAACAATATCCTGAAGTAGTTTAGACTTAAGACATACCCCATCCTGCTGTGCCATCGCTAAGTTTAATAAATAATATTTACGTATAATTTCCTACTGCTGAAAATAGAAATGGATATTTTGGAATATCAACATATGAAATTAATTCATATCTTGTATTTGACGAATAAGTTGAATAGGATCCATAAGTAGAAGTTTAAGAGATTTTGAATTTATGGGTTTGAATTCCAGAAGTATTTCTATAAATAGATCCATAGTAAGTATTGTTAATCTTAAACTATATTCCACAATTAATTGGAATATCATTATAAAGCATAATTGTTATTTTCAATCCAATCAAATAAGTGTAAAAGGAATAAGAAGCCAATGTATTGAAATATCTATAAACTCCGGAATTAAACTTAAATACTCCATATGTATATGGATATTAAGTAATAATAGTTGGAGTTGTATCTACATGTAGTGGGTCATATATCTATTACCATTTCAAATTTTCTGTTTAAGTGACTGGTGATGTGATATAACCATAATCTAGTTGAGAAACTAAGTATATTAATTTATAATAATTACTTGGATAACTCTAACAAAATCCATTCTAATATAATGGAGAGTATATCTCACAAATTTCTCTGCACCCTATGTTCTTCCAATAGTATTAATTTTATGGACAAGATGGACAAATATTGTTTGTTTGGATCCCATAATAGCAGTATGTACATTAATTGTATTTTGGACCTGTGCATTTAATACATGATGGATAACATTATAATCTTGATACATAGACATTTCTAATCGAAACTAAACCTGAATTTGAATTAGAGGATGTAAATGTAATTTATCCTGAAGTTGTACCTTGTGTTAGGGAGAGTGTAAAATTCACAGTTTTAACTTCAAAACGAGTAGTATCACAAAAACCAGCTGACATTGTGTAGGTAGTAGGGGATTTGTAGGTGTATGGGTATGAAAATGATCCTAAGGTAAATTTAACATCTTCAGAAGACCATGTACCCTGAAAATAAAAATCCATAGATATCCAATCCTAATCATTGAATTAGTAATTATAATAATTTAAGGCAGATGGATATATTTAATTTAAAGTAATGTAGCTTGTAGGAGGAGATGTGCAAGTGATAAAATTTGCAGTAGTTTAGCTTGAAGGTAATAAAAAGTTTCCTGAATAAATATAAGCATTTGATCCAGTGTTTTAAGTGAATTTCTAATCATAGTTTAAGAAACTATTTTAACTTTACCATTAGGAATTTGAAACCTCAACCAATCCCACAAGGATAAAAATTATAGAAATTGGCATTAATTAAATATATGATTAAATAAATTACGCATTTATTAATTTGCATTTAGCTATATAATATCATCTCCTAATATTTTTGATAGTCTATTTAAAAACAAAAAAATTTGGATTTAAGGAATTTTTTTTGTTATTGTAATTTCATTGCGTAATTATATTATATAATCTATATGTTTTATTAATAAAATTATTCTTAGTAGCATAATCAAAATATTCTATATAAGATATTCAAATTAGATGTGAATTTTATATAATTATCACCCCAGTTTGGAATGGACAACTAAATATAAGAAAAAGTGTCAAAAAATGAAAATAAATGATTAATTTATCTTAAATGGCTATCACAACTGATAGCGTGTCATTTGGATGGGCACAATTTTAGGAAGATATTGTGTTTGCTATTTTTTATATAATATCTGTAGCAATTGTTTATTAAAAACAAGAAATAATTGAATAATATAAAACATGATTAAATTAAATTCTTATATCTGAATCAGATATACAAATCTTAATTAAAATTTAAATAATATTTTATGGATCGTCTTAACCCATCTTCAAAAGATTGCATAGTTCCACTAATTGAAGAAAATTCTCCTTGTCTTTGTAATAAATAATATTTATAATTAGAAATAAACAAACCAGAGATTGATCCTGCCTTTTTATTACCACAATTTTCTTAAATGATGTAGAATCCAGACTTCTTTCTTTAAACTGTCTAATTAGAGTAAATAAAGCAGATGTAGTCATCATTCTATTCACAAATGAATAACATCCCGCTAATCACTGATGAACCTAGAGTAATGGATTTGTTCACCCAATAACTTTTATAATAATAACTAATGTTAAATGCAGCATTGTTAAACTAATTCTAAGTAAATAGATTATTAATTAGGGTGTTGAAAATATCAATTATAGTCAAACAAAAGATCTTGGGGATAATAAAATAAAAAGAAAACATATAAAAAAATCACATAATCCTTAGTTCAATAATGGTATTATATTTTTTTATATAAAAGGTCATTGGAGTGCATAGGAACATTAAGTTTATTTAACATTTTTATCATAACATCGAGAAGTTATGGAAAGTTCCGAGTTAAAAAAAACAAATAAGATTTTTAAACTTATGTCTGATATCATTAAGTCTAGATCTCCTTCCCAATGTCGTTCTCATCATTAGAAATTCAATCCTTATTCCAAATATTTAGTTAATGTAAGTTGCATTATGTAAATTAGAATAACATTGTGAGAAGAAAAATGAAAGAACAAATGTTGAACGAATCTAAACAATAAAAACAATCTTAATTAGATAATGAAAATATACAATAATCCTAAGATTCAAATTAAAAGCAGTCCTAATAGCAATAGCCAGAGTTGAATCTAAAAATTGAATCTTAATAATAGTTATTGGAGTCAAATTTGAGAGAAGACCAATAATAACTAAGTGGTTAAGAATGATAGTTTATCGATTAGATAATATTATCATTAATGAAAATTTTATAATATAAATTAAATATATAAACATATACTCAAAAAAGCTTAATACCTGTTCTTTGATATTGGAAATAATGAATAGAATTTTAAAAAAGACAGAAATAGTACTTAAACTTCATTTCCTTGTTATAATAGATTATTATTGAATCTTATTTGTTAATTAATTTTGGAGTTTCTGAGATAGTGCACTTGAGCACTTTAAAATATTAATTTTCAATCCTTCAATCTATTTTATAATCATGTAATCTTTTTATATTCATTTTCTTAGAAGTAAGCTCATTTTGATTAGATCAATCCTCAGCAAAAATCTTAAAGCTAATTGATTATTTAACTAATGAAATTAAGATGAAAAATATTTTTATATGCTCATAGCGGATGGGATTGAACTAGTTCTATGCATATATTGAAAACTAATAATGCATTACCAAGTTTTAAATAAATTCCTCTTCTAATGAAAAATGAAATATAGATATTTTCAAATCTATTATACTCTGCTTAAATCATTATAAAGAAACCAAATTTTACTATCATTTTGACTCATTTGTTTCAGCAAATAATTAAACCCTTATGATTATCAGGGATTAAAAACTTTAATGATTAACATATAAATGAGATGATAAAAATAAGTCTATTAAAAATCGAGTAAATTGTATATACTCATTATAAAAATTGAGAAACATCATTATATATTTATAATATATTATTAAGTTATATCTCTATACGAATAAATATCATTTATCATTAATTAAGTATCATTTTTATACTAAATCATTCATAAATAATGCTTTAAAATCAATTATTAATACTAAATAATATATGTTTGCAATACTTAAATTAAATTATGATAGTCAATTCAGGAAATCTGATAGTCAATATTCGACAAGATATCATGTCTAGATATGAGAAAATCTGCTAAATAGGTTAGGGCACATTTGGGAAGGTCTACAAAGTGAAAAATTAAGCCAATGAATTGCGAGCATTAAAGATAATAGCAAAGAAGGACTGTGCCATTTAGAATGAAATTGAGAACATGAAAAAATTAGACCATCCGAATATCATGGCTGTTTATGAAATAGCCTAAGATGAATAGTTCTATTATATCATCAGCTAATTGTGTGACGGAGTTGAACTATTTGATGAGATTCATAAAAGAATTAAGTCGAATAAACAATTCACAGAAGAGGAGGTTAGATATATATTCAAACAAATTCTGAGTGGTATAGCATATGCACATGACAAAAACATTATCCATAGAGACATTAAACCAGAAAATATATTAATTGATCCTACTGACCAACACATCAAGATAATCGATTGGGGTTTGAGTAAGGATCTCACAAACATCGATTTTATTAAATAAAGAATTGGAACTATTGATTATGCTGCACCAGAAGTATTGTTAGAGAAAGGTTATGACAAAAAGTGTGATTTATGGTCTTGCGGTGTCATTTTATATATATTGTTGTCTGGGGAAACTCCCTTTCCTGGTTAAAACACAGAAGAGATAGAAAAAATGATAATATCTTAGAAATTCAATATGAAATAGAAGATATGGAAGACAATTTCAGTGTAGGCTAAAAATTTATTAAAAAATTTATTGTAATAAAATCCCACAAAGAGGTACAGTGCATAACAAGCCTTGGAGAGCGAATGGATTTAAAGGAAAAGCGAAGTGGGTTCTACTGAAATATCTGCTTTAGAGATGTAATCTAGACTTTAGCATTTCTCACATTTTCGCTGTGAAAGCAAATTGGTTTAGGCCACTCTTCATCTTATGATTTAACAAAACTTAACCTAAGAGTAATAACGATAGATGAGGAAAACCTTCTAAGAGCTGGATAAAAATGGGGATGGTAAATTAAGCATGGAAGAATTGAAAGAGTATTGTTCAAATGGAATTGATATTAAAGATTTGTTTAGTAGAATAGACACTGATCACAATGGTTTCATTGAATTCACTGAGTTCTTAACGGCTGCTGTAGATATGAAGAAATTAGTTTCTGCTGATTAACTCAAACAAGCCTTTTAATTGTTGGATGTAAATGGAGATGGATTTTTGGAAATTGAAGAGATTAAGAAGATGTTTAATGGTAAAATCTAGGTTTAGGAAGAGCAATAATGGGATTAATTACTATTAGAAATGGATGAGAATAAAGATGGTAAAATATCACTAGATGAATATAAAGAAGCTATAACAAAGATTATTGATTCTTCTTAGAACTCCTCTGAGATTCATAGTTCAAATAAAGGTTAAGAAATTGAACCATTAATTACTAAAAAAGTAAAAGTAAATGAGTCACCTTATAAACTAAGAAGTAGAAAATGTAATTGATTTTTACTTAATTTGAGCTTCTAATTTATATTAAACTGCTAAATTAAATATTCATTTTTAAGGGGTATATCCTCATAACTTAAATAATCATGAAATACTAAGATAACACTATTTGTTTAGTGAATGTAATTTATCATTTTAATTCTCATATTAATGTTAAAGTACTTAACATTAGGAAACTGGTACATCAACCGTAAAATCTTCTCTGATAATTTTTTGCTTTATCAATTCCTCAAATGAATTTATTGTTCTTTTGTGTAAAGAAATTTATTAACCATTAGATTGAATAGATTTTTGTTTTAACTATAGTAAATCATTCACTTTAACGAACTAAAAGCCAAACATTTCTCTATAACTATTTAATCCTTTTTATTCATTTAAAATTTTCCTATTATTCTTCATTATTTTTTCGATGTCCATTAAATCATCCATTTATATTTTAATAGTAAAGCAAACATATTTATTATTAACTATGACATTTTTAGATTGTTTAAGACTTTTTACTTTAAAAGTAGCATAAGTCTCCTCAAACAATTCTTTGATTGCATTTTCTTCTGTATTTAATCTTGGTTCTAATTTGCCTCCTGCTTCAGTGAAGAAAACTCCACCTCTTCCAGTGCTACTTAGCAATAGAACATAAATCTCCTGTTTACATTCAATGAAAATCATAACTCCAGATCCATTGATTTTTTATACCTACATAATTTAATTATATAATATATTTTCATAATACTCAATTATCAGTCCAAGAAGGTTTTCTCTTTTCTACAAATGCACTCATTCCCTCCTTTCTGTCTTAGGTTGCAAATGTTGAATAGAATGCCTTTCTTTCATATTTCACTCCTTCTCTCAATCCAATATTTTCTGCTTCATTTATGGTGTCCTTAATCAATGCAGCAACAGGTCTATCATGATAATTCTAATAAAATACTTGCTAAATGAAGCTATTTTCTCAGCCACTTTTAAAGTCTCCTCAACTAAGTTTGCTACTGGTAAGACTTTGCTGACTAATCCATAAGATAGTGCAGTTTGTGCATCTATGAATTCTCCAGTTAGTGTTATTTCCATGGCTTTTGACTTTCCTACTGCTCTAATTAATCTTTGAGTTCCTCCACATCCTGGAATCTAGTTAAATATGATTATCTCATACTGTTCCAAGTGTAGCTTCAGGTAATCCAAATTTAGCATTCTCTCCTGCATAAATAATATCACACATCATAGCCAATTCAAATCCTCCACCTAAGGCATATCCATTAACTGCAGCAAGAATAGGTTTCTTAATATTGGTCAAGTTTTCCCAGGCTAAAGATGATAATGTTAATACATGCAAGCATTTAAATGTTTTGAACTTAGGGGAAAGATTTGTCTTACATTTCTTTAATGTCAGCTCCTGCTGCAAATGCCTTTTCATTTCCTGTGATAACTATTGATCCATATTCAGGATTAGAGTCAATTTCCTAAGTTACTTGGTTTAATTCTTTGATTAATCCATCGCAAAGGGCATTCATAGCTTTTGGTCTGTTGAATTAGATCAAGGCAACCTTTCCCTTTTGAGTAACATTAATGAAATTGTATGTGCTAAATCTGAATAATATTTTCCTGAACATCAAAAGAATAAATTAATTTTATAAAAGAACTCATTTCAAGAATGTGTTTTATTGTTTTAATGTTAAATTAACTTATATCAATAATTACCATCTAATTATTTTCTTAGATTTTCTAACTCTTTATTTAGTCTCTCGATTTAACCATTTTTGTCTATTATTCTAAATAAATTATTTAATCTTATTACTATTTGTTAAGATCGGAATTCTCTTATCCTCTCTTTCTAAAGTTATCCAATTCATTTTCAGCCCTACCCAATTTATCATTCAATTTATTGCATTCTCCACCCAAGAATCTAACCTAACATGATTATATTGCAAAATTACCTTCTCTTATAATATTCTCAATTTCTCAAGTTCTTGTTAATTCTATTTGAGTTAATTATCCAAAGAATCCCTTTCTATGCTCCTAGAGAGCAATAAAAATAAAAAATTACAATTGATCAATATTTTAATTAGCCTTTGAGATGTCAGCAATAAGAACTTCATGTTGTCTCTTAAGATTATCCAAGGCATCTTTGTCTTATAATAAATGGTTAACTTGTTCTTTCAATAAACGTTCTCTAGATAAATGATAAGAAATTAAATTACTATTCTGATAGTTGTTGTAGTTGTTCACTCAATTTGGTGATTTCATTGTTGGCAATTTACAAATTCTATTTCAAATTGTTGTTTTCTTCAGTTTTTTCAGCTAATTATGCAGTCAATCTTTCTTGATTGGTTTAAGCAAATACTAATTTGTTTTCGATTTCTCTTAATTTGGCTTACAATTCTCTTGCTTCGGTGGCTTAGGCTTCTAATTTACTAATTTTTTATCTTGCATCATCATATAATTTGCTCTTCTCTTTGAATTCCCTTAAGATTCTTTCATTGTCATTTCTAAATTAAGTTAATTGCTTTTCTAAATTCTAGAGTTTATCTTGAAGTGTTCTGGTATCTTGAACTTGGATTTCCAATTATTGTTTTCCTTAGAGCATGTCTTCATTTTCTTTATTCAAGATATTAATTCTATTTAATAGGACTGCAATATAGTCTTCAGCAGACTTTAATGCATTTTAAGAGATCAATAATTAATTGTTCAATTAATCCAATTCAAATTATTTCTATCTTAAGTCTTGTTTAAGTTTATCAATCTCTGTTGTATCTACTTAAACAGAGGTTTTTTCAATGCGTATCTCTTTGGTGATGGTATGTTTAGGTGATGATTATCTATTAACAGAAACTTGATTTTCCAAATCAGATTTTTGAGATTCCAATCTGTTAATTTCTTCGACAGCATTTTGTAGTTTTCTTTCAATATCATGAAGATTTTATTCTTGAGTCTTCAACCTTGCAATTTCATCGTTGAGTTTTTTGATTTGTTCCTTTTAATCATCTGATTCTTTCAATTTATTGATGATATCATTTTACAATCTAACAATTTCATTATTCAATAATTCAGCTTATTTTTCTCTCTCTTATATTGAAGCCTATAATGCTGATATGTTCATCAACTCAATATCCTTGAATTACAATTACAACAAGGCCTCATTAAGTTTATTAGTTGTTTCATTAATTCTCTTATCCTGTTAATCACAATAGGTTTGCAATGCTTTCATCTCCCCTAATTAATGATTTAAGGATATAATGGTGTTATTCTATTATTGTAATTGCTTGAGTCTTTCCTTCAATAACTCATTGAGTTTGACAATTTCATCTTGCATCTACTTCATCTTATTGAGCAAATCTTCAATCTATTATTCAAAGAACTTCTTCTCAATTTCAAGTGATCCTATTTGTCTTCTCAATTTTTCTAAGTCTTAATTCTTCAATTTGATAATATTCTTCATTCTATCGATTTCAGCAGAGAACAAAGCGCATTTATTCTCCAAGTCTTCATTTTTCTTTTATAATCTATTAAAGTCTTCTTCTAATTATTAATAATTAGTTTTGAAATCTTATAATTAAAATTAGAGATCATCTACCTAATTTAACAGTTATTTGTTTCTTTCATCTTGATTCACTAGATTCAAATTATAATATTCAATTTCACTTATTTTCTATCTTAATTCCAATTCCAATCTTTCAATTTCAGCCTTCTAATCAGCAACCTTCTTTCTCAGTAGATTATTTTCATCTGTCAATTCTTTATTTCTTTATTCCAATTACATTTGTTTTCCTTGCAATTTAGTAATTTCTTATTCCTTATCTCTTAAATCATTATTCAACTTCTCAACTTCATTTTCTAAATTTCCACACTTGGATTACAATTCACTAACCTTTGAGTCCTAACTCTAATTTTATGATTGCAATCTATTTAATTAATCCTCCAAATCTTAATATCTCTTTTTCAACCTCTCCAAATCCTAATTCAATTATTGATTTTGTAATCTCAACTCAGCAATCTTACTTTCATACTCTGTGAATTTTGATCCAGATGCCTAATCACTTTCCCTTAACTTATTTTTATAGTCATCCAACTCTCTTTGGGCAGCCAACAATTGAGCCTTCAATCTTTCATATTCATCATCCTTGTTTTTTAGTAGTTGGTTCAATCTGTCTTATTCTGCCCTCAAAGCCTTTTACTTATTATCCCAATCATTTTATTTCAATTCCCATTCCCTCAGTTGATCCTCGTACTATTTGGCTGAATCTCCACTTGACCTTAATTCTAATTCGTGATCATCTTGCATTTGCTTCATCTACTATTCCAAGATACCGTATCTTCTTTCCCAATCCAATGCCTTTCTATTCAACTCGTCGTACTTCAATTGCCAATCCCTTATATCTGTGTCGTATTTCAACTTTAAGTTATTGTACAAACTCTCGAACTCCTTCCATTTCTTCTCTGCATCTGCTAATTTCTATGGTAAAGTTTAATCCACTTGTCCGTATTTGCTTTTGGCATCACTCAATTCCTACTCCAATGAACGTATCCTCTTGTTTAATTCATCTATGTCAATTCTAAATTCACTTATAAGTCTTACTTCTATTTGTTAATCTATTGCAATGCTTCCTCATATTATTTCTTTAGTTGATTGAACTAATCAAGTGTCCCTCCACTACTTTGTTTCAATTCGTTGATGTATTTAACCAAGTCATTGTTCTCCCTCACCAACCTATCATTCTCCAAAGCAAGTAAAAAGCACACCACTTCTGGATTCTTGCCAAGCCATTTTCTTTCATTAGAAACGGGTGCTTAAGGCAAAGGTTTTGGAGCACTTGTAGAAACCGGTTATTAGGTTTGTTGGGTCGTTGCTTACCCTTAAGGTTGCATAATCGAAGCTCTGCTCTACTATCTTGATGCAGTTCTGCTCATTATTAAAATTAATATAATCAAAGATATATATTAAAATTTATTTATATACACTAATTCAAACCATTCCTAACAGAGTCCAGCTATCAAAAAAATGAAATCCAACATAAAATATCGAATTATGCATCTTATTTCAAATGGTTTAAATGATCAACCAGGTTTTAACTTATAAATATTCCAAAAATCTGTATTAAATTTCAAAATGCATCTGTCTACTATAAATATTTCAATTTATAATTCACTTTGAATAGTATTAATCTTGTTGTAAATAGAGAATCAATTGTATTATAATAACTTAATAACCTTTTGTTTTATCATTGCATTTCCACTTTCATATTAATTTCCCTCACTAGCTTAAAAGTGAATTTTGAGATAAATGCATCTCTATTGTGAATTGAACATAATGTTTATTAAATAATACTTTTTATAATTTTAATTATCTTTCTGAATGGCTTAAGAATCTATTAGATTAATAGCAAAATAACTGAATAAAAACAAATTTCTTGTAAAATGTTTCTAATTGAAACTAGATTGCAAAACCTGCAACTGATGTGTTTTAATGTGTCTAAGCATTTATTTTATTGGTCAAGGGAGTTAAAACTAAAGATTGGCTATTGGCTTAATTATTGATGAGCTGCAGTTTAAATCAAATGGTGGAAACTATTCTAGAAAGAAAGATTGAATATACTAATATCATACAATGCAAGAAGCTATTTCTATTAATACCCCAATAGCAAAATTCTTTAGGAAAATTAGTATACTAATTAATCAGTTCAAGTATTAATTTTTTGGAAGAAGATAGAAGCAAGTTTCAGAGAAGCAAGAGCACTTAATTGAGACATGAGTAAAGTTAGTATAGTCAATGTTTTAATAAAATTGTTAATTATAACAAAAAAGGTTCGCTTATTAAATGTAAAGAAGATTTAAATAAAATAATTCAAAATAGAAAAATACTGCGTGATTAAAAGATTAAGGAGGATGATCAAAAGAAATTTGAGTTATTAAAAGAATAAATGAAAAAATTAAATAAAAATAGTTATTTTATGTCTCCTCGAAAAATCTTACAAGATTAATAAGAATAGCATGTTCTAAGCAACAACAACTCAGAGAGGAGATTGACTAATAATAAATAAATGAGATCACTGAGATCGTTTAGACAATCATTTTATGATTGAAGAATAATTCAATAACAAATGAATTTTTGTTTTTATTACTCATTATTATTAATATTAAAACAAATGTAATTAGATTATTAAAGAGTTCAAAGAATTACAGATATATACAATTCAACGTTTCAACGTAAATTGTATTATGAATTTTAATTTGCATTTATAGCCATTACAACACTCTTAACATTTGGAATAACTAAAATCACTTTGTTAGGCTCTATTGCAATATTGAGAAAATTATTGAAGAAATTATGCAAAACTGAATTCTTTTCATCCAATTAAATGATCTTTAATATGGTCTACGCAATCTACTGTTTAGACGCAGTTTATTTGTTTTTGACCAATTTTAGAATTGTCTCCCTGCCATCATAAGTTATTATGTGTTATCAGTAATGATCCTTACAATTAGGTTGGTTATGTATATCTATGTGGGTACCAAAAATCAAAAAGAAAGGCATTTTACATTAGAGAATTCATTGAAAAATATAATGTTTAGAGAAATTGAATTAGCCTACATTTATGCTTTAACCTATCTGGAGTAATCAACATCAATTAATTAAATTTTGCTTATATTATGCTTCTTAATATAGTTGTTCATATTTCAAATGACCAATTTAATTAATCAGAGAGGAGAATTGCTTTAATAAAGAGCAAAGGGTTTAAGTGTCTGGATTAAATTGCCATCTAAACCACTAGGCGACTTTGTTAATTGGAATTATACATAAGAAAAGTACCCTCCAAATGTTACCGTCCAATATAATAATAATTATTATAGGTTGTAGAACTTATATAACACATCACCCCCAGAAGACATTAAAGCAATATTTATTCAATTATTATTTTACAACATTTAAAAGACAAAACAAAGATTGTCCATTATCTTGTTCATAGTGTGTGTCCTGGCTGTCTTGATTGACATTGACGCCTTAATGTTCAATTTAGAAATATAATACACAATTATACCAGATTCCAGAAAATGACTTATCACAAAATCAAATCAATATTCCAAAATTTCAATTATTTAAAGTATCTGGTTTCTTTATATTCTTAATTAAATATATTCCTAATTATTAGTAATTCTTTATAATTCTGAATTCTTCTCTATTACTAGATCATATATCCTAAGTAATTTAAGGATTCAAATTCTTTTCTTAATATTATAAAATATTTCGAGGGGAATCAGAATAATTAGATACTTCAAAATAAAAACTTTAAATCAACAAAATAATTCTCTAGGCTTTGTTAATCAAAAATATTAAATTAAATTTAATTTTTTATATTCTTTTTGGTGATGTTAAGATAGTTATTCATTTTATATTAAAAATATAACAGTTATCTAAATGCATTTTTATAATATAACATTATAAAATTTAAATTATAATCAAATCAATACATCATAATGCATCAGAATTGCTTGTTTTATATCAAATTTATTATTAATAAAGAATAATAATTATAATTAAGATGGAAGATCCTTGTATAATTTGTTTATAATATACTTTAAACTTTGTAATAGGAAAAAGCTGTGAATGCAGATACTGTTATAATTGTGTATTTAATTGGTTTGAATAAAATCCAGAAAAACTCTTAAAAGAGAACTTTAATTGCTTAAATTATTAGTGTAATAAACCTAGTTCAATCCAAAATTTTCTAAAAGAAATCATAGAACAAAGCTTATTGGATAGGTACCATGAAATTGCATTTAAAAATTATTTGTAAAGTTGTCAAGATATCCGATCTTGTCCAAATAAAGTTTGCAAATCTTATGGCTTTTTACCATCTAGCAGGTGCAAAGAATTTTTAGAATGCGAAACTTGTAATTATAAATGGTATGACAAACAATGCTTATCAATCAATAAGATTTTTATTTTGTTTTTGAAGGACATAAAGAATGACTTTTTATGTTTTTTCTAAGAGTTTTATTATGCTCACCGTTGCCCTAATTGCGATGTTTAAATTATGAAAAATGGTGGATGCAATCATATGACTTGTAAATCTTGTAATCATGAATATTGCTACGTTTGCAGAGATAAATATAATGGTCATGATTCTAAGCTGTGTATTTTGAAAGAGAACTCTTTTATTATAATGATTGCTTACTTAATTATTTAATTGCTATTCACTTTTGGAGTTCATACATTTATAATTTATCTTTTTACACTCTTAGTTTGGCTTGTATGGACAGTTTTGATTTATATCTATAATTTAAATGGAAAATTGATTGTGGTTTCTACTATAAGTACATTATTAGACATGAAATATCATTATAAATAAAAGAAAAGAGAGAATGAAGATGTTAAATTATATCGTTAAACAAAAAAGAGAGAGTTATGGAAACAAGTTTTAGAAATAATTGCTCTTTTAGTTTTAGATTCAATAATAGTACTCACGTCAATATACGAAGATGATATAACTTAAGTAGTTCCACTAGCAGTTTACATAGTATAACCAGTTGAGTTCCTGGTAATGCTATTACTATGCTTTGGGTTTAAGTGATTTTATGATTTTGAAATACTTTTAATTTTATATATTGACATACAAATATTTCTATTCTTTCGCTCTTTTTTATGAGTAAATAAATAATGCATTCTTAATATTTTACAATACATATAATTAATTAAAAAGAAATTCAATCATTTTACCTTGAAGCCTTTCTCAAGGCTGTGTCTTTTCTTTGAAGTTATTCCAATCTTTCCTTTTCAGATTGTGCTTTATCCATATCTCCTTATATCATAAGGATTCTATCCGTTCTTTTGGTGTGATCAGAATCTAAATTAGATTTTAATATTTGCATTGCAAAGGGTTTGATAACTCGGGCATCCCAATATCTAATACCATCAAAATCAGCAAAACCCATGTAGGATCCAAATAATTTACTCAAAGTGGTTTTACCTCTTTTTATTTCCCCTTCAAAATAATCAGTTGGTTTACTCTTGACTTTCCCCAATTAAACCGTACATTTTAAATCTACTGATAAATTAAACTATTTACTATTGGCATCATCTATAAATTAAAGAGATCCTTGTGATTCATTTTTCATTGTTCCTAAGAAAGTGCCAGAGTAATGTTCTGATGAGAAGGTGCATTGGATTTTTTAGTCATTAAATTATATCGTTCTTTTTCCATGATTTAGTATAGTTAGAGAATTGAATCCTGCCTTGGCTTCATAAAGGGAATATCCATAGAATTTATATGATTTTTTTGGTCCAAAAACTAAGAAATAAGAGAGTGGAGGATGATGCGATATCTAACATATAGAATCTTAATAGGTACTTATTCACAAAACAATTAAGTGCCGTCTTCATAGCCTCCCTCAAAGGTTTCTCCTAAAATAGGATTGAGAGGCTTTAGAAAAGAGTTAGCTTAAATATAATTGGAAAGTAATCCAACAATAGAGAGTTTCATTCTTTCCAGAGGGTCTTAAATGGATGCTGCCTTATTCATATAAAGTGGAAAGAGAATTGTTTACATAAAGGTTTTCTCTAAGGCAGATTTCGGAATCATAGCTTTAATCTAAAATAGTTAAGACATTAAATTACTGGAAATGACACTTATGTAAGATTGAAATTACCACTTAACAATTTCTAACCTACCTGTTTAATCATATTTTTGCCAACACTTCTTGCTAATTCAATCATCTTCTTATCTTAACAAGCTGTTCCTCCACTCTTATGAGCAATGCTAACTCTATATTCATCCTTGTAATCAATTTTCTTAAAATTAACTGCGTAATTCATGATAGAATTGAAATCTCTATATGGACTATGTTCTGAAGCTTCAAAAACAATTGAAAATTTAACCAAATCGATTTCTTCTGAATCATTGTCTTATTCTTATGCTTAACATTAGAGTATTTTAGATTATTCAATTTCTTGATTTTATTGTAACGGTATATTTTGTTCTTGGTTTCCATTTTATTTTATTTATTCTTATTAGAATAGATTTTATTGGACCTAATCAATGCTGTCAATATTATTAAAGCATCCAGTTTGAAATTCAGTGATGAATTCTAATTTGGGAGGTGTAATGTTTGGAAATTAACTAATATTTTGATCTGATCTATGCATGTGTATTTTTATGCTTTTTGCTATCTAAACACCTTGGCCTTAGTTTTCATCATTGACATCTTCTGTAGTTATGGACACCTATCTTTTGTTGCATCTAGGCGAAGCAAAGTTATTGAAATTCATTTGCTTTTGCTATTTGTTAACAATAATAAACTCTTTAGTTTCATCTTCATTAGTGTTTATCACTTTGTATTCCTTTTTATAGAATTCTAAGGCTGTGTTTGATAGCAGTTTGTCTGCATCCAAATCATTTTCATCATCTATATATTAAGATGTAAACATAGATCCTTAAACCAAATCATAATCTGATATATTAAGATGTGCATTGTGTATGTATATTTTGACATTTTCACTTTATGCTATTTCCACATAATGATTGTCCTTGACTTCATTCATATCAGTCTTCAATTTCAAAAGCTAACCTCTCCCTGATGGTTGGATTTGTTTCTTACTAAATTTTACTAATTTGAAGACTCCCTGCAATAGTGTTTTAGGACTAAAGATATTTAGGATTTATTACTTACTTTATATTATCAAATAAAACGATATCAATGGTCTGAGTGAATGGGTTAAAGATGATTCCTAAAAGATTTTAGGTTCTATAGAATGAACCTATTATTCCACCTAATAACTCAATATTGCTTATTAATAAATTTAAGCCTTAATCATGGTTCATTAATAAATATTTATTGTTATTTGTTTTTGACCAATCATTCAAAGATACAAAGATACCAGTAGTTAATTTAAATTCTTCATCATTCACCTTAACTAATCCAACTCCAAGCAAAGCAAAAAATGAATTCACACTTTAAATTTTAGAGGAGAAACAAATTTGCAAATACCCCACAATCTTATCGTAATTCTCATTTTCATCGATTAGCAATTTGAAAATCCTTCCCTTTGCTGTTCGAACATAAATTATTAACTAAATTCACTCATTCATATGTACCTTCTAATTTTGAACAAACTCATAATTTTTCTTTTTCTTTAAACTGTTTTCAAATCGAGTAATTTCTGATTCATCCTTGACAAAATCCCCTTTGTTTAACGAGTAGTAATTATTGTAAGAGGAAGATGTCTGCGTTTTATAGCACAATAATCTTCCCTTTTTCAAATTGAAGGAGAAATAGTAGTTATATAATGTCCCCCACTTTTTATAAGAAACTGCTCCTAATTTTCTATCAATCCTGATTTACTAAATCAAATAATAAAATTCCTTACCTGCTTAGAAGTCTGTTACTTATTATTATCATCATCATCTTCCAACTCATAGATTACGTGATTTGCTTATTGCATAATAATTATATATATATTTAAATTATGAATAAATTTGTTGAATTTTCAAGAACATTAGTAAGCTTGATGAAATCAGTTCTATTTATCAATTAATCAGAATTAGAATCACCAGTCCACATTTAGGGTAGGAATTAAAATTCATATTGAAAAATTAATAATTAAACCTTGTCATCAAATATAGATTCAGTTTAGACCATAAAAATATTTAGGAAAAATATAAAAACTATATTAATTTCAAAATCAAAGTATTTGCACATTGAAATTCCTATTCTCAGACAAATACCTAATACAAACCTAATTTCTTATTATATATTAAAATTATAATCTTACAAATATTCGTTATGGTTAACTTAAATCTTTTAAATTTGGATAACAAATATATATAGGATAATGATCTTAATTTAATCTTTTAACATTTACATAATCCTTAAAATTTGGATATTCAAGCCTCATTTAGGTTAATAGAATAGGACATTCAGAATTAATTTCAAATCAAACTTTAAGATACTACATCTCATCAGTATTTAGATAAGTATGCAAAGCCACTCATATTTAGTAATCATTATAATTTATCGTTTGATTCAAATTAGTTGAAATGCAAATGGAGCTTTATATATTTGATTCTTCTGTCCAATCAAAGTATAGATATCTTCCTCTTAACTATTATTTTATCATTATCTAATTACCCAACATAAGGAATATTTTATATTAATGATTTTTTTATTATTTATTATTGAAGTCTACTCTTTGCAATTTCAATCCTTGTATAGAATTTGAGTAAATAGTGTTCACATCATTCCGCATCCAGATAAAGTAGCTAAAGGAGGAGAGGATGCCTATTATGCAAACGAGAATTTACTAGCAGTGGCAGATGGAGTTGGAGGTTGGAATAATCAAGGAGTTGATCCATCCAAGTATTCAAAAACTCTTTGTGAAAAGTACAGATGTGGTTTAACATAAGCATTAAGGAATATTCTCATTTGGATAATCCTAAAGAGATTATGCAGATTGCTTCAGAATTAACAAATCACATTTTAGGAAGCAGTACATTGGTTTTAATGAAGTTAATTGATAATATACTGAAAGTGGCTAATATTGGAGACTGTGGATATACGATTATCCGAAATCAAGAAATATTGCATCAATCACAGGAGTAATAGCATTCCTTTAATTTCCCATTTTAATTGGGACCTTAGGGAGATAGTGCTTAATTAGCCTAAGAATTCGAGCACACTTTACAGATCAATGATATTGTAATAGTGGGTTCAGATGGATTGTATGATAATCTTGATGAGAATTAAATCTTGAAGATTATCAATGAATATGGAGTCAGTCAAAGTTCTGCTTAACTATTGGCAAAAACATCCTTCTAATATTCGTTAGATAAATCATACAGCTCTCCTTTTGCCAAAAGAGCTCAAAAATCAAGAATTAGGTTTATGGGAGGAAAAAGCGATGATATTACAGTCATTGTAGCAAGAGTAATCAGTAGTAATGAGTTATGAATAGCATTAATAATTGTAATAAAATATATTCTACTTAATAATTAAGAGTTATGGTTGATTTTCTTATGTAATTGTAAAATATACCCACTCTCGTTCTTTGATAACAATTCCATAAGATTAGATTGAATCTGAATAAGAAATCAAAGTCTGTATTTAATTTAAAATAAATAATAATTATTAGTATTGTCAAGCATATTATTTATTAAAGTTACGTTCAAAAATCAAACAAAAGGTTGAAGGGAAATCAAAGGTTTATTGTAGCTTATTTAGTAACTTCAACTTGTAATCTAAGTTAAATTCCTCGTCAAGAATTTGCTAGATAACAAATAATAATTACTTCCAATTCGTTCGATTAGATTTAGTCAATCTAATTAGTATTTGATATCATGCATTTGCATTAAATTAAATCATTGATTTGCATGATATCAGAATTTTATGTTCCAAACAAACCAAAGTGAGTTTTTTTGAAGATAGCCTCCAAAAATGAAATGCTAAAGGACACATTCGATTCATGTGAAGATGAAATTGCTAAGGAGTCACATAGAATTAAGGAATCACGCAATTCAGAAACCAATAAATTGTTCAATGATTAAATTTCAGCAGTAAATGAAGATTACCTCTCTGCTAAATTTTAGATAGTATATTTTTGAAAATGAGTGTATATACAACTTAGCAACTGTTATTTGAATTGTGAACAAGGCAATGTACATCCAATTTGTGAGAGTATGATCAGTTGTCCTATTAGTTTCAATTATTCTGATAAACACTCCTTGTAATCATAAATGATATTAAATTAATTGAATGAAACTGTTAACTTATTAAATGTATCATGGGAATTCACAGAGTATAGGTATGACGCATCCTTGATAATGAATTAGTTATGATCAAATTGAGGGAATATCATCTATTACTTATTTGATACATTTTAAATTGTATAATCTCTTATACAAAGTGCTATATCAAATTGACTGATCAAACAATTAAGAGAAAATATCCAAGAACAAAACTTCTGCATCTGTTCATACAAATTGTTAACTTAGAGTTAGGTTTCTTATAATATGTTCATTTGGCAATCATTCAGTTTATTGTTTAGATCCTTAAGTTTCTCAGTAAGAATGCTGTATTTTTTATTGTTTTTATCAATAAAGGAGATTGAATCATTTTCTTTTTCAACTATTCTCTTGATATCTAATTCATTTATGTTGTTTCTATTTGCTTCATTTACAGATAATTCAAAGATGTACCCACTTTTCAGACATTTTATTGAATTATCATTGGTCTTAAGCTTCTTGCATTTCAAATTTAGACAAAAACATGACATCAACCTTTAAAATAGATTGTTTATTTCCTATCTTAATGCTATAAATTATAATCGATTCTATTTTAAATTATTTGATTTCTCGTTTAACATAATGAAAAATAGAGTGTCTTCCTCGATATTATTCAATTATAAAGTTACATCGATGTATTACTCTATCTATTTTAGAATATTCTGGAATTCATCACTCATTAAAATCCCATTGATATCTATATCCATGATATTATTCAATTTTTAATCGTTCAAGTAATGTGTAAAATTTATTATGTCCTTTTGGAAATTGTAGATCTTGAATATTTATTATAATTGATCCTATAGTTTAGTACTTTTGCTCTGCAATTAACAAGCCAAAGTATCAACTTGTTTGAATTTCAACATGTGTGATTTCAAGGATTGAATAGTAGAATCATCTTTGCCAAGCATTTCCTTTACATTCTATTATCTTATGTGAATCGTTTGTAAAGTACTAAAAGGTTAGAGTAGATTTGCTTTAAGTAATCTCTTACCTCCATTTGTTATGGGCTTGAATAATTTATACAATTGATTTAAGATGTCTAAACTCAATGTTGTTTAAATGTTGAATACTAGGACCTCTTTAATGTTGTAGAATTGAACTGGAAAATTGGTGATTTGGATATTCAAATGCTAATTGACAGTGTAGGACAATGCAGTATAGCATAATTGGAGTTAATTTAATTATTTTACAAATTTACTAAATTGATTTAGTTCGAATTTAATTTGCAACACATTGAGAGGTAAAAAGTAGATCAGAGTATCATTCAATTCATCTTCCAATTATTTAAAAAACATGCTTTTTTCATTATTTTCAATAGAGATCAAGATCTTGGGGGCAAATCTCAAGATTGTGGATGAAGTGATATTGAAAGTGGTGCAATCTAAAAATTAAGTGACAAAGACTTCTCCAGTTTATTCATTATAAGCACAGATACTCACACACATCTATTATTCAATAACTGCCAAGTAGAACTCTTGGTTAGCTTCAATGGACTTGATGCAAGTGGACCTGATTGGATTGGATTTCTTGTAAATACTTTGACTCTTCATTAATTTATTTAACTCATTGTTTTAGTTATTAATATATAATGCAAGAAATTAAAACTATTCTGCAGACTGAATTAAGGAATCATGATCAAATCCAAGAATTAGAAGAATACTTTTTTAAGCAATTCGATTATATTCGCAACTTGAAATCTAAATTAGATGCCCAATTATATCTGATGCTATTTGAATAAATCAAATATGAGAAATACCCACCACTTACGCCTATCTTTGAAGCAGGTGACATAGGCAGAAGAATGTATTTTATAATCGACGGTACAGTAGGCATATTCAAACCAAAAAATGCTGATGCAAAACCACATCCTGGCAAATATCACACATTCCAAGAGATTACTGAGAGAAGGTACTTCTAATATCAATTTGTCAACATCTTAAAAGCAGGAACATATTTTGGCGAAGTTGCATTGCATCAGAAAGGACCTAGAAATGCTTCTGTTTGTTCCATTACAAAATTAGAATTAGCAGTTATTACTTATGACACTTATCAAAAGATCTTATCATTGGCAGGCTAACAATAGAACGACTACAAATTTAATTTTCTAAAATCGATCTCACTTTTTGAAGGCTGGAAAGACAGTGCTCTATTAGCGATGTTAATGAATTGCGAAGAATAGTATTATTCTCCCTTCACTTACATCTTTAAATAGAATTAGCCCATTGATTTTGTGTACTTTATAGTCAGCGGTGAAGTTAAATTGAAAGTATTCAGAAGAATAGAAGAACCTGGTGAATCAAAAAACTAAATCAATAAAATCGATGGAATCACTCATCTTACTACTAACCAATATTTTGGTGACATGGAATTATACTATGAGGATTGCCCTCATTAATTAAGAAGTTCAGAGGCACAAACCTAATCCTCATGCAAATTATTGAAAATTTGTGCACGGCAGTTTATTGATAATTATAGACTATTCTCAACCATCTCTAAACCAAGAGCCTTATCATAGAGACAATTACATCATCGGAGTTCCATGTAGAAAATCAGAGATAAAGTAATATCACAAAAAATCAATCTCTAAATGGTTAAAGTGTAAGATGCTCCAAAATAAATAGAAGAAATTCACTTTTAACCAATTATTCCACAAATTCCAATCAGATTTAAGGTGAAATTTGGTTAAGTGCAATCTTAAGATTACTTGTCCCAAAGATCATTATTATCAACTGATCTATTAAACCCAGATAGATTACGTTAGACTTTTGGTTATGTCCCAATGAAATGCGTAGATTAGACTTTTATTAATTGCGTTAAATAAATGAGAATTTCTAAAAAATCCCCATTGCGAAAGAGAACATTTAGTATTAAATGAAATTACTAGTTTGATTATAATTTTTATATAAATCCATTTGTAATATTTTGAATTGAATTATATCCAATATTATTTAGCAACTTTATATAAAGTGATATCTAATTTATCATAGGTTGTTGTTATATTAATTTTTTGGATTCCCTTCCTAAAACACTTTCCAATTATTCTTGGAACTGAAAATCAAAGTAATTTATGTATTTGAAATAATCAAAATTATCTAAATTAAATCATAGTGCTTACTATTTTTATATTACCATCACCATTGTATTTTAAACCATATTAATATAGCTTATGATTCTCTAAATTCTAATTACCCTCTTGTATTTATGTAAATTTTAATTTATGTTTAATGCAACTTTATTCTTCCAATCCACTGATCACAATATTTGTAATTCTCGATGAATATATGAACTGATTCCAATTTTCTAAGGATTTTCAAATCTTGAGACAATACTTTCAAGGATAATCCTTAAATATAGTTTTCTATTATTAATTTTCTATTCATTAAAAATGTAAGGAAAGGATTAAATAACTGATATGAGAGCACTCTCTTTCATTTTTTTTATTAAGAACTTCATCTTGCTTGTTTTAATTCTTATTGATTATTATTTGAATTAATAATAAAATTGGATCGATTTAGAAATTAATTCAAGTAATTTAAAAATTTGAAAACTGATTATTGCAAAATATATTAATAATATATCTATGTTTACAGAGTTCTATTTTCAACTTTAGTAGAATTGGCTCTTAGATGTTTTTTCATGAAGAGATTAATGATAATAATATTAGGTTTATTTGTATTTATGAATGCAAACCAAATTTGTTTAATAATAGGGATGACGATGAGGTAGCGAAATTACATTTTGAATTTCAAGTCTAATTTAATTTTATTTTAAATACAGAAAGTTACTTACTATTTCAATTGAAAGAATCATTAAATTTATTACGTAATATAAAAAGATGTCATTTTGAACTTGATTTTTTTCGATCACTGCAATTTATCTTAAAATGACGTAATTAGCAGCTGAGGTAAATATTTGGGAGAAATAACTTTTATAAAATTAAACTTTATGAAAGTAAAACCCGTAGAAGAACAATTGTTATGCAAAGTTGATTTTTACTAAGTGCAATTTGTAATGCCCAAATTCATTTAAGAAGAAGGCATTATCAAATAAATAGTTCCCTACAAATCGCCATTTTGGGAGCAAATTATGTATTGGTTTTTTTGTGTCATATCGCGTAATCATAATTTTTCATAAACGTAGTTGGTTTAGCATATCTATTTACAAGATGGGAATAAAAATTTAATATATGGTTAAAATTTTAAAAGTGCTTATTGGATGAAGCAACGCATCTGCTCATTTACTCTGCCCTGGATGAAATAGAACTTGTAAAAATAGAGGAGAAACAGATAAAGAAAAATGAGAAGCAGTTGAAAATGAAGATTTTTAGTTATAGACTCTACTCTTACTTTTTGGAGGACGGAGTATTCAAGCCTATCGAAACATCATTTTATAAATTATAGCACAAAGAAATCATAAAGTAATTTTGTAAAGGTTTATCAAATCCCCAGGAGATTGCATAATTATATGGATATAATAACACAACCATACCTGATAAATCTACAGTCAAAATATTAATAGATGAAGTGCTATCTCCATTTTACTTATTCCAAGCTTTCAGCGTTACTTTATGGTTAATAGAGTCATACACGTATTATGCTATTGTAATACTGCTTTCTTCTTTGATATCTATTATCATCAGTTTAAGAGAAACAAAGACCAATTTCAAACGGCTTAGAGAGATGTCTGCATAAAATACAACTGAAAATTTGTATAGAAAATAAAATGGAATAAGAATCGAAAATGAATCTCTTATTATTCCATATGATCTAATTTCAACTAGGGTAAAATATAATTCAAATGACATTGTTCCTGGTGATCTGATCGAAGTACAGAACGATTGGACAGTTCCTTGTGATTGCATACTATTGAATGGATCAGCCATCGTAAATGAATCTATGTTAACAGGGGAATCAATACCAATCATCAAAACGTAGTTGCCATACAATAGTAATATGTACAATCCATAGGAGGATTCAAAAACATTCACTCTCTATGCAGGTACAAAATGTATTGAGGCAAGACATCCTGAAAAAAGTAAGATTCCTGTTTTGGCACTTGCAACTCAAACTGGATTCTCAACAATAAAAGGTGAGTTAGTTAGATCAATCTTATATCCAAAACCAGTTACTTTTTCATTTTATAAAGATTCACTATTATTTCTAGTAGTTTTAGCCATAATGGCATTTGTTGGATGGCTAATTGCATTACCAAACACAATTGAAGGTATTAAAAATGGATAGATGACTATTTTTTGGTTTATCATAAATTCCTTTGATTTAGTTACAATTACAGTACCTCCTGCTCTGCCTACATGTTTATCAATTGGAGTTTCTTTCGCTTTGGCAAGATTGTAAAAGAAGAAGATCTATTGTATCTCACCTAACAAAGTTAATGTTGCAGGAAAGATAACAATAATGTGCTTCGATAAAACTGGTACTTTAACCGAAGATGGCCTAGATCTATATGGAGTTAGAGCTATTGGATATAGTGAAAGTATAATTAAATCTAAAAATGATAGAAAAACAAAAGCTCAAATTTGATGACTTAATAATTAATATCAGTGATCTAAATATCCATGATAAGTCAGTTGTGCTTGATGATTCAAATGTAGCATTTAATGAATTAAAGAGAACACCAAAGTAAGTTTTATATGACATTATGGCATCATGTCATAGTTTAGCAACTGTTAACAATAATTTGATTGGAGATCCTCTAGAAATTAAGATGTTCGAAGCCACTTAATATAAACTAGATGACATCAATTCTTTTGTTTATTCTCAAGATGGTAGTTAAATAAAAATACTTAAAAGATTTGAATTCTCATCAACTCTATAGAGAATGAGTGTGATTGTAGAAAAGGATGGAGAATTGAAAGCCTATGTCAAAGGGTCCCCTGAAAAGTTAAGGGAATTATGTAAGAAACAAAGTGTACCATCTAGTTTTCATAAAATTCTGGATTTCTACTCAAAATTAGGATTTAGAATATTGGCTTGTGGAGCAAAAACATTATAAAAGGAAACAAATCGTGATGATGTGGAATCTAATCTCACTTTTATTGGATTATTAATCATGTAGAATAAATTGAAATCAGCTACAACAAAGACTATATAAACACTTTAAGATGGATTTATAAGGACAATTATGGTCACAGGAGATAATGTTCTAACAGCTATTTCAGTTGCCAGATAATGTTCTATAGTTTTACCTAACTAAAGAATATTCTTAGGGGATATTGGAGAGGAGAAAATTAATGGGAAGAATTAAATTGTATGGAAAGATTTTGATATGAGTGATAATGTACTCAATCCAGAAAATCTATCTCCAGAATTAGACATTCAGGACGATCCTGATAATCAAGAGGATGAGAATGAAATCATTTGGAATTAACTATCAATGAAAGATTAATAGACTTTAGAAGTTGCTTTAAATGAGGATTTGGATGAAATTATCTAAAAGGATGATTTAGAAGATTATCATTAAACTTCTTATGATAGAAAATCAATATCTAGGAGATCTTAATAATTACAAAAAAGCAAAATTCAATCTTATAAAGAAAAAGAGAAACAACTAATTCTTGAAAATTTAGATCATTTGATTGATGATCAGGATCCATGGAAAACCAACGAGCCCTTCGTTATTGCCATCTCAGGAAAAGCATTTTAATTGCTAACCAAATAAATCGACACAAATCCAGCAGCTCGAAAGGTTTTTGGTAAACTCTTAGAAAGGGCATAAATATTTGCAAGAATGAAACCTGAACAAAAGGCTTAATTGATTACACATCTCCAAAAAATTAGTAAAAAGGCATTATGTGGAATGTGTGGAGATGGAGCCAATGATTGTGGAGCTTTAAAAGCTGCAGATGTCGGCATATCTCTATCTGAAGCTGAAGCCTCAATTGCTGCTCCATTCACATCGAAAATTTAAGACATTTCTTGCGTTGTTAAATTATTGAGAGAAGGACGAGCTTCTTTGGTTACAAGTTTCCAATGCTTTAAATATATGGCATTATATAGTATGATCTAATTCATCACTTGCACTTTGCTCTATTTAATTTTAGCCAAGATTTCAGACTTTCAGTTTCTCTATATTGATTTAGTCTTAATTATACCTCTAGCCTTTACTATGGGTAAGACTAAAGCCTATAAACAATTGACATAATTTTAGCCAGGCTCAAACTTACTCTCATTTCCTGTTTTGATGTCTGTTATTGGGCAAACTATTATTCAATTATCATTCCAATGTATTGTTTATTTTACATTACGTACATAAAGCTGGTATGTGAGTAATTTTGTAATTCATGAAGGGAATACAGATGATCATTATGCAATGATGATCAACTATGAAAATACTGTAATTTATTTAATTATTTAATTTAGAGTTTATTCTTATATTCAAGTTTCCAATACATATTTTAATGCATAGCATTTTCAATTGGAAAACCATTTAGAAGAGAATTTTATACAAATTTTGGATTTACTTGTGTTTTAATCATTCTGTTTATAATTAATTTTTATGTGTTTTTCTTTTCATAACATCCTGAATTTTTAGCTGAAGATATTTTTAAGGTATTAAACACAAATATATTTTAGTTGATTTTCAATTTTCAAGATAGCTAAATGCCCTAAAAATGGTTGATTGCAATGTTCATTTTAATGATTATTAATATGATAATCACTATACTCTTTGAAAAATATGCAGTTCCAATAACAACACGATATTACAGAGCAAAAAAGAGATAAATAGTTAAAAGATATCGTTTTCCTGAAAATCCTTATCTAAGAGATTGAATCTCTCATTTTGTGTTTCATATTTTAAATATTTTATTTATTGCAAAATTAATTTATAAATAATATATAATATATATATATAGATATTACTTATTCATTATAAAAGTTAAATCAATATAATTATAATAATTATCGAATCCTTATTTACAATGTATTATTTAATAGGTTAAATCATTTCTAATAGGTAAATTCTAATTATAAGCTATTTGCATTTCTACTATTTTAAATTTCTAACTCTATTAATTATTTATTTATTTATTTATGACTATTTCGATCATTTATTACCTATTCACCTTGCTTGACAATTCAAATTGTTAATGGGAAATACATAAAAATTTTTTAGATACTGATATGATATTTACAACAAGCGGAGGATCAAGCTCAGGAAATTTTACATTGCCTTCAAGCTAAACATCTGCAAATTTTATCACTTGTACAACTCCTCCTACAAGTTACATTACTTTAACTAATGTATATCCATCTGCAATAACTTCTAATTAATACTTATTCTATGATTAGGATTGGATATCTATGGATTTATATTTTCAGAGTACATGGTCTTCTCAAAATGTTTAATTTACCTTAGGATCATTTTCTTATTCATATATTTATAATTCCCCTACCACTTATCTATTGACAACTGGATTTTGTGATGCTACTCCTTTTGAAGTTAAAACTTTAAATTTTACACTACAAATAGCAGAAGGTAGTACTTATGCTAGAATGAAATTTACATCCTCTAATACAGATGCAGGTTTAGTTTCGATTAGAAATATCTTTGTCTCAAGATTAAAATGCTATCCATCATGTAATTCATGCACAGGTCCAAAATACAATTAATGTACAAGCTGCTATTATGGGATCCAAACAAATAATTAATGTCCACCTTGTCCTTCAAATTAATACTATTGGAAGGAGGAAGGATGCAGAGACATTTGTGATATCATGTCTCCATTATATTATAATGGATTTTGTTAATTTTATCCAAGTATGTATCTTTAACTAATATTAGTTGGCCGTATAATAACTAGTTATATTTATGATTCAATCTATAGTAATGAAGTTTTCAAATGGTCGTTAATATATGATCCATAACATGTTGATACAACTCCAACTGCTATTAATATTTATTTATTTGCATTAGGAGTATTAAAGTATAATTCTGGAGTTTATAGATATTTCGACTCATTGTCTACTTATTCTTCTTCCACTTTTTTGATTGGATTGAAAATAACAATTATGCTTTATAATGAAATTCCAATTAATTGTGGAATATAGTTTAAGATTAACAATACTTATTACGGATCTATTTATAGAAATGCTTCTGGAATTCAAACCCATAATTCAAAAATCTCCTATCAATATAATTATGGAATTTCTTCAACAGTTACGTATTTGACTAAACAATATGACCTAATTTCATATATTGATATTCCAAAATAAGCATTTTTATTTTAAGCGATAGGAAATTATACGTAAATATCATTTTGTAGCTTAGAGATGGCACAGCAGGATGGGGATTAAGACTAGTTTATATTACTTCAGGATTTTGCCATAAAGATTGTGAATTGTGTGAAGTATCATTTAAATGTAAGACTTGTAAAAGTGGTTACTATTTTTATCGAGATGGTAGTTGCATATGGAGTTGCTCATCTCCATATTAGAGATTGAGTGGTTCATATTGCTATGATTATGATGATGAAACACCTTGTATCATATTATATTTATATATAGATTCTTAATAATTTGGTTTAAGAATATCTAGATTTAGACAGGTGATCCAGAATACTATGGAAAATATACTTTAATTCTCTCAAAGTGGATCAAACCTTTTAAGAGGATCAGATATCTATTATTCTTATTGGTAAGGATATAGAGTCTTTGGAGGACCTTTTGTATGGGCATAAGCTAAATTCTAAAGGGTTCATAATATAATCAATCCACATCACAGTGTTACTATTGCATTTTTATATTTTATATGGACCTTCATTCCCTTCAGATGGGAAGTTTATATATAAAATTGAAAGTAATACACCAGTCACTAAATCAACTGCAAATTAACATTACTCTAAATTTGATGGTTCAAAATATTAAATTGTTTATGAAAGAATCAACCATAATGCAAATACATTAACAATAACTTGGGAATGCTTTGGTCCAAATAATGAACCAATCAAGGCATATTGTGCATACTATAATTATTATATTGCTGTTCATAATTGTTAACCTTATTGTTTATAATGTTCAGATTAATCTACATGTACTTAATGGAACAGCACTTATGATTCTAATATAGTTAAATTTTCTCAAGCAGAATGCTAGAGTAATCAATATTATGATAAAGAATCTGTTAGATGTATAACTTGTCCATCATCTTGTTTAACTTGTACATCTTAAATTAGATTGTGTAAACATGTTAATCAACTTATACCTAATCTAAATTAGGATGTACTTGCACAATACATTAATATGAAGATTCAAATTAATGTCTTAATTGTCCTATTGAATGTAATTAATGTTTAAGTTCTACTAATTGTATAGAATGCTTGACTATTAATAATAGACAATTGTCAAATGGGTAATGTAATTGTATTGATGGATATTATCCAATTATTTCTGATCCTAAATGTTAGCTATGTCATTAATTTTGTAAAACTTGCACTGGACCAACATCTGATGAATGTTTAACTTGCAATGATATTCCTAATATTGAAAAAGTAGGATCAACGTGTAGATGTCCAACAGGGATGTCTTATTAATTTACAATATAAACTTGTTCATCTTGTCATTCATCATGCTTAACATGCTTTAGAATCACAATTGATGGCTGTTTAACATGTAATTCTACTTTAAATAGATTATTAAAAGGGTTAAAATGTGTTTGTGCACCTGGTTATTATGAATTAAGTAATGTTTGTACAAGTATATTTAATAATCATATTATAGATTGTCCAATTACAGAAGATCCATCTCTTAGCGAATGTTATAAATTGTGTAATAATAATTAGTTGATATGGCATACAATAACTTGTAGTTCTTGTGATACTGGATTTCAATTAGTATTTGGAGAATGTCAACCTATTTGTGGAGATTTATAAATCAAAGGATATGAATAATGTGAAGATAATAATACAATCCTTAATGACTTATGCTATAATTGTTAATTTTAATGTCCAGCTCATTGTTTAACTTGCGATTTATTAACTACTTTACCTTGTCCTGATGTTTGTGGAGATGGAATTATTACAGGAGTAGAAGAATGTGAAGATGGGAATACTATTTAATATGATGGATGTTTTAATTGTAAATATCAATGTTAACCCTAATGTACAAAGTGTATAAAAGGACTATGTTTTGAGTGTGCAACTGGAGGTTGGTATATTGATCCTTTAATTACTCCTTGGTAATGTAAAGAAAAATGTGGAGATGGGCTAATAATTGGCAGTGAATAATGTGAAGATGGAAACACTTCTGATACGGATGGGTGCAAAGATTGTAAGTACTTCTGCAGAATTGGTTGTTCATCTTGTGATTATACAACCAAAAAATGCTTAAGTTGTGCACTCCCTGGGTTTGTTCTTAAATCTTACTATTGTGAAAATGTATGTGGAGATGGCTTAGCCGTAGTTGATCCTTCAGGGAAGTCAATTCAGAGCAATGTGATGATGGCAATACAATTAATAATGATGGTTGCAGTAGCTCTTGTTAATTTTAGTGTTAGCCAACAACTATTTGCACAAGTTGTGTAAATAATAGATGTGAAAATATGCGCTACTGGATATTATCTTTCTGATAAAAAAATATGTATACCAATTTGTGGGGATGCTTTGGTTGTGGGTTGGTGAATAATGTGAGATTTCTTCTATATTACCATATAAAGGTTGTAATAATTGTTAAGCAATATGTTAATCTTCTTGTCTCAATTGTAGTACTAGTGGACTTGGTTGTCTCTAATGTAAAAGTGGTTACAATAGAATTGATAATTTATGTTATTCAATTTGTGGTGATAAAATAATAACTTAAGATGAATAATGTGATGATGGTAATTTTATTATTGGAGACGGATGCCATCTTTGTCAATTTAATTGTTAGGACTCTTGTCTTTATTGTCTTTAAGGAATCTGTTATGATTGTTAAGAAGGTTATTAATTAATATAATCTAAATGTTACTCTATATGTGGAGATGGTCTTTAGAAAAATAATGAATAATGTGATATTAACTCTTCATTACAGATTTATCAAAATTGTTAATCTTGTCAACTTACTTGCAATTTAAATTGCTTATTGTGTTAACTTGGTATATGTTACCAATGTAAGGACGGATATGAATTATCCTCAAACAAAAAATATTGCATTAAGTCTCTAGAGTATAGTTTTATGATAATAGAATACTGTCATATTTAAATTGGAAACAGTTGCATTTAATGTGAAGATTATGTATACTTTGAAAATTTTGAGTATATGTGTAATTTAATAGTAGCACCATAAAGTCTTTGTCAATAATAACTGAAATTATCACCATATCTTGATTCATTTACCAACACATGTATAATTGATTATAACATGAATAAATGCCCTAAAACTTGTAAAAAATGTGTGCATTACAAATGTTTAGAATGTGAATTTGGATATTATGGAAACTAGTGTATGCCTAAATGTGGAGATGGTATTATTGTTTAGGAAGAGGAATGTGATGACAGAAGAGAATATGAATTAGATACTTGTTTAAATTGTAAATTCTATTGTCCTCAATATTGTGAGTTCTGTGCTTATGGAATTTGTACTAATTGCATTTCAGGGTTCTATTTGGATATTGTAAGTAATTCATGCAACTCTGTTTGTGGTGATAAGATACTAGCAAGCGATGAAGCTTGTGATGATGGCAATGATTTGAAATATGATGGTTGTTACTAGTGTAAATATTAATGTCAAACGGAATGTTTAGATTGCTAATTTGGATAGTGTACATTATGTGAATCCCCTTTAATACTTATACAATCAAAAAGTATTTGTGAATAACTAGCATCATGTGAAGATTTAAAAGGATTGTATTATGATAATTAGAGTAATGATTGTTTTACTTAATGTGGAGATGGTATTGTTGCAGGCAATGAATATTGCGATGATAAGAATGATGTTCCTTATGATGGATGTTATGAATGCAAATTTTAATGTACATTATATTGTCAAATATGCAACTAAGGGGAATGTTTTTAATGCCAAAATGACTATACCTTATAAAATAACTAATGTTCGTTCAATAAAGAAAATGATGATCTTAATCTTAGCAATACTGAAGAAACTTAAAATAATAATGCAAGTAATAATAACAATACAAGTTATGGTTAAAATCCTGAATGGTTGTCATTAAATGAAAATATGTTATGCAGAGGATATGAATGTGTATACTCTAAAAAACCTAGTATGAAACTTACTTATAAAACTTAATCATTTGCTCTATAGTATGTTGATATTACTTTTGATTAAGAAGTCAAATTTAGTGATGAGGTTTAAAAAGACAAAAATCTATTTAACATAAGCATTAACGACTTAGATTCTCAGTATTATAATATTAAAATCAATTCAATTTAAGATATCTCATTTGATCTTTAACATGCTTAGTATTAGGTTTAAATTGAATTATTTTTAGAGCTTTAAACAAAACCAGTTCTTTTAGTTTAGTTGAATCAAGAAATTATTAATGGAAATAATTAATCACTCTTTAATAGTAATTAATCAATTACTCTATAAACACCAAAAATAATGTCTGAATAACTCAAATAAGTATCTAATTATGCCTAATAATCGAATAAAGCATTCATGATCGGAGCAATATCAATATGTGTAATATCTTTAGTTTCTGGTGAAAGTTCTTTTGTTGTTGAAACCTTGAATTTATTGTAATATCAATCTTTTTTAAGATTTATTAATGTTGAGTATCCTGAAAACCTCTACATATATTTTTAAGCATAAGAATTGCTATCTATATCATCTTATTTATAACTTTTTTAATTTGATGATTATTTAAATTTAATAACAAGAAAAGAAAAATAAATTGATCTTAATGGAAAATTTTAATAATATAATGTAGAAGCTGATCTTTTTACCAATATTTTACCCCAATTAATTTAATTTTTAGTATTGGTAACACTACTTTATTTTGCAGAAAATCTATATAATATACTTTTTAGATTAATTAAATACTTGAGACATCTTAAAAATGAAAAAACATCACAATCTAAAATTTTATTTGTGATGATTAATTTAATACTGGTTTGCAAAAATTGTTTCAAATCTTTGATGAAAACTAGATATTTATAGAATTATGATTAAATAATATAACTCATATACGTTAACTCATGGGATTTGATATTTAAAGTGATTTTATAACTTCATTATATTCAAATAGACAATTTGAGAAGCTTTTTAAGCACTTTCTCTGCTAGTCTAATAATTTTTGCTTGCATAAGCATACTATTAAAATCTTTTAGTTTATGTAGTGATCCACAGGAAAAATATTTTATAGAATAGCTAGACATAAAATTTATAACTTTAGATATTTCCAGAACTCTCTTTTTCCATGTCGTCTTAATACTATTCTAAGAATAATAAATTTTGCAATTCTTACTAATATCCTTGAGTAATATAGCTTAATGTTATATAATCTACCAATATAAATAATGCTCTTATATGAATAGGATTATATTCTTGACAACTGAAGGTGTTTTAACAGTATTTAGTTTAAGTTAATTTTTATATTTTGATATTGGTCAGCTTTATATTTCTTATAAAAGCAAAATTACCTTAGGATTTATTCATATGGGCTTTTTAATTATGAGTCTCGGAATAGTTTGTGTAAAACAATTATTTCCATTTGTCAAAAATATTTGGAAATTAGTTTTTAAAGGAAAGAAAGTAAAGGTTGCAAGTAGTTAATTATTTTCTTGAGACAAAGTATTTAATCATAATAAATGTTTAAACTAAAATTATATTTTAATATTATGATATATTTATTTAATCAATTTATGAAGTAAGAATAAAGTATTATAAGTAAATATATATAATTATCATTAAGGTTTCAAACAATAATTATCAATAATTCTTTTCGCTTCGATTTATCTATTATATTTTGATCATTTATTTTTCTAAGAGATCCAAATCGTATTCTTTTTTGCTCTTAACAATATACTATAATGTTTTCGTATTATTTTTTTTTATCTTAGCTCAAACATTTCGTATTTTTTAAAGTATTATCTTCATTTCTATAATTCTTTGAACTTAACAATCATTATTAAGAATTACGATATCAACAAACTTCAAAAGACAACACAGTAAATTTATTGCTATTATCTTATATTTAACAGTAATTAATTATAAGTTAGAATATCATCATAATTGCTTTATAATTCTTAGAGTTTATGATAAGCATTTTCAAACTTTTATGGTATGAGAGTTTCAGAAGATATTTCAGATTTTAAATATTAACTTGATCAATTTTAAAATTATGATTTTATTCATTTACTAAGGTATAATTTTTTATTGGTTTTATTCCATTTCCTCAAATTATTTATGATACAGATTAATTAAGTTATTATAATAAGAACTTTTGTTTTTTTTCATCAATATCTTTGCTAATTTACCTGATATTTAATTAAGTTCTTTCGTTATTTACTGGTTATCTATTTATTCTATTTAAACTCTTTATTCAAAAGTTTAAGAATTGTTTTTAAATGTTCGAATTTTCTTTCTAGAATTGCTAATTTTTATTTCAGTTAACATATTTCTACATTCTGATTCATAATTCTCAAATTACATTGTCAATCTATTGACATTTGTACAAAAATGCAACCTAAACGAAACCTTACATTATAATTGAATAGCAAAGTAGATGAAGTATTCTTGACACTCAATGTAATTATGCAAAATAAGATTACTTATCTAGAATAACCGCAGCAGATAACAATAAGAGTATAGATAAACGACTTTATTCAATATAGGAACATATCTCAAGCATATTTATTAGACGAAGAAAGTAAAAGTGAAGGTAGCAGAAATTAATGTGTAAACAATGTAGAAGAACAGTAAGTTAAACAAAATTCGGCTAAAAACTGTAACTCAATAATAAATGAATGGAAAATCTCAAAATTGTTTATTTAAAAAAAATATGAATACAAACTTCAAAATCTTCAATATGGACAATTTCTCCATTGAAAAAGAATATCTTTCAAGAAACACAAAATTGTTAAAGCAGCGTATAATTAAGGAAAAAAAGTAAACTAAATGTTAGTAATACTAATACATATTTGATAAGAAAAGATCAGAAAAATTATGGCTGACTAATAATTGGAATGCATTAGTAATTTATAGTTAAGGTATAGAACATTATTATTTTGATCAGTTTCTGAAGAAAATTGCTCATTCAGACTTATTTGTGGTTTAAATAGTATCACCTAAATTACGTTTTAATGATGATATTGATGATAAGACTTTTAGAAATAAAGATGAATAAATTCTTGATAACCATAAAAGCTAATGTAACCTTAAACAAAATCATGACAAATAATAATACTGATTTGTTTTCGAACTATATGAAAAGTATAAATGAAATATGAAAGATAAGATAATTACAAAATTAATATCCAGGATTGAATCAATCAAATAAACAAATAATTCCAGTCTTTTTATTCATAATTTAGGGTCCAATTCCACTATTGAAACCAATTAATTATATTAAAGAGCAAGATTAATTATACATAGGATCAATTTAATAATATAAAAACATTAAGTCATTTGTATAAATTTCAATTCTGTTTTTGTACTTATTATCTATAAATTAATATCTCATATTGCTCAACATTATTAATCCTAATAACATAATTAAAGGATAAATTGATATTTTCGAATTTTAAATACTCTTTAACACAGTCATTTTGAGTAATCTATGTTGGATATTAGATGCTAAAAAATATTTGAAATTTCTAAAAAGTCTTCATTATTACATCACTAAATCAGCCTGCTAATTCTTTTAAATCTACTTAAAAATAAATAAATATCTATATTTGGAATTTTTCTTAACTTAAGCCAAAAAATGATGTATTTATTTTTCAAGAGTTTCTTATTTTCAGAAATTTAAATTTTTAGGAATTTGGAGAAAATAATGGTAATGTCATTCCAAAATATAATCTAAAACCCATTTAACTTTATTAATATATATGTTTATTGAAAGATTGTAATTGAAATTAAGACTATGGCTTTGGTAATCCCACTATTAACTCATATTTTATTTTCTTTAAACAGTTATTAATTAAAAATATAAAATCTAATCCTAAAACAATATCAATAGCGTACACCTCATTAATATCAATCTTCTTTTATACTTTCGAATTTATTTCTTAAATAAATATTCTATTAGATGATCTCAAACTCTTTATTGATTATTCATCATGAATTAATAAATATTTTTACTAATTCTCTAATCCTTTGTTATTTAATTTAATGTTTAAAATTATTTTTAGTAATGTAAATCGTTTCACAAAGATAATCTATAATCATATTTTTCAGCGTTATATGGAAAATTTTCATTTCTATTATTTCGAATTTTATGTAAATTAGTTCTATTATTATTATTTATGACTATTTCTATCATTTAAATCCTTTTCGCCTTGCTTGTTATTTCAAAATCATAATGGCATTCAAAGACTCAACTCCTATACTATGATAAGATATTTACCTCAACTCCTGATAGATATAATGAATTTTGGTAATATTGGCATTTTACATTGTCGTCAGGCTCAACACCTGCAAATTTTATCGATTGCACAACTCCTACCACAAGCTACATCACTTTAAATAATGCATAAGCAACTGCTAAATATAACGAAAGTTGCACTTACGATGTTGGAGATTATGTGTCTATAGATTTATTTTTTCATGGTACATGGTTATCTTAAAATGTTTAATTTACTATAGGAACATTTTCAAAAACATATACCTACACTTCACCTGCAAATTATCCAATGACAACTGGTTTTTGCAATACCATTCCTTTTGAAGTCAAAACTTGGAAATTTGCAATACCAAGTTTATAATCAGGTTATCCCTAATTTAAATCCCTAAATACTAATTCAGGTTAAGTTTCAATAAGAAATTTTGTTACCTCTTCTATATTTTTTATATGCTATCCATCATGTAGTGATTGCACAGGTCCTTAATTTAACCAATGCACTAGTTGCTATGAAGGTACACTTATAAATAACATTTGTCCTTCTTGTCCATCTAATTAATATTATGAAAAATACTCAGGGTGCAAAGATATTTGTGATATAGATTAATCATTTTATTCAAATGGATTTTGTAATAGATTTACAAGTAAAATTTTTAATAAAAATATCATAGATAGAATAATAGAAAGTGCTCAAATTGGTAATAGGTATTCAGATTTATAATGGTTTGAATTATATGATCCATAAAATATTGACACCTCCCCAAAATTAATACTTATTAAATACTTATTTGGTATATTTAAATTTAACTCAGGCTTCTATAGATTTTTTCCGTAATATCCTTTACTCTACTGGATATCACTCATTTTGGATTTAAAATTATAATTGTTGCATTTAATGACATTCCAATTAATTGTGGAATTAAGTTTATGATTAATAATACTTATTAAGGGTCTATTTATAAAAATGTATCCGGAATTCAAACGCATAAATTCAAAATCTATTAAACTTAATTATCTAGTTCGTATTTAACCTATTCATCAAGCAAAACTTATGTCTTAATTACATATTTTAACATTCCAAAATATCCATTTTTATTTTCAGCAACAGGAAATTATACGTAAATATCAATATTAAGATTAGCGATAATACAGCTGGATGGGCAATCTAGAAAATCGAAATTACTTCAGGATTTTGCCATGAAGATTGCGTATTTTGTGAAGTATCATTTAAATGTAAGACTTGTAAAAGTGGTTACTATTTTTATCGAGATGGTAGATGCATAGAGGATTGCATATCTCCTTATTAGAGATTGAGTGGTTATTATTGCTATGATTATGCTGATGAAACACCTTGTATTATATAATATTATATATAGACTCTTAATATTTGGTTTAAGAATATCTAGATTTAGCAGGTGATCCAGAATAATATGCAAAATATACATTAATCTCTCAAAATGGATTGAACTTTTTAAGAGGTTCAGATATCTATTATTCATATTGGTAAGGATTTAGAGTCTTTGGAGGACCTTTTGTATGGGCATAAGCTAAATTCTAAAGGGTTCATAATATAATCAATCCACATCACAGTGTTACTATTGCATTTTATATTTTATATGGACCTTCATTCCCTTCAGATGGGAAGTTTATATATACAATTGAGAGTGATACACCAGTCACTAAATCAACTGCAGAATATTATTTATCTGATTATGATGGTACAAAATAGGATAAAGTATATGAAAGAGTCAAACATAATGCAAATACATTAACAATAACTTGGGAATGCTTTGGTCCAAATAATGAACCAATCAAGGCATATTGTGCATACTATAATTATTATATTGCTGTTCATAATTGCTAACCTTATTGTTTATAATGTTCAGATTAATCTACATGTACTTAATGGAACAGCACTTATGATTCTAATATAGTTTAATTTTCTTAAGCAGAATGCTAGAGTGATCAATATTATGATAAAGAATCTATAAGATGTTTAACTTGTCCATCATCTTGTTTAACTTGTACATCTTAATTAGATTGTTAAACATGTTAACCAACTTATACCTAATCTAAATTAGGATGTTTCTGCAAAGTGAACTAATATGAAGATTCAAATTAATGTTATAATTGTCCTATTGAATGTAATTAATGTTTAAGTTCTACTTATTGTATAGAATGCTTGACTACTAATAATAGAAAATTGTCAAATGCGTAATGTAATTGTATTGATGGATATTATCCAATTATTTCTGATCCTAAATGTTAGCTATGTCATTAATTTTGTAAAACTTGTACTGGACCAACATCTGATGACTGTTTAACATGCAATGATATTCCTAATATTGAAAAAGTAGGATCAACGTGTAGATGTCCAACAGGGATGTCTTATTAATTTGCAACATAAACTTGTTCATCTTGTCATTCATCATGCTTAACTTGCTTTAGAACCACAATTGATGGCTGTTTAACATGTAATTCTACTTTAAATAGATTATTAAAAGGGTTAAAATGTGTTTGTGCACCTGGTTATTATGAATTAAGTAATGTTTGTACAAGTATACTTAATAATCATATTATAGATTGTCCAACTACAGAAGATCCATCTCTTAGTGAATGTTATAAATTGTGTAATAATAATTAGTTGATATGGCATACAATAACTTGTAGTTCTTGTGATACTGGATTTCAATTAGTATCTGGAGAATGTCAACCTATTTGTGGAGATTTATAAATCAAAGGATATGAATAATGTGAAGATAATAATACAATCCTAAATGACTTATGCTATAATTGTTAATTTCAATGTCCAGCTTATTGTGTAACTTGTGATTCATCAACTACTTTACCTTGTCCTGATGTTTGTGGAGATGGAATCATTACAGGAATAGAAGAATGTGAAGATGGCAATACCATTGAATATGATGGATGTTTTAATTGTAAATATTAATGTTAACCTGCATGTACTATGTGTATAAAAGGACAGTGTTTTGAGTGTGCAACTGGAGGTTGGTATATTGATCCTTTAATTACTCCTTGGTAATGTAAAGAAAAATGTGGAGATGGGCTAATAATTGGCAGTGAATAATGTGAAGATGGAAACACTTCTGATACTGATGGGTGCAAAGATTGTAAGTACTTCTGCAGAATTGGCTGTTCATCTTGTGATTATACAACCAACACATGCTTAAGTTGTGCACTCCCTGGGTTTGTTCCTAAATCTTACTATTGTTAAAATGTATGTGGAGACGGCTTAGCCGTAGTTGATCCTTCAGGAGTCAATTCAGAGCAATGTGATGATGGCAATAAATTAAGTTATGATGGTTGCAGTAGCTCTTGTTAATTTTAGTGTTAGTCAATAACTATTTGCATAAATTGCGTAAATAATAGATGTGAAGAATGCGCTACTGGATATTATCTTTCTGATAAAAAAATATGTATACCAATTTGTGGAGATGCTTTGATTGTGGTTGGTGAATAATGTGAGAATTCTTCTATATTACCATATAAAGGTTGTAATAATTGTTAAGCAAGATGTTAACCTTCTTGTCTCACTTGTAGTACAACTGGACTTGGCTGTCTATAAATGTAAAAGTGGTTACAATAGAATTGATAATTTATGTTATTCAATTTGTGGTGATAAAACAATAACTTAAGATGAATAATGTGATGATGGTAATTTTATTATTGGAGACGGATGCCATCTTTGTCAATTTAGTTGTTAGGACTCTTGTCTTTATTGTCTTTAAGGAATCTGTTATAATTGTTAAGAAGGTTATTAATTAATATAATCTAAATGTTACTCTATCTGTGGAGATGGTCTTTAGAAAAATAATGAATAATGTGATTAATAGATAAAAATTCAAGATAGTATAAAATTGAATTAAAATTGTGATGTTAATTGCATAAGTTGTTTAGAAGGGATATGTGGTTTATGTTCATAAGGAAATTATTTATTCAAAAATTAATGCAATTCAAATCATATAACAGTTATATTTGTTGGTAATGATGATTTAAATGTATGTGGGGATTCTAAAATTATGGATAATGAAGAATGTGAAGATAATAATCTTAATCCATTTGATGGATGTTATAATTGTGAATGTTAATGTGATATCAATTGCGTGGATTGGTTAATTTGGAAACTGCAAGGGATGTTTTCTTGGTTTTTTAGTAAATACTAATATTTTATGTGACCCAGAATGTGGAGATGGCATAGTGGTTCCATTTTCAAATGAATAATGTGATGATGATAATGAGGGGTGTATTAATTGTCAATTTAAGTGTAAACCTTATTGTAGTAAATGTGATTTACAATATTGTATTTAATGCTAAATAGGACTTTTGCCTTTAGATAACTTTTGTATTTCTATTTGCGGAGATGGAATTGTAATTAATGAATATGAAGAATGTGATGATTCAAATGAATTACCATTTGATGGGTGTTATGAATGCAAATTTTAATGTACATTACATTGTCAAATATGCAACAAAGGGGAA
This sequence comes from Paramecium tetraurelia, assembly GCF_000165425.1. Classification (NCBI taxonomy): domain Eukaryota; phylum Ciliophora; class Oligohymenophorea; order Peniculida; family Parameciidae; genus Paramecium; species Paramecium tetraurelia. Next base: position 425,721 of record NW_001799144.1, on the reverse strand, counting down.
TGTCTTAAATGCAATAATGATTATGCCCTATCAAATAACAAATGTTTGTTAAATACAGAATAAGACGATCTTAATTCTTTTAATAACAATACAAGTTATGGTTAAAATCCTGAATGGTTGTCATTAAATGATGATATGATATGCAGAGGATATGAATGTGTATATTCTAAAAAACCTCGTATGAAACTTACTTATAAAACGTAATCCTTTGCTCTATAGTATGTTGAAATTACTTTTGATCAAGAAGTCAAATTTATTGATGAGGTTTAAAAAGACAAAAATCTATTTAACATAAGCATTAAGGACTTAGATTCTCAGTATTATAATATCAAAATCAATTCAATTTAAGATATCTCATTTGATCTTTAACATGCTTAGTATTAGGTTTAAGTTGAATTATTTTTACAGCTTTAAACAAAACCAGTTCTTTTAGTTTAGTTGAATCAAGAAATTATTAATGGAAATAATTAAACTCTTTTTAATAGTAATTAATCAATTACTCTATAAACACCAAAAATAATGTCTGAATAACTCAAATAAGTATCTAATTATGCCTAATAATCGAATAAAGCATTCATGATCGGAGCAATATTAATTTGTATAATATCTTTAGTTTCTGGTGAAAGTTCTTTTGTTGTTGAAACCTTGAATTTATTGTAATATCAATCTTTTTTAAGATTTATTAATGTTGAGTATCCTGAAAACCTCTACATATATTTTTAGGCATAAGAATTGCTATCTATATCATCTTATTTATAACTTTTTTAAATTGATGATTATTTAAATTTAATAACAAGAAAAGAAAAATAAATTGATCTTAATGGAAAATTTTAATAATATAATGTAGAAGCTGATCTTTTTACCAATATTTTACCCCAATTAATTTAATTTTTAGTATTGGTAACACTACTTTATTTTGCAGAAAATCTATATAATATACTTTTTAGATTAATTAAATACTTGAGACATCTTAAACATCAAAAAACACTATTATCAAAGATTTTATTGCAAATGATTAATTTACTATTAATTTTTAAAAATGCTTCAAATCTTTGATGAAAACTAAATATTTATAAAATTATGATTAAATAATACAACTTATTTATGTTAACTCATGGGATTTGATATTTAAAGTGATTTTGTAACTTCATTATTGTAAAATCGACAATTTGAGAAGTATCATAACTACTGTTTTAGCTAGTTTAATATTTTTCACATGCATAAGTTTGTTATTAAAATCATTTAGTTTATGTAGCAATCCTAAGGAAAAAAATGTTTTAGCAACTCTTGAAATAAAATTTATTGCATTAGATATTTCCAGAGCTACGCTATTCCATATCATAGTAATACTATTCTAAGAATAATAAATTTTGCAATGTTTACTAATATCTATCAGTAGTATAGCTTAATGTTGCATAATCTACAAATATAAATTATGCTCTCATATTGATAGAATTATATACTTAATAATTGAAGGTGTTTTAACGGTATTTAGTTTAAGTTTATTTTTATATTTTGATATTGGAGAGGTTTATTTGTCTTATGACAACAAAATTGCTTTAGGATTTATTCAGATGGGTTTTTTAATTATGAGCCTAGGAATAGTCTTTATAAAACAATTATTTCCAAAAATATAAAAAATTAGGAAGTTAGTTTGTGAATAAAAGAAAGTATAGGTTGCAAGTAGTTAATTATTTTCTTGAGTTAAATATTTAATCATAATAAATGTTTAAACTTTTATTAAATTTTAATATTATAATAGAGATTCAATTTCTGCAAACAATAGCACTATCAAGCAATATAAATCACTTTCCTTATTGCTCTTATCAATATACTATTGTGTTTTCGTATTATTTCTTATATCTTAGTTCAAACTTTTTGTTTATTTTATAGTTTTATTATCCTATCTATAATTCTTTTGGAATTTAAGAATCCTTTTTAAAATTTATGATATCTAGAAACTTCCAAATTCAAGAGCGTAACTTTATTTTTATACTTTTACATTTAATGGGAATGAACTATTCAGTTGGAATTTTCCTTAAGAATATCATAATACTTTTATAATGCTTAGAATTTTTAAGAAAGATCAACTTCAATGCTCAATGTGAAGAGAGTTTCAGAATATACTTCAGATTTTGAAATTTAATTGATCGATATTAAAATGATTTTATTCATTTAATCTCGATCAATATTTTTTCAATGGATTTATTCCATTTCCTCAAGTTTATTTATGATACTTATAACTATAACAAGCACTACATTATCCCTTTAACTTCATTAAAATCAACTTAAAAGTAAATAAGTCTAGATTGGGAAGTTTCCTAAACTAAAAGCTAAATAATTTATTTTTGAAAGAATTTCTTATCTTCAGAATTATGAATATTTAGAAATTTGGATAATGAATAATGGTAAAATTATTCAATATTTAAAATAAATCCAACAAAATTAAAACTATTTTGTTATTTCTAAAACTCATAATGGAAAGTGAAAACCGCAGCTATCCCTCATACTAACTCAAATATTTATTTATTATTCCAGCTTTTACTTAAAAACAAAATATAAAATTTATTAGAAATAACTCAAAAGTAATAAATAAGCAGCTTCCAATCCACTTTATTTACTATTTAATTTGTAATTCCTCTTTTTAATGATATAAGGAATAAGACAAATATCATGAAGAGTCTATATATAATTTATAATAGCAACAGGAAAACTAGAAATATTCCTTAATATCAATTGGAAAACCATTTAGAAGAGAATTTTATTTAAACTTTCGATTTACTTATGTTTTAATCATTCTTTTATAATTAATTTTTATGTATTTTTCTTTTCATAACATCCTGAATTTTTAGCTGAAGATATTTTTAAGGTATTATACACAAATATATTTTAGTTGATTTTCAATTTTCAAGATTGTTAAATGCCCTAAAATTGGTTGATTGCAATGTTCATTTTAATGATTATTAATATGTTAATCTTTATACTCTTTGAAAAATATGCAGTTCCAATTAACAACACGATATTACAGAGCAAAAAAGAGATATACTCTCTAATTGTACATTATTTTTACTATAAATTGTTAAAAGATATTGTTATCTTGAAAATCTTATCTAAGAGATTGAATCTCTCATTTTGTGTTTCATATATCTTATTGCAAAATTAATACTATAAATAATATATTTATATATATATAAAAGTTAAATCAATATAATTATAATAATTATCGAATCCTTATTTATATTACTATAATTTTCCAAATGTATTATTTACTAGGTAAATTCATTCTAATAGGTAAATTATAGTCAACTTCATTTGACTTTGTTTTTAGGATCGTAATTATTCTAATATTTTAAATTCTTATAAATAACTCTATTATTTATTTATGCCTATTATTATCATTTACATCCTATTCACCTTGCTTGATACTTCAAATTGCTAATGGAAAATAAAGGAAAAGTACTTAGATAATGATTGGATATTTACCACGAGCGCTGAACCAAGCTCAAGTTCAGGATATTTTATATTGCCTTCAAGCTAAGCATCTGCAAATTTTATCACTTGTGCAACTCCTCCCACAAGCTATATTACTTTAAGTAATTCCTTTCCATCTGCCCTAAATTATATAAATCCATAATTCTATGATTAGGATTGGATATCTATGGATTTATATTTTCAGAGTACATGGTCTTCTCAAAATGTTTAATTTACCTTAGGATCATTTTCTTATTCATATATTTATAATTCCCCTACCACTTATCTATTGACAACTGGATTTTGTGATGCTACTCCTTTTGAAGTTAAAACTTTAAATTTTACACTACAAATAGCAGAAGGTAGTACTTATGCTAGAATGAAATTTACATCCTCTAATACAGATGCAGGTTTAGTTTCGATTAGAAATATCTTTGTCTCAAGATTAAAATGCTATCCATCATGTAATTCATGCACAGGTCCAAAATACAATTAATGTACAAGCTGCTATTATGGGATCCAAACAAATAATTAATGTCCACCTTGTCCATCAATTTAATACTATTGGAAGGAGGAAGGATGCAGAGACATTTGTGATATCACGTCTCCATTATATTATAATGGATTTTGTTAATTTTATCCAAGTATGTATCTTTAACTAATATTAGTTGTCCGTATAATAAGTAGTTATATTTTTGATTCAATCTATAGTAATGAAATTTTCAAATGGTCGTTAATATATGATCCATAACATGTTGATACAACTCCAACTGCTATTAATATTTATTTATTTGCATTAGGAGTATTAAAGTATAATTCTGGAGTTTATAGATATTTCGACTCATTGTCTACTTATTCTTCTTCCACTTTTTTGATAGGATTGAAAATAACAATTATGCTTTATAATGAAATTCCAATTAATTGTGGAATATAGTTTAAGATTAACAATACTTATTACGGATCTATTTATAGAAATGCTTCTGGAATTCAAACCCATAATTCAAAAATCTCCTCTATTTATATCTTTGGAACAGCTTCAACATATTCGTATTTGACTGTAAGATATGAATTAATTTCATTTATTGACATTCCGAAATATGCGTTTCTATTTTCAGCAATAGGAAATTATACGTAAATATCATTTTGTAGTTTAGTGATGGTACATCAGGATGGGGAATGTCTCACGTCGATATTACTTCAGGATATTGCTCTTAATATTGTGAATTGTGTGAAGTATCATTTAAATGTAAGACTTGCGAAATAGGTTACTATTTTTATCGAGATGGTAGTTGCGTAAGCAGTTGCTCATATCCATATTAGAGATTGAGTGGTTCATATTGCTATGATTATGATGATGAAACACCTTGTATCATATTATATTATATATAGATTCTTAATATTTAGTTTAAGAATATCTAGATTTAGAAGGTGATCCAGAATACTATGGAAAATATACTTTAATCTCTCAAAGTGGATCAAACCTTTTAAGTGGATCAGATATCTATTATTCATATTGGTATAGATTTAGAGTCTTTGGAGGACCTTTTGTATGGGCATAAGCTAAATTCTAAAGGGTTCATAATATAATCAATCCACATCACAGTGTTACTATTGCATTTTATATTTTATATGGACCTTCATTCCCTTCAGATGGGAAGTTTATATATACAATTGAGAGTAATACACCAGTCACTAAATCAACTGCAAATTAACATTACTCTAATTTTGATGGTTCAAAATATTAAATTGTTTATGAAAGAATCAACCATAATGCAAATACATTAACAATAACTTGGGAATGCTTTGGTCCAAATAATGAACCAATCAAGGCATATTGTGCATACTATAATTATTATATTGCTGTTCATAATTGCTAACCTTATTGTTTATAATGTTCAGATTAATCTACATGTACTTAATGGAACAGCACTTATGATTCTAATATAGTTAAATTTTCTTAAGTAGAATGCTAGAGTAATCAATATTATGATAAAGAATCTGTTAGATGTTTAACTTGTCCATCATCTTGTTTAACTTGTACATCTAAATTAGATTGTTAAACATGTTAACCAACTTATACCTAATCTAAATTAGGATGTTTCTGCAAAGTGAATTAATATGAAGATTCAAATTAATGTCTTAATTGTCCTATTGAATGTAATTAATGTTTAAGTTCTACTAATTGTATAGAATGCTTGACTATTAATAATAGACAATTGTCAAATGGGTAATGTAATTGTATTGATGGATATTATCCAGTTGTTTCAGATCCTAAATGTTAGCTATGTCATTAATTTTGTAAAACTTGCACTGGACCAACATCTGATGACTGTTTAACATGCAATGCTATTCCTAATATTGAAAAAGTAGGATCAACGTGTAGATGTCCAACAGGGATGTCTTATTAATTTGCAACATAAACTTGTTCATCTTGTCATTCATCATGCTTAACATGCTTTAGAACCACAATTGACGGCTGTTTAACATGTAATTCTACTTTAAATAGATTATTAAAAGGGTTAAAATGTGTTTGTGCACCTGGTTATTATGAATTAAGTAATGTTTGTACAAGTATATTTCATAATCATATTATAGATTGTCCAATTACAGAAGATCCATCTCTTAGTGAATGTCATAAATTGTGTAATAATAATTAATTGATATGGCATACAATAACTTGTAGTTCTTGTGATACTGGATTTCAATTAGTATCTGGAGAATGTCAACCTATTTGTGGAGATTTATAAATCAAAGGATATGAATAATGTGAAGATAATAATACAATCCTTAATGACTTATGCTATAATTGTTAATTTCAATGTCCAGCTTATTGTGTAACTTGTGATTTATTAACTACTTTACCTTGTCCTGATGTTTGTGGAGATGGAATCATTACAGGAATAGAAGAATGTGAAGATGGCAATACCATTTAATATGATGGATGTTTTCAAGTTGTAGGAAATTAATGCTAACCTGCATGTTCAAAGTGTATAAGAGGACTATGTTTTGAGTGTGCAACTGGAGGTTGGTATATTGATCCTTTAATTACTCCTTGGTAATGTAAAGAAAAATGTGGAGATGGGCTAATAATTGGAAGTGAACAATGTGAAGATGGAAACACTTCTGATACGGATGGGTGCAAAGATTGTAAGTACTTCTGCAGAATTGGTTGTTCATCTTGTGATTATACAACCAACACATGCTTAAGTTGTGCACTCCCTGGGTTTTGATCCTAAATCTTACTATTGTGAAAATGTATGTGGAGATGGCTTAGTTGTAGTAGATCCTTATGGATTCTTCTATGAGCAATGTGATGATGGCAATACATTTAGTTACGATGGTTGTAGTAGCTCTTGTTAATTTTAGTGTTAGCCAACAACTATTTGCACAAGTTGTATAAACGATAGATGTGAAGAATGCGCTACTGGATATTATCTTTCTGATCAAAAAATATGTAAGCCAATTTGTGAAGATTCTATGATTGTGGTTGGTGAAGAATGCGAGAACTCATTTATACTACCATATAAAGGTTGTAATAATTGTTAAGCAAGATGTTAATCTTCTTGTCTCACTTGTAGTACAACTGGACTTGGTTGTCTATAATGTAAAAGTGGTTACAATAGAATTGATAATTTATGTTATTCAATTTGTGGTGATAAAATAATAACTTAAGATGAATAATGTGATGATGGTAATTTTATTATTGGAGACGGATGCCATCTTTGTCAATTTAGTTGTTAGGACTCTTGTCTTTATTGTCTTTAAGGAATCTGTTATAATTGTTAAGAAGGTTATTAATTAATATAATCTAAATGTTACTCTATCTGTGGAGATGGTCTATAGAAAAATAATGAATAATGTGATATTAACTCTTCAATACAGATTTATCAAAATTGTTAATCCTGTAAATTTTATTTGTGATTTGAATTGCTAATTGTGTTAATTTGGTATATGTTACCAATGTAATGACGGATATGATTTATCCTCAAACAAATAATATTGTGTTAACTCTCTATAATATAATTTAATGATAATAGAAAACTGTCTTATATAAATTGGGAATATTTGTATTTAATGTGAAGATTATGCCTATTTTGAAAATGCTGACTAGAAGTGTAATTTAATAGTAGCACCATTGAGTTTTTGTCAATACTAACTTAAATTATCTCCAGATTTATATTGTAGTTATTGTTTTGATTATTGTACATCTTGTAATGAAAATAATTGTATCGATTGTCAAAATGGTTATTATTTAAATGATAATTATTATTGTATTTCACTTTGTGGAGATGGCATATTAACACATGATGAACAATGTGAAATTTATGATCAAAATTGCCTAAGTTGCATGTTTGATGCTCCAAAATTCTGTAAATTATATTTTGAAGATCAATGTTCTGAATGTGAACACGGATATTATTTTAATTATTATAATAATGCTTGTGAATCTTAGTGTGGAGATGGAATAATAGTTTATGATGAAGACTGTGAAGATGATAATTATATCGAATTTGATGGTTGTTATTATTGTAAATATTCTTGTAGTTAACACTGTATAAATTGTATCAAAGGATTATGTTAATAATGTGATTTAAATCATTTACTTAGAGATGGATTTTGTTATGGAAAACAAAACGAAATTGATGTATTTCCAGAATGTTAATTTAACTTAAATGGAGAATGTTTAATTTGTGAGGAAGACTCTTAATTAAATGAGTATGGAGATTGTATTCCTAGATGTTAAGAAAGTTGTGTGCATTGTTATAATGGTTAATGCTTTTAATGTGCCTAAAATTATGAACTTTATAAGGATAAATGCTCCTTAATATAGCAATGTTAAATGAGTTTGCATTTGAGTTAAGAGTTATAGATTTGCTAAACTTCATGTGGTGATGGATATGTAACTGGATGGGAAGAATGCGATGATTAAAACAATGAAAAATTTGATGGTTGCTATTAATGTAGACATGAATGTGATGTTAATTGTATCTAATGTATATATAGAGAATGTTTACAATGTCTTTAAGAATTTAATTTGGTTGAGAATAAATGCTTATCAAAATGTGAAGACACATGCCTTAATTGTGTTTCAGGTGTATGTAAGTTATGCAGCAGCGGTTATTTCTTGAATGAATTTTTCATTTGCATAAAAATGGATAGTGAATAGGATTTCAATTTTCCTTCACAATGTGGAAATGGAATATTAGAAGATATGGAATAGTGTGATGATTAGAATCTATTTAATGATGATGGTTGTAACAATAATTGTGAATAAACTTGCGATGTTAATTGTACACGTTGTATTGATGGTGTTTGTTTTGAATGTAAAGAAGGGTGGAAATTGGGCTTATTCCTTTGTGATCCAATTTGCGGAGATTCAATTGTTGTGGGAAATGAAGAATGCGATGACGGAAATTAAACTAATTTTGATGGGTGTTTCTAATGTAAATACTAGTGTTCTCAGCATTGTGAAAATTGCTTGAATGGAATATGTCAATCTTGTTAACTTAATTACCAATTGGATTAATTAAGTAATTCTTGTAAACCAATTCAACCCTTGCTTACAATTAATGAATAGCCTAATTGTAAAATATTAAATAATAACAAATGCATATTTTGTTAACATGGATATCTTGATTCATTTACCAACACATGTATAATTGATTATAATATGAATAAATGCCCTAAAAATTGTAAAAAATGTGTGCTTTACAAATGTTTAAAATGTGAATTTGGATATTATGGTAATAATTGTATGCCTAAATGTGGAGATGGTATTATAGTTTAAGAGGAGGAATGTGACGATGGAAGTGAATACTAATTAGACACTTGTTTAAATTGTAAATTCTAGTGTCCTCAATATTGTAAGTCCTGTGCTTATGGAGTTTGTACTAATTGCTTTTCAGGGTTCTATTTGGATATTGTAAGTAATTCATGCAATTCTGTTTGTGGTGATAAGATACTAGCAAGCGATGAAGTTTGTGATGATGGCAATGATTTGAAATATGATGGTTGTTACTAGTGTAAATATTAATGTCAAATGGAATGTTTAGATTGCTAATTTGGAAAGTGTAAACTATGTTAAGCACCTTTAGTACTTGTACAATCAAAAAGTATTTGTGAATAACTAACATTATGTGAAGGTTTAATAGGATTGTATTATGATAATTATAGTAATGATTGTTTTACTTAATGTGGAGATGGTATTGTTGCAGGCAATGAAAATTGTGATGACGAGAATGATGTTCCTTATGATGGATGTTATAAATGCAAATTTTAATGTACTAAATATTGTCAATTATGCAACCAAGGGGAATGTTTTTTATGCGATAATGACTATACCTTATAAAACAGCTAATGCTTGTTAAATATAGAAAATGATGACCTTAACTCTAGCAATATTGAAGAAACTTAAAACAATCATACAAGCAATAACAATACATTTAATTTGGATTAAAATCCAGAATGGTTGTCATTAAAAGAACATAAGATATGCTGTGAATATTATTGTGCATACTCTAAAAAACCTAGTATGAAACTTACTTATAAAATGTAATTCTATGCTCTATAGTATGTAGAGATTACATTTGATTAAGAAGTCAAATTTAGTGATTAGGTTTAAAAAGACAAAAATTTATTTGACATAAGCATTAACGACTTAGATTCCAAGTATTATAAGGTACTCAAGATCAATTCGATTTAAGATATCTCATTTGATCTTTAACATGCTTAGTATTAGGTTTAAATTGAATTATTTGTACAACTTTAAACAAAACCAGTTCTTTTAGTTTAGTTGAATCAAGAAATTGTTAACTCAAATAATTAAACTCTTTTTAATCCTAATTAGTCAATTAATTTATAAACACCAAAATTAATGTCTGAAAAATTAAGGTAAGTATCGATTTAGGTTTAAAAATCTAATAAAGCATTTATGATTGGAGCCATATCAATATGTGTAATTTCTTTAGTTTCTGGTGAGAGCTCTCTTGTGGTTGAAACCTTGAATTTATTGTAATATTAATCTTTCTTAAGATTTATTAACGTTGACTACCCTGAAAACCTCTACATATATTTTTAAGCATAAGAATTGCTATCTATATCATCATATTTACATTTTTTTTAAATTGATGATTTTGTTAATAAAATAACAAGAAAAGAAAAATAAGTTGATTTAAGTGAGAAATTTTAATAATATAATGTAGATGCTGATATTTTTACTAATATTTTACCTCAATTAATTTAAAGTTTAGTATTGGTAACAATCCTTTTTTTTGCCAAAAATCTGTTCAATATATTATATAGATTAAGAAAATATTTTGGAATTCTTTTAGATCAAAAAATCTTTATATAAAAGATTTTTATTGTCATCATTAATGTAATACTAATTTGTAAAAGTTTCTTAAAATTATTAATGAAGCTAAGATATCTTTAGAATTATGATAAAATTCTACAACTTATTTACGTTAACTCATGGGATTTAATATTTAAAGTGATTTTGTAACTGCATTATAGTCAAATAGATAATCTTAGAAGCATTTTAACTAACATTTTTGCAACTTTAATATTTATCACCTTCATTAACTTATTATTAAAATCTTTTAGTTTATGCAGCAATCAAAAAAAAAGTCATATCACCAAGTTAGAGTTAAAATTTATTGCCTTAGATATTTCCAGAACCATCTTTTTCCATATAGTATTAATACTATTCTAAGAATAATAAATTTTGCAATGCTTACTAATATCTTTTAGCAGTATAACTTAATGTTGTATAATCTATAAATATAAATTATGTTCTTAATTTGATAGAATTATATTCTTAATAGTTGAAGGTGTTTTAGCAGTATTTAGCTTAAGCTTACTCCCATACTTCAGCATTTTTAATCAATTTTCTATTTCTTATGAAAGCAAAGTTACTTTAGGTTTTATTTAGATGGCCTTTTTGATTTTGTGTCTCGGAATTATTTTTGCAAAACAACTGTTTCTTAAAATCAAATGGGTTTTGAAATTAGTCTCTTACAAAAAATAACCCAAAGTTGCAAACAGCAAATTATTTTCATGAATTAATGATATACAATCATAATAAATATTTGGACATTATAAGAATATTTAATATATATAATATAATTATTTAATGAAATTAATTACAAATAATAAAGTATTATTAATAAATATATATAATTATCATTAAGGCTTCTAACGATAATAATCTATAATTCTTTACACTTTTGATTTATCTATCATTTTTTGTTGATCATCTTATGCTCTTAGAGATTCAATTTCTGCAAACAATAACACTATCAAGCAATATAAATCACATTCTTTATTGCTCTTTTCAATATACTGTTGTGTTTTCATATTATTTCCTTTATCTTAACTCAAACTTTTTGTTTTGTTTGTAGTATTATCTTCCTATTTTTGGTTTTCTCTTGAATTTAACAATCCTCTCTAGGAATTATGATATCTAGAAACTTCCAAAGACAAGAGAGCAATTTTGTTTTTATAATCTTCAATTAAATGGGAATTAATTATTAAGTTTGAATTTTCCTTAAGAATATCATTATACTTTTTTTATAATATTAAGAGTTTTTGATAAGGATCATCTTCAATATTCTATGAGAAGAGAGTTTCAGAAGATATTTTAGACTTTAAAAATTAATTTGATCGAGATTAAAACAATGATTTTTATTCAGTTTACTAAGTTATAGTTTTTGAATGAATTTATTCCATTTCCTAAAGTTTATCTTGTTTTACTTATAATTATTATTAGAATTAAAGTATTTTTTGTTCTTTTTCATCAATAACTTTACTCAATTTAATATTTAATTAAGTGATCTCGTTCATCTTCTTATTATCTATTTATTCTATTTCAACTATTTATTCAGAAGTTTAAAGGTTGTTTTCAAATTATCTAATTTGTTTTTATTGAATTGTTAATTGTTATTTCAGTTAACATATTTCTACATTCTGATTCATAATTTTCAAATTAAATTTGTCAATCAACTGGCATTTTTATTCTAATAGCTAACATTTTTAAGAAATTTATTCATTTAACTACTAAATTTGCATCTGCAATTCACTATTATAAATATTAACTTCATGTAATTATTGAGTATTAATCTATTCATTTTTGAATTTTGATTCCGTTCTTAAGTTATCAATATATTTTGTGAGATCATTATTTTCTTAGATTTTATTTTCATTATCAATTTATAATATATTTAATTCTTTTTCCATTTTTTTAATTTAATTGCTATATAGGTGTAATTCTTATTATAACTCTCTTATAAAAAACTCTTTTTCCTAAATTTATAGAATTTAAAGCTTAAATTTTTCTTCACAGCAGAAATAATCATTTTCAAACTGTTGAATTTTTGTATTTTATTATTAGATAGTTAGAGTTTGTTGTTCTGTCCTCTGTTATAATTAATTTATTTATTTAGTTGTTTATTAAAGTTATTATTTATATGAGCTAATTTCTTTACTCTATTCATTTGCATATTGAAATTACGCATTTTCAACTTACACAGTTAAATTAGTTATTTATATCTAATATTTATTTATCTCAGATTTCATTGAAGCTATTTGGTCGAGCAATTCTTAATTTTATAACTCTAATTTATATTTATCTTATAAATAATATTAGTTTTCTGATTTTAATTTATCCAAAATTTATGATTTCACATAATCTGATGATGATCTAGAGCTTTCTTGATTACTTTTTTAAGAAGAGCTGTATTTAAACTATAATTGTCTATTTTATTCTTCTAACTCTTAATTTTGCTGAAGATATTTTTCATTAGATTCTTAGATCTTCTTATTAATAATACTTAATTTAAGTATTTCAACTTATTTGGAATCTAAGAGATCTTTAATTTCTTAAAATTCACTTTAGACTTCTACTAATTGATCTTCCAATTTGTTAATTTTATTTTATGATTCATCTAATTATGATTTGAGTTTGAAATTATCTCCATTTAATTTATCAATAATTCCTACGTAATGTTATTATAATTCTTTTTTATCATTCATTGACTATTATTGTAAAAGTTATAAATGGTTATCTTGCATTTACATAATATTTTTATTCTAAATTAATTTATCTTGTATTATTTATATTTATTGAGAGAATTCTTTAGAATGTTGAGATACTTTTAAAGAATTTTTAAGTTATTCATTAAGTTTTTCTATTTCGTCATTCAACCTTAAATTTTAAAGACTTATTTCTTAGATTTCTTGAGTTTTATATGATAATTCCTAATTCAAATTGTTAATCTCTTATTATTTAAAACTTTCTAAGTCCTTATTTTATTTTAATAATGCTTCATTAGGATCATCTTTGTTTTTGATTTAATTCTACAGTGATGATATTTCATTTGTAAGTTCTTCAATGGTAGCTTATTTATTTTGTAATTGTGTTTTGAAGTTATTAGATATGCTAACTAAATAGAAGGCTTCTTTGGCGAGTTTTTCTTTTTCAGATAACAGTTTATTTTAATCTAGGAGAGAATTTCTAAGTTTGCCTTCAATTTGGATTTTAAGATTGGAAATAGATTACATTTCTTCATTCAACCATTTATTTTATTGTTCTAAAGAGATTACTTTATTCTTTAATTCAATTAACTATTTTTCATTTTATTCTTATTAATTTAACTGAGTGGAATGAAAAAGCTAATTAGAATTTTGGCGTTAATCCAATGTTGATTATGATGAAGCAATTTGGACTTCAAGTTACGAATTTTATTGTGTTAATTGATTTATTTATAATTTTTGATTTTAGATTTCTAGTTTTTGTTTTTAAATATCTTGATTTAGACTTATAACAATTTAGGGATATTGCTCTAATTAATCTTTCAATTCTTGGTTAATATTATGCTAGATTATTAACTATTCTGAGTTAGAAATAATCTCATTTATATCTTGTCCATTGAGGAGTTCTTGGATTTCATCATATTTGAGGGATCTTCTTTTAAGCTCTTCAATTAATTCAGTCAATTCTTCTAAGGTCAACTCATCACCTGTAATTTGCGAAATAATATCAATAACGTAATCATGTTGTGATTTCAATTGATTATAATCTGAATCTAATTGATTTTTGTTTCTTTTGAGTTCATCTAGTTTTCTGGTTAGATGTTGGATATGAATACTATTTTAATCAATTGTGTTCAGATGAACTTTATTGAGTTGATTAGCTTGAGCAATGTCCTATTAGAGTTATTGTGTAAGTGCTTAAAGTCTCTCAACTTCAATGGCTAATCCAAAACAAATAACTTCGATTTATAACATTAAAATAAATGGGATGCGTAAAATCAAATGGAAATAAAAAAGTAATGAGTTTGATTTCTATTAAAAAAGTTAGAAGACATGAAACAAGGTTTTGTTATCCGAATTCAGCATCCTGATAATAGGACTGAAAAGCAATTTAAATACTTTGATGAGAAATAGAAGAGTGATCTTATAATGAATGTTATGAATGGAATATGTTTTAGTGAGAAAGTCTCTGACAAATGTGATGGTAATTTTATCTCAGTTTATGATACTGCTGATGATCGGTTTCACTATTACATTTAAAAATTAGATGGTACTGCTTCGAATTCTAAAAGTACTAGGAATAGAAATTGATAACCCGAATGAACCTTTGAAGGGAAGGATTTGGGTACCATATATCAATGAGAAGAAATCAGATTGGGATATGTTAGTAGAGAATAACACAAGAATATCGATAAGTGATCACTTGTTATGGAGGTTAGAAGCTGTGAAAAAGTGAATGATAATTAATTTATTATGTTATGATTAGAATGATTGTCACATTTCAATATCTTTAGAATAACTAGTAGGGTGTTTCCTTGCTTTTCTTTCTCTCTTTTTTCTTCGAGCAGCATCAACTCTACTTTCTGGTTTTTTAATTACTTTTTTCTAAATTTAAAGGATTGAATACTTCTTTCTTTGTTTTCTTGTTCTTTTTGTCTTTTTTAATTTTCTTTTTCAATCCAAAAACATGTTCTTCAGAATCAATTTCCAGATCATCCAAATCATCAATCCATTTATTCTCTTCTTTCTCTTATTTTTTCTATTATTTCAATTCTCTTTTCTTTTATTCTTCCTATTCCTTTTATAATATAAATGCATGTTGGGCCTTCTTTTTTTGTTTATTATTTTTTCTTGCCATTAATATAATTTTATGAGATTCTAATTATTACTATATAAAACAAATATAGAAATCATAAACAAACAATGTCATTTCTTCCTCTTAAAGAAGCTGAATTAATTCAATTTCGAATTCCAAAATGCTGATCCAATAATCATCCCATTTCCAATCCAAAGTGCATATGGCAATTTATAAAAAAACATATCATTTACAATTAAACTTGAACCAATTAGGGTCATCAAAAAGGGAGCATAAAGTATTGATTCTTTAACTGAATATAATGACAATAGAGAAAAGGCTAGTAGGATAATACATAGATAGTTTAAATAATGTAGGTATTGAGTGATTGGAATTCCGAAGGCTGAAAAAAATGCAGAGAGTGTTGAGATGTAAAATGAATTACAAACTCCTCCAGCACAAAAGCTGACTGAATTACCAAACATTGATAATACAAAGTTTAATAAAATGCTTTTATTGCTTGATTGATTTTAAGATGTTTCTTTTTATGAACTTAATGAATATAGCAAATATACTAATAAAGTGAATGCAAAGCATGCAAATAAGTGCATTAGAGGTTCAGCTATATCTTATTATTGAATAGCCTTTTCGATTAGATCTCCCAAATAAAATGTGGACACTGCCAAAGGTGCTGTGATTAACAATTAACATAAATTCCATAACATAATAATTTTCCTTTGCTTGAGACTTAAATTCTTATCCTTACGGGATTACTAGCTAATGTTGTATATGCTCTTCAGAAATTTATAGGCAAAAAAGAAAATCATAGGACTCAAGATGAGTGTCCACTTGACATAAAAGTGGACTGTCATCTTTGCATAAACCAGAGCTAAAGTCAAAAGTCCTAAGATCGAAAATGATTTGGATCCTGGAAATCCTCCATACTCCTCGATTGATTAAGGCTATTCGTTTGTGTCTGGGAGCATTAATATATATTTATAAATTAATTATAATTATTTTGAGTTCTCATTAAGTAATTATTACTCTTAATGTTTAGGTAAGAATTATAGGAAATTCTGAATTAATATTAATTTTGAGGATGAGATTATTTAAAAATTTATATTTTACCAGTCTAATTAAAACAACATTATTCATTAAATTATTAAGTACACTTTGAACTAATTGTTAATCCATTGCAGATTAACAACAGAATTTTTAATTGATTTCAAAATTATAGATAGATATTAAATAAAAAATTTATGTTTATTTGCTGCAATACCAAGCCTAAATAAGAGAAGTAAGCAATGTGTCTAAATAATCTTATTAGATCTCAAAAAAACACGTCGACTACAGCAAATTCGGATGTTGAATCAATTAAGCAGAGCAAGTGTGAAGAACAAATGCAGAAGGAACCAGTCTAAGAGACCACAAATAAATCACTAATTATGGATTCGAGTTAAAAAAATAAAAAGCTTCAAGAGATTGAAAACATAGTTAACAGAATTAAGGCATACCGAGAGGAAGGCAAACTTAACTTGAGGTATATATTATATTTAAGTTACTTAGCATTGATATAGAAAAATCATTCGTAACCTCTTTGATTGAAGAGGATTTACCAACCATTTATTTTGCAGAGTTCAGGTGGGCTGTGAATTATACAACATTCTTGGAAAGAAGGATTTAGGAAGTGCCAAAAAAAATTAATAACTCCAAATTGTTGACTTAAGAGAATGCTCAAAAGGAACTAATCATAATTAAATCTGAAAAGGATTCTCAACTTCTTCCTGGTGTATAACCAGATAGACATTACGTGCTTTTAAATGAGAGATCATGGACATTTATACATCTCTTATATGGTGGAGGACCAAAGATAATGATCGAAATGGAAAAACCTGTGATGTCTCCCGATATTATCAATGATGGTCAAACTAACGTTACTTCCCATACAGCTAATACTACCAAAATTTCAATTGAACCTCTAATCGACATCGCAAAGTTAGAATACAATAACATGGAGGATTCAGAAAAATCTCCAAATACAAACACCACTAGAAGATCAAATCCTTAGAAAACTAATTCAATAAAAATACAACCCAAACTCTACGAACTTCCTTGTGTAGGTCTCCAAAATCCAAAATATTACTGTTACATGAACTCAGCTCTACAATTTCTTTTAAGCATTAGAGAATTAAATGATTCATTATTAAAATAGTCAAAGTAATAAAATAAGAAATTTACAATGGCTTATCAAGATTTGTTAAGGATTGTACAGAATTCTATCCCTGGATCAGCTATCTCTGTGGAGAAGCTTTAAACGATGTGCTTAAATAAATTTAAATATTCATAGTAGCAAGATGCTCACGAATTCTTGTTGTATCTCTTGTCTGAAATTTAACAAGAACTAGTTGGAAAGAATAAATATTAAAAGGAAGAGTTTCAAAATGCATAAGAAGCTTGGGATGTTTACAAAACTAGAAATCCTGATATAATAACCAGTTTGTTTGCTGGTTAGATAGCCAGTAAATCACATTGTTTAAAATGTAAAGAGATTAGCGAAGGCTTTGATCCTATTTTAGATTTGAATCTTCCTTTATCAAAGTATTACATTCCAAGAGAATTCAAATTATAAGATTGTCTCTAGACTTATTTTAAGGAAGAGTAGATCAATGATGCTTGGAAATGTGATAAATGCCAATTTGTCAATAAATCTGTTCTAAGGAAGATTCAAATCACTTAGACTCCAAAATATCTTATTTTGCATCTTAAACGCTTTACTTAATTCCCTAAGAGCTAAAAGATTACTGATGAAGTAACTTATCCAGAAATTCTCGATATCAAAGAGTATTATTTTATTTAATCTTTAGGTTTTGTGCAGAAAATGTTGAGTAGACAAAATATACTTTGAAGGGTGTGATCTCACATATGGGATAATTAAATGGAGGCCATTACGTAGCATATGCTTAAAGATAATACTCTTGGTATCATTTCGATGATAAAATTGTAACTAAAGATAAAAATAATCAACATCTCTCAGACAAGGGTGCTTATATAATTTTTTATGAATAACTATGAAAAGAAGTGAATGTTTAATTTTCCCTACAAATCTTTTACTCATAATACGATCAAAATTAATATCATTTAAAGAATTTATCCTCTTCTCAACCTTTATTACTTTTTAGTATTTTAACAGCTAAATATGATCCAAAATTTAAAATGATTAATCCTGTTTTAGTTTTTTTTGTGAATCAGATATATAGACCCAATATTTATAGTTGATTTTATTATTGATATCCAAGTATTTAGTATTTTCCTCTATTGTTTTTCCTCCAAAGATTCGAAATAGTTGAATAAGGTTATAAACTTACTTGACTATATTCCTTTACGAAATGGAACATTTAATATCCTTAGTTACATTAAAAGTTTTACAATTATTTTAATATATAAATGATGTCCCTTTATTATTTCTCAGAAATTAAAGAAAAATATTAAGTCAATAGTTCTTTTTCAAGTTGCTTATTAAATCGAATTCAAGAATTAACAACTTTTTTCTTCTTAACTATAATTTTAGTTTCAATATAAATATCATAACTTTACCAATATCTGTATTGATAATGAATTTGAGTCTGAAATACGCACAATCATGAATATTCTTTAAGTAAGATAATTGTTAATTAACTTAATTATTATTATATAATGATTTGTATTATGAAGATTTTTTTATTAAAAAATATCAAATGTTTTTTATATAGGAACAAATGAGAGAGCTATTATCATAATATCTATATCAATTCCTGTAACAAGTAGATGAGTGATATTTCTAAAGAATAGACAACTTAAAAGACTGGAAATCTAAGTTTAGTTAACAATATTTATATTTTCAACAAAAATTATGAATTCTTCATATTTTAGTAAAATGGCTTCACATCACTCTGAAATTTTTTCTTTGTCCAATGTTCACTAAATTCTATTAATTAAATTTTGGGGTTGTAGTAGGCGATTCCTGATTCGAAACAATAAATTTCTTGTCTCTTTTTAAAATAAATTCTTCATCTTTGGTTATATCAATGGACCGACACTATAATATAGGTGTATTATTGTCTGGTATATAAGGGGATTCGATATTTAATTTTTTATTCTGATGAACGTTGGAAAAAGAGGAGCTTTGGAATCTACATTTATTTTGCTGTTACGCCTGACTTTATTTTTAACTAACACATCCCATAAGTAATAAAAATGATTTTTATTTATTTATATATGAATAAATGAACCGAATTAGATTTATATATAACTAATTATTCATCAATTTAGGATTATCTTAATTATACTGAGAAACATACTTATATATAAATATATATTAATGATTAAAATAAAATTAGTTATATTATTATTAGAATTCAGAACTTTATTCAAAATTTCGCTAATGCTTGCAGTTTATTTTTATTCTCAAGACAAAATATACCGTTTCATTTTCCTTGACATTATGATCTACAATTTTACTTTTAATACTTTCTAACTTCTTTCGAAATTTGGATCAATAATTTTATAAATTATATTATACTCAATTCATAATTCTTATGAGATATCTAAGTATATTACTGCTTCTTCTTTATTTGACGCCCAAGGTTCTGTAGGAGTTAGCTCACCATAATTGATTATATATTTAGTTTTAAATGAATCAAATTTAAGGATTATCATTATTTATACGAACATAAATCAACACAAAAGTAAAGCATTCAAGCATTTCTAGTCAGAAAGGACTCATGATTAGTTAGAGGGCTTTTCTAACTGGCTCTTCTTTAAAGTATAGGATTTTTATTGATTCTAAATTATTTAAGTTCAGCCTTTGAATCTTCAGTTTTTGACTTAAATTGATTCTCATTTGTCTCTAAAACATTCTTTGATTATTATTTATTAGCACAACAACCCATTAGAAGTAAAATCTTTTTAAATTAATATAAATATATTTCAAATACTTAGTACATATAATCAAAGCTTTATAAACTATGCTAATTTTAAGATTTCAATTAATAATTATTGATGAGTCTTTAAATGAATTTTTTTATATTTTATTATTTAATTTAATATTGATTTATTAATAGGTTGTAATTCATCAAAATCATTGCAAGATAACCTACTTATAATGAGAAAACAAAAGAGAAACAAAAAATAATATACAAAATTGCAAGAAATTTGTTAAATCTTCTCAATCAGCAATGCAAAATTAAAACTGGTGTTGTTTCTTTGAAGAATACCCCATAAAACTTAAATTCTAACACTATTTTATGATGAGAAGATTTGAGAATTCATTCAAAACCTGAATTGATATTCTCTCTATTAATATTCCTATGACAGAATTGGTAAACAACTCCTTGATACGAAATTCGAATATTAATTTTTGTCGAGTGAGAATATTTAGTGTCTTATCTTTATATATTTCAATGATATCGAATATGTATTAGTAATAAAAAGAAGATAGATGTAATTAAATTCATAATTTTCTTGGGCTGTTCATCAAAGACTAGGTTTTTCTTTATATAGTGAACTTTTTGATATATCTAAAAGGGCTCGATGGGATGTTATATTTTCTATTGATGAAATTTTGGAGTTCATCATCATTGACCATCCCTTGAAGTCTTCTGCTGATTTGTGTTTCTTGGGCCATCAAATCATCTGTTTCTTTAATATCACATTTTTTCTTATTAATTGAGCCTTGATTTTCATAAACAATAAAAGCACTTTCATATAATTTTTAGGAAGTTTGAATATGTTTGTTTGGTTAAATCTTCATTTTCTAAACGTTACACCCCATTTTTGGATTTAAAGTTAACTAATAAAATGTTTGATACTTAAATAATTCATATTTATTATCTCAAATTAAAAAATACATTAGAGTAAACACAAAACGCAAACAGCTCTTAATAAAATTTAAAACATTTTAAAGGATTTTTCAAAACTTACAGTTTTATAATTTAAGTTATGTAGCAATAAATGAAAATATATAAATTTAATAATTAATTTAAGTATTTGATTCTCATCACCCTAACTTTTTTTAACTTGTATAAGTTTTCATTGTTTTCAATCTTTTTTATTTTAATAGTTAAATCATGTTTGATAGATGATAGTCATTTAAATACTTTGAAAGATATATTTCTCTGATATATCTAAATTTATTAGCCCTTAAGATATTACCTAATAAATACTTGTATATTGTAATTTCATAATTATTGTGAGGCAGGTAGTAGTCAAATGAATACATAGCATCAAAATTATTTAATCCAAAAGAATTATTAGCGTAGAGAGGTAACTTAAATAATTAGTAATGAATACATCCACGTTGCTGAAAGGCTAGAAACAGGAGGGGATAATAGAAACCTTTGTTCCAGTTTTAGTTGATATTTTTCTAATTGAATGTCTTTGCTATTAACTTCTACTATCATCAAGATTAGTAGTATCAACTTAACGAGTTTATTAGACTAATTTTTGGGGGAAAGAGAATGTAGACTTTCTATGCTATTTAGAGGATGGCATTCCTGACTTTATTTAACTATTAGATGGGATTGGACTGTAAGTTAATGATCTGGAAGAATTTTAACGTTAACTTATTACATCTGGATATTTATATGTACTATTTCTTGAGCTTTATTATCGAATAGAACCAGATCCTAGACGAGATAAACGTGGATGACTTTAATTTTACTTTTGAAGTTCATTCATTTGAGTTTCAAAATTGTAATTGAATGTTAATTTTGGATCAATATTCTTCCTCTCAAATTTATCTTGAGGTGAATCAACAACGTTCTCTTCCTCTACTGATTTAGATTTGGGTTCTGAGATACTGTCAGAGTCTTCATTTTCCAAAATGATGTTTAAAGATTTTTAAGTTAAATCTTTATTGGAAGCAGCCAAGCTTTGAGATCCAAATCCAGCAGTGGCAAAGGTTCTTTTTTGTTGATCAGTTCTTATTAAGGATTCGAATTCGTCATACTTTTTATCTTGGTTGTTGTTTATGATTTGAAATTCGTTATCTTAATCAAAATTAGGGCTTGAAATGATGTTTATGATTACAATAAATTATCGGTGTTGTTGGGCATGGATTGTTATTCATAGCCAGATTGTTACTTCATGAAAGAAGTGGATTTGACAACAGATCTGTCTCTGCTGAATTTCGTTAAACTCCGAGCACTTACATTAGAATCACGAACAGCAAAATCATCATAAGGCAATTGAGATTGGCTAAGTTATGATTATTGTAATTGATCTGAGAATAATTTTAAAAATGCCACCTCGTATTGAGATGCACATTAATAAAAATTTAATGCTCTCATATCTTTAAAGTAACTTCGCTTATCTATTTAATTAGAGATGGAATAATTACATTATTTTCTGCTTTATTTGTGTGGAAAAATAAACTTTTATAAAATTAAACTTTAATTTGGTTTATAAGTCAACAATGGACATCTTGTGATGATGTGATCATCCTTTTAACAACATGCACATTTAATTGGTAAACCTTGATTGAATAATATTTTATCTCTCTATTGATAAAACAATTACTAAACAATATTATCAGTTTAATTGTACTTTGTCATTGAAGCTTAAACAGGATAAGAATGTTGTTCGTTCTATTTTCAAAAGTCTAGTTACTCCATCACTTTGAATAGTGAAATTGCGTGGTTTTTGAGTATAAAATCCTATTTCTCCAAATGAATTGTTTTATTTCAAAATCTGTAACTTTATATTAGTCCTCGATTTCAAACACACTGAGCCTTCTAGGATGAAATACAATGAGCAATCATCCAAGGTACCCTCTTAAATTATAGTTTAATTAGGCTAACATACAATTTCATAGCTATTATCAATAATTGATTAAATCGTATTTTAATTAAAGTATTTAAAATACTAGTTTATTAATTTGGATCTTTGACTGATTTTGTATTCCTAAATTAAATTACTAGACAATTGTGAAATAAATCTATCATGAAGGTATTTTGGTTAATAAAGTAGATGACTAATTATTTTTTGTTTGAGAGTTGAGTCTAGGTTGTTTTGAGTCATGAATTCACTCAATTACTAATCTAATTCATCATCCCTAAAAATTGTTAGCATTTTGGCTAAGAAGTAGGAGAAGCAAATGAGAGAGAACAATGAGATGACACTATATACAATGATGTTTTGTTGATCACTCGTATCAATTACGACTGAATTGAAAGTCATGATGCTGAGTACATAATATAAGGAATGCAAATACTATTCTAAGAAGGAGTCCTCATTTCCAATTAGCAGGTTAAATAGCCAAAAACATGTTAGAACGTGGGTCAGTAAAATCGCTTTTGTTATCAAAATACTTAAAAGCGAGAAAGAATTAAAAATATTATATTCACTATTACTATTTAATATCGATATTTACAATTAGACTTGCTTTTAGATTTATATCAGTCTCGGGATGTTACTCAGCAGATTGATAATTATACTCCAGTAGTTCTGTTAAAATAGCAAGGAACCAAGAAAAATCTATATTTTGAATATATATTTGTTTTACTAGGTCAAAAACCAATTATGATTTGCAATAATGATTTATGATGGCTGTTAGTTGAGTTTCGATCTCTCCGTTGATTGCAAATGTTGAGATCGAGTTCAAGAGGGCATCTATGACTTTGAGTATAAGAAATAACACAAAGAAGGGTTCGATTTAAAGAGGGATGATGATAATCTGAATGATCATTATCAATAGATATAAGAGACTCCAATATTTGAGTAATTTTGAGGTCGGCTTCAATACAACTAAAACTTTCGACATTTTATACTTTATAGAGTATTGTCTGATTCAGCCAAGTCAAAAATATACGAAAATTTCTTTGCTTTTTCGCTCAATTTAAAATTGCTTTGGAAAAGTTCTGCATATTTTGTTTTGAGTTTCCTATTGTTTTAAAATGCTTTAGCGGTCTCTAGAGTTTTTAGGTTGAATGGCAATAATTGAATGCTATTGGAATCTTAGATAAAGGAAATCCTTTCATTGGAGATCTGAGAAATGTAAATAAGAAGGAAACCTCATGATTGACATTATAGGGGGATAAACACTATTTAGATCGATCTAATGTCTTTACAGTTGGGTCTTTAACCGAGTAATCATCATCTGGTTGTCCTGGATGGTTTATCGTAAATGGCGTATATTAAAATGGGCCTAATTATGACATACACACTACCTCTCATTTAATCATAATTATTTTATACTGGTTCTGTTTTTGTAGAGTTAACTTATTAATTTATCATAAAGATAGAAGATAATTAATTAAATAATTAATTAATAATGTTAGTGGATTATAGTGATGATGAGCAATAGATCATGGACAACAAGCCAAAGTCTATATTGGTGAATCCTGAGGTTGATTGTTCACATCTGGTAAAGAAGAAGGAGGAGGAGAAAGCACTTGAATTATCAAAAACATATAATTTCCTTGGATAGAAAAAGAATCATTTAACAGGAAATGTAGAATCAATATATTACAATGATGCAGTGTTTGAAGAGTAATTTCATAAATTCAATGTGTATGGTTTTGCAGTTGATCCCAATGGTATAATGATGAATTTAAATTAGAAAGGAATAGAAGAGTGATAGCATGTAATTAAAAATAAGAGCAATTATCTAGTTTAATGAAAGAAGGTTATGATGTAGATGCAGCAGATCCACTTTTTAGTAAAAATGTACTTGCAGGTATGCACAAAGAAGACAAATTGAAATAATAAGAATTAAAATGTAATAGAGTGAAGGCTAATGATCCATCCAAAGGAGAGTTTATGGGACCTTGGGCAGGACAATAGGATGAATAATTTGAAAACATATAAATGAATGAAGAATAATAATAATTGTTAGATCAATTGGAAGAATAGAGAAAATAAAAAATAGATGAATCAAAAAAATAAGAAGAAAACTTTGTGCCTTATATGGAATAACATGTAAGTTAAACAGAGTAATTTGGAGGAAGATAATTCATTGCACCTCCACCTGAATTAAAATATGTTGATCACACATGTTATATCCCAAAAAGATGCATCTAAACATTTCATGGTCACACTAAGGGTGTATAAGTAATTAAATTCTTTCCCAAATTTGGTCATCTCATGTTGAGTGGTAGTTTAGACAATAAAATTAAGATGTGGGATATTATTGGTAACAAATAATGTGTTAGAACATATTATGGTCATTAAGGAGCACTAAGAGATCTCAACTTCTCCAATGATGGTAGGACATTTTTGTCAGCTGCCTATGATAAGAAGATTCTAGTTTGGGATACAGAATATGGCAAAGTCACTCAAACAATTAATCTATAACATTTCCCTTATTGTGTAAGACTAAATCCAGATCCAGCTAAACAACATTCATTTTTGTTAGGATCATCAGATAAAAGAATAAAATAGTTTGATATCAGAAGTGGACAATAAACATTAGTATATGATGAACATTTACAAGCCATTAACACAATCACATATTTTAATTAAAATAGAAAATTTGTTTCCAGTTCAGATGACAAAAAACTATTCATCTGGGAATTTGGCATCCCTGTTGTTATAAAACATATCAGTGATCCTGAAATGCATGCAGTAACTGCTACTGCTGTTAATCCATCTGGACTTAATTGGGTTGGATAGTAAAGTAATAATTTGGTATCTATTTATCATTATAATTAAGATCATTGTTTATGACACCAAAGCTGGAAATTTCAGAATGAATAGAAAGAAGAACTTTAAAGGACATGTTTCTGCAGGATATGCATGTGGTGTTACATTTTCAGCAGACGGGCAATTCTTAGCCTCTGGTGACTCAGAAGGTAGAGTCTTTTTTTGGGATTGGAAAACAGCTAAAAGCTATAGAACTATCTAAGTAACTATTTCATTTATAATAATTAGGCTCATGATAATGTATGCATCGGTGTTGAATGGCATCCTATTGAACCAAGCAAGGTTGTTACTTGTGGATGGGATGGAGTACTTAAATTATGGGATTGATTATCAGTTTTAAATTAATGTTGATATATAGTCACCAATAATAATAATTGTGTTTCTTACAATTCATTATTTCTCAGCATTTCATGAATTGTCAAATTCTTATTATATTATTAACATTAAATCTTCTAAACCTCCATTATTTAGATATTTTATTGTTAATTTTCTTTTGATTAATCAAATTGTAACTGTTTAAATACTGAAATATTTGACTAGAAATATTTCAAACTGCACTGATTCTTCTAATAGAACATTTATTACTGACTAATATCAAAATAAATTAGAGACAATATTTTGATAATAAGTAGATTGTCATAAAAATAAAAATTAATTATGATGACATGCTAACATTCTCCATTACTATTAATCAATTATTTTACTATCAATATATCCTATTTAATTAAATGGAAAATATTATTTGGCTCTGATTTGATATCTATAAAAATAAACATATTATTAATTGATTTTATATAAAATATAGTCTTATAATTAAAATTTATTGTTATTTGTCAATGAAACAACTTAAAATTTAGGCAAAAAGGAGTTACCATGATCATTTAAAATAAAAATCTCATTTCAGATCATTTACATTACAATCAGAATAGGACTCTATATTAGAAAAGTTAAATACTTCAACTGTTAAAATATTTAATGAGATTTAATAAGTAAAATCTAAAGTTGTAGAGATGGATTCTGATTTTCAGATCAGGTAGAAATCTTATGAACTAGAGAAACAAAAAAAGATTTTGTAAATGAAGGAGGAACAATTGAAGAATGAATAGATACAAAGTAAAGGAAAGCCAAAAATAAACAAGACTCAACAAATCTAGGAAATGATCAATAATTATATGGAAGCATCCAAAAATAGCAAATTTGGTGATTTATTACTAAATAAAGAAAAATCTATGTAAAAGGAATCAACTTCAATAATGGGACAAGATAATAGCAGTAATTACGAAAACAACGATCCAGCAAGGATAGCTACATAGACATTAGAAAGCACTAAAATGTATAATGAGTAAAGTGTTACAAGGAAATCTAATTCCTACATTCCGATTCATGAAAGAGTCAAATTTATTGTATAAACAAAAAATGACAAAATTCAAGAGTAGAAACAGTAGTAATAATAAGAAGTAGAAGAATATTATTCAAGTCTGCCATTTCAACCTTTAAGCACAAAATCATAGAATATTAAATTTACTCCATAATATACTGATGAATTTGTCAATAATTAGTTGAAGTGGAATCAATAAAGGGATAAA
This sequence comes from Paramecium tetraurelia, assembly GCF_000165425.1. NCBI lineage: Eukaryota > Ciliophora > Oligohymenophorea > Peniculida > Parameciidae > Paramecium > Paramecium tetraurelia. The sequence goes on along the minus strand of NW_001799144.1, from coordinate 397,884 downwards.
TGGATCTATGAATAATAACTGAAGAAGGAGAATGATACACCCAAGTACTCTTATAGGCCGATGATAAGTCCATGGCCTGTGAAATAGTCAAGTGTTTAGAGGAAGCATTCGAAATCAATTAATTTATCATTCTTTTTGTCAACTGCCAATAAAACTGAAGCTTCGCCAAAAAAAAATGAATCGTTTGTTTTCCAAACTGATTTAAGAATAGCAAAGAGAAAGGAAAAGGAATCAAAGAAATTGTAAAAGTGAATAACAAGGCTTACAAAAATATTCTTTGATTTAATATTAATATTATAATTACTTTTAATTTGTGATAATATTTATTGTTAATGATTTTTAATATATGGCTTTAATTATATTATTTTTAATAATATTTACTGCTTTTATTAGTTCATAAGGGATGGTGTTTAATATTTCTAATATGATGTCTATAAAATATAACAATTAATTTCAAAAAATAAAAATTGTATTTCAAGGAATTAATTATTTACCTAATGCTTAGATATTTCAATTATAATTATTAATCCAGAACTCATTATTAATTTGGGTTGTAATTCAATTGATTTTCAATCGTCACTCTAGTTCTACTATTTCAATTGTTAAATACGTCATTGTACTTAATTAATTATCGTATTTCTATATTTAATCTGTATTTGTTCTTATCGTCATCCTTTGGAAATGCTGACAATTCAAATTGAACTCGGGACCATTTATAATCTTCATTATTGTCATGATACTCAATTTTTAGATGATCGAAAAGTTAATACAAAATATTTTTTAGTTTTAAAAAGAGTCAAGAAGAAGAATATATATATAACACAGAATGAAGTCTCTAATTAATAATCTAACTATATATAAATATTTAATAGAGGAGTCATTATGGATTTACTATTATGAATGCTTGAGAGTGAAAGTAAGAGTTGTTCAAATTTAATTTTTCTAAGAATCTTCTTTACATTATAGAGCTGTGACCTAATGTATTATTTGTATGATTACCTATTCCTTGCATTAGCATTACACCTCTCTTTAAATTTAATTTGTATGGTGCATGAGGTAGAGCACTCGCAATGTAGTTACTCTTGTTTATATAGTGTCTATATGGTAGGTCTAATTGTTCTCTTTAATTTTATCTATTTAATTATTCTGCGTGATCCTGTACAAATGACAGTTTCTTATTTTTAGAATGTATATTATGACAAAGGATGAGTCCCATTGTAGTATTGGCTAAAATTATCTTATTTAATTGAATCATTTTACAATGGCATTTTATATGGTTATAAATATAAGTTTAATAAAAATATAGGAAAATAAATCTTATTCAAATTAAATTAGATTTATAATTAAACAAAGCTATTCAAATTAATTTGAAAAGAGACCCAAACCCGATCTTTTTTGGAATATCTATCTTCTCTATAGTTTATGATCAGTAGCTGATTGTTTTTCTGGAAATAATCATGAATTAAAAGAAAAAAAACAAGAAAGACCATATAAATTCTAATTATATACTTCTTAAATAATGGGTCAATGTCCCTATTCCCTCCATTTTATGATTTCCAGTACAAAACAATATTGCTGAGCATCAATTAAATTGAGTAATTCCTAACAGCATTCATCTACGACTTCTTTAAACAATCAAACATAAATAGAAAATTCACACATCTCAACGGAAATGCAATCTCTTCGATTCATTGCTTTAACTGAATAACCCAAAATATTGTCTTTTAAATATTTGATAAAAAAAGGCTTAGTATTATTCTTGAATTAATATAAAAGTAATATCCAAAATATGGCTAATTACAAAAACATAAATTCAACTATAGAGGTCCTATTAAGCTATAGTCGAGAATTTTTTCATAAGGAAAAAGAATTCAGAATTTTTAAATTTGTTAACGTCATCGCCACTACAAATTAACATTTTGCATCCTCATTTGTAGGTGTTTCTCAAGGGGGATTTGAATTTATAAGTCTCTTCATCCAGATTACTAATGCTCCGTCGCTAACAGATTGTATTGCTGAAAAAAATATTTACAATAAGAAATTCTTAAGTAATTCTTATTATAATAATTATTATTAACTTACTAATTTATAATTATTGCATAGTATTTTAAAATAAATAACAAAAGAGCTAGCATAACATTGTGATTAAATATTTGATTTTCTCTACTCATGCAAAATAACTCTTAGAATACCATTTTATATGATATTTTATAAGTTATACATAAATAAAAATAATTAAATGTTAAATCCAACAAATGCAAATAAGCTTTCGACATCATCTTAGGCTCTTTCTAAGTCAGTTCATTTTTCTCTTGGTAATTCACAAGCCCCTGTGGATTTTAGTGATGTTAAAGCAGTTTCTGGGATTTCAAAATCAGCAATTAATCATCCATAGGTGGGATAAGTCACAGGAATTGATTGTGGCATACACATGAAACAATTAAAAGGATTTTGTATCGAATAGCAATGTGTTCATTAAAGAAGAAAGTTATGTGTTGGGTATTTGATAAAATTATATATGTTAGATGTTTGTGGGCACACACATGTGTTCATAAGGTATAAGTGCCTGAGTTTGTTAAACTATTGACAGATAAATTAGCAATTGCTGAATACGACTTTTTTGATAAAGTATTGAAGGTTGTTAAGAAGGATCATTTATAAAACGAAATAGATGAAATGTTCTTGAAAATAAAAATGGATTTTGATAATCATCTAAATGATTTATATTCCTAGTTTATGTATTGGACAAAGCATGGAATGGGTGATGTAATCAAGAAGGGATTTTTGGCTGATTTCTTATTGGATGATAATGTGATTGAACAAATTATGGATTTAGTATTGAAGGGGAGAGGTATAACCTTAAGTAAATAAATTAGCAATGGAAGCTGAAGACGAAACCATTCAAACATGTGTGGAGTTGATAAATGCAGATCCATAAGAAATTAAATTGTTACCATAACAATTGTAAACTACTCTTGTTGAATGCGAAGAAGTTATTCGCTCAACTTTACATCAATTAGAACAAAGCTTAATAACATTTAAACAGACTCCTTTTGATTTTAAGAATGTGAAAGTAAAAATTATTATGAATAAATATATTAGGAAGGTGTTGAAATACCAAGATTAAGGATTCCAGGCACTTAAGGAAATATTTAAGGTGGCGGAGGTTTTGGATTTGGTGGTGGATTTAATTAAATCCCACAAACCAATTTTATTGGAACAACAAGTCAATTACCTAAAACTAGTGTACCACCTACAACCACTCATTTTCAAAATAGGTTTGCTTCTGGTTTAGCATCATAATTAAATGCCAAATTATTTATTGATGCTAGAGACTTGCATTAAAGTTAAGTTTGGGCTGTTTGTAAGATTAGTCCTTAAGTGATTGCAACAGGAGATTGGTAAGGTAATATTAAGATAATTGGATTGACCATGGAAGGATAGTATTAATTCATGTAATCTTTGAATCATGGAAAGAAATGTTTATTCTTTATTATTATCAGATACAACAACTCTTATTTCTGCTGGGTTAAAATCAAAAAGATGAATGGACTATTAAGATTTGGGATTTAGAGAGATCACAATTGATTAAGGAATTGAAAGGGCATATAAATTACATATTTTCATTAACTCAACCTGTTCCAGGGACGTTAGTGTCATGTTCATATGATGAAACTGTGAGAGTTTGGAATTTGTAGAATGGATAATGCATAAAGGTGTTCAAGGAATTCAAGACATCTTTTAATGATTTGTTATCTTGGAATCAAGAAGAAGTTATATGTTGTTCTGATGACAAAGCTATAAGATTATTGAATATTTAGACTGGAGAGATGAAAATGTAATTGTTTGATTCCTGCTTTGTAAATGGAATAGCTAGAGTATCTTAAAATGAAATAGCTGTTGGTAATTTTAAAGGAGAAATCTTGATCATAAATGTGACCGAGTAGAAGATAGTGAGAAGAATGGGTTCACATAAGAGTTTTGTATGGAGAATTAAAGTATTTAATTGTATAATTGTAGATGATAGATAAAGATTTGATTGCTTCTGCTTCATTTGATAAAACAATTAAGATTTGGGAATGGTAGAGTGGACAATTGGTTGCCAGTTTAGAAGGACATTAAGATATTGTTAGATCTATTGAACTTATAGAAGAAGTTGGATTTTTAGTTAGTACTAGTGATGATAAATCTATAAAAGTTTGGAGATTAATTTGAATATATTAAAATAAAAATAATATATTTTATATTTAAATATATATATATGTAACTTATCAACTAAAGATATTTTCTAAAAATGTCTTCTTTTTCTCTTATGGTTATTTCTAAATTTATACTGGCTTAGATGGTGGAGACTAAGACATAAATAATATGTAAGTACAAATCTTCTTGGTTGACTGACAGGTCTGCCTTAATATGGAGCATGATTGTAAACTGGGGCGACTCTTGATGGAACATAGCTTGGTTGAACATAGCTTGGTTAAACATATGATTAGGCAACATATGGTTATGCGACTGGAGCAACATATTATGGAACAGGTGCAACGTATTAAGGAACTTATTGCACAACAGATTAAACAACTGGTTAAACGACGGGTTGAGCAACAACTTATTATTAGTGAACCACCTATCTCTCAACTGGATAGTATTCTACTCTATCTTGAAATCTGTCCACAGGAACATATTCTATTGTTGTTATTTCATATTTATACCGGTAACCTTATCATAAAATACTTAGGGGATATATTCTGTCTAATATTCCACAGCTTAATATTCAGTGACGTATTTCTCTCTTGGCACTTAGATTCTTTGTCTCACCTCTTCATATTCAATAACAGATTTCTCATATGGGATATATCTATAAATATTTGAATTTTGATTCTTACTCAATTCTGCTTTCACCCTTTATCACTTATTAAGCTGGTTGGACAGCAACTGGTTGCACTGCCACTGGTTATACAAGGGGTTGGACTGCTACTGGTTAAGGAACGTATTAGACAGGAGCAACGACTGATTATTAAACAGGGTAGTATGATGGACTAGCAAATTGCACTGGTGGAGCATATGTTCTTGGTGGTGAATATGCAACTGGCTAATGAGGGGCATTTTAAACTGGTTGAGGAGGTCTTTAAGAGGCAGGGTGATTGCTCATATTTTTGAATATTAATATTAATTTTTCAAATGCAATCGTTAAGCATTTATAACTATGCCTTATTAATACATATTATTTTAGATTTATTCATTACATATTTCATTATTTTTATTTGTAACAATTAATGACCATTTTAATATTCCATTTGATAAAAACTTCATATAAATATTAACTAGTTACCAAAGACTTTTCAATTTTACATTGAATTTCTAAGAAAGGCTGAATGAAGGATTCGAAAATATTAGCCAAGTTTTCACAAATTAATATTAAATAAGTCTTATGTAAAAAAAATTTGAAAATTCTGATTAAATTTGGTATTTAGGTAAGGATTGAGAAAAAGATTTAAATAAATATTAATGAAGAATCTAATATATATTCAACAATTGAATTTGATAAAATTTATTAAGGTTAGCATCAGATATTCTTAATATAATAAAATCATAAAAATTTGTTAAATATAAAATAGCTTTCATATTATTTTATAATTTAAAAAATAGACTTTAAACCGTAATAAACGAATTTTTTATTAGAAGGAAATGTGTATTTCTAAATCTAATATACTTAACTGTATGCATAGATTATTAAAAATCGCAATTAGGAAGTAGTAAATTGAGGATTAGAAATATAACATGTATATGAAATGAACAGATTTATGAAACTAATAAAACTAATATTAAAGATTTAAACCATATTTATTTAAAGAAAGAAATTAAAAAGGATATTGAAAGTGTATAGTAGACTGTAATGGTGTTGGAGAATTAAATACTTATGTGGTGTAATTATTTTAATTTTTTGAAGAAAAAAAATGAGGCAAAATTATTGTTTTTTTCTTGTTCTATTCGAAATTGTTATTGTGGAAATAGAGTTAATAAGAATAAAGATAAGATATTGAATATATATTCATATTATAATAGATATAGGTTTTCAATGATTGGAGACATGTGGAGGTATTAAAATATAATAAAGAGAATAAAAAAAATCATTGATGATGCTGTAAGGAATTGTGAGAAATGATACGAATTTCATTTAGAAATTTGGCAATAATTTATCAGCTTACATTACTTAAAGATGTAATAGGAATTTTTAGTACAATTTACTAAGAGTGAAATATTAAATTGGAATTATAAGAAAGGGTAATTATTTAATAAATTCAATCCTTATAAAAATAATTTAACATACAAAAACAGAATAATACTTAAAATAAATAATTGGAATGTGAAGAAAATTTGTTTGTGAATAACCTATTTATATAGAGTTGAATTACAAGAATTATACTTAAGTTGACGATTGTATTTCATTTCACTATTCTCTGAATAATAACAAATATAAGGAGATATAAGCAAATTTTTAAAGAATACTTCAGTTTGATAAAGCTGCAAAGGATTAACTTAAGAATTCCATCAGGCTCTAAAGCGTATATCTTCATGATTATAAATAAATATTGAAACATAATTGGGTTATTAACTAATAATGTATTATATATCATATAATTTGTCATTGATCAACAGTTCCAAAATATCTATCTCCAAAGTCTCCAACTCCTGGGAAACGATGATCTTGAATAGTATTAAGTGCGTAATCAACTCCAGCTGTAATTACTTTGACTTTAGGGAATTAATGCAAGACTTTTGAGAGTCCTTTTTCGCATGAAACTATGTTCACAGCAGCGATGTTTTCTTGATTGACTCCATTAGACTGAAGTGCTTTTATTGCTGTACTGATTCTTCCGCCAGTAGTAATCATAGCATCTGTGAGGATTACCTAATTTAGAATATTAATACTTATTTTTGATCTATATCTTCAGGAAATTTACAATAAATTAACTAAGGATCTTTAGTTTATGGATGCTCTTAAACTAAAATAAATCCAACTGAAGCTCCTGGAAGCACCTTGAGAGCCTCACCTAAGAAGGCGTTTCCTGATCTTACCATCACAACAACACAAAATTATTTGTTTTCAAATTAAATCTCTTGGGCTGGAGTTTATGCTTGCGATCCTTCTTGAGGGGACAGTTTCTTACTGTGTTCAGATATTGCTTTTTCCATAAGCAATCTGATCAATCTGTCAGAATACAATCTGAAGTCCTAATTAGGTTTGAGTTCATATTTACTTTGGTATGAGTAGTTTGATTACGAATCACACTCAATAAGTGTTCAACTTAGAATTTATCCAACACATAGAGACTAGGAAATCTAAGATGAAATTATTATAATTCTGAGTGTGAAATAAAAGAGAAATAGGGTGCAGCACATTAAAATCGTTTCTATTGTTAGGCAATCAGAGTGAATCCAATGAGTCCGAGGAATCCAGTTTCGAATATCTTAAGAAGCCTTGAATTCATACTTTAATAATTTATATTAATAATAACAATTGTGATTCATACAAATTTATGATGGCTAGATTGGAGATGTTTAAGTTAAATTGCTTATTATAGTGGAATCAGAATTAAATATAATAAAAGAAATAAAATTCAAATGTGAATGATAAATCTTTAAAGACTTATTAAAGAATAAAATAATAATTTAAAATTGAATATTTGTGTTTATTTAACATACAATATTTAGATCAGAGTTTGTCCAAATATTCATTAAGGTCTGGCAATTAGACTTTGATACCCTTTCTCTTTCTGATGGATAAGACTAACTCATTAACCTAAATGATTAATGTAAAATAATACTTTGCTTCCAACTTCAAGTGGGTTACCATTGACAATGGCCCAGTGATCAAAAACGCATTGAGGGAAGGCTTGTCCTTGAGTCATACCTCTTAAATGGGCAGTGAAACCGAAAGATTCAGCGACTGGTAAATGAGCTCTAACCTATGAAAATAGAATAATAATGATACCACTGAGAGTGGGGTTCCTGCAACTTATTCTTCCTCAATGACTGTTCCTCTTCTGGTGTTGAGACAGTTATATACACCACCAGTAGCGTCGTTTGGTGCAGTAATTTCAGCCAAGAAGACTGGTTCTTATAATCTTGGTTGAGCTGTCAATTCGCATGCATAATACAATCTTCTGGCAGTTGGGATGATTTAACCACCTCCTCTGTGGATGGCATCAGCATGTAAGACACAATCCAAAATGTTGACTCTGATACCTCTTTGATTTTCTTCGCAAAGTGGTCCTTCCTTGGTTGACCATTACCAAGCGGATTCCATTGATTCTCTCAATTCATTCATGTATTAAACACCTGATGTCTTATCCATCAAGATGTTGGCACCTGAGTTATCTGGTCCAAAGGTCCAAATTCTGAGTGCATCATCCTTATCCCAATCATATTCTTCATTAAGTGCTTTGGCTCTGAGTTTTGGTTCATCTTTTGGTGTAACTTATCCTTTTTCAATAGCATCTGGTAAATTTTCATGTAATGGTGTGGCTTAAGCATAAATTCTGTTGTGCTTATTTGGTGATTTAGACATGCAAACAATGTTTGATGTAGCAGATACGGTTTCCTTGTATGAGACGATTGGGTCAGATTTGATGAGTTCAATACCTGCAAAGTCTTTTTCTAAATCATTCAAACAGATTTCAACGTGTAATTCACCACATCCGGCAACAACGTTTTATCCTGATTCTTCAGTTGTGCATAACACTAATGGATCTGATTTTGACAATTTCTTTAATCCATCGACCAATTTTGGTAAATCTCCTGGATTCTTTGGTTGGACAGCAACTCTGACGACTGGAGATACTGAATATTTCATTGATCTGATCAAATGGCAATCTGGGTGGTCTGAGATGGTACCAGTCTTCATTAAATATTGATCAACACCGACCAATCCGACTGTGTTACCACATGGAACATCTGGAATGTATTCTACTCTGCTGGCCATCATGAGAACTGTTCTTTAGATAGCTTTTTCAAATAAGTCTTCCTTCTTTCCTACTTTGTAGTTGGCTCCCATAATTCTGACCTTTTATCCAGTAGCAATGGTACCAGAGAAAACTCTACCGAAAGCAAAGAATCTTCCTCTATCAGTTGTTGGAACCATCTTGGAGACGTACATAATTAATGGACCCCTTTGGGTTGCATTCTCTCATTGATTAAGCAATAGCATCATCTTATGGTCCTTCATATAAATATGAAGTTCTGTATTTTTAAGCCTTTCTTGGTGATGGTAAATGGCACACAATCATTTCAAGTAATGTATCAGCAGCATTGATCCATTTGGACATAACAGCCTTGAGTAAATGCTTTCCTTCTAATTTAGCTTCTTCTTATGTGAGTTTCAATCCCAAAGTTTCAAACATTTTATTAGCTACATCCATATTTCCTTCCATAACAGCATTAGCCAATTTGCAGATTGGGTCCATGATGAAAGCGACGAAGGCTCTCTTCATAGCTTTTCCTGATCCACTGATGTTGTCTTTTCTCCAGCATTTTCCTTCAGCATCAAAGTAATTGTCTCCCCACAATCTTTCTTATAATTTGAGTGGTTCAACCTTGAATTTGTTGGCATAGATTCTGGCAAATCTGGTGCATTGAGAAGGCACTCAGCATTCCTTTCCTGAACCAAATGAGACTGATCCGAGTTCTGGATGAACAAGGAGATCACCCATGTCTTCTTATTAATAGGTGTTGATGATGACATTGACCATATCAACGACTCTGACGAAGTTTTAATACATTGTTTCACCATCATGTTTCAATTCCAAGATAGCTCTATCGATTTTGTTAACCATGACAACTGGCTTGATTTTCTCTTACATAGCTTGTCTCAACACTGTTTCGGTTTAGACACAAACTCCTTCAACACAATCAACGACGACTAAAGCACCGTCTGTAACTCTTAAGGCAGCTGTGACTTCAGAACTGAAATCAACATGTCCTGGGGAATCGATCAAGTTGATCAAAAACTTTTCTAAGGTCTTATTGTCATAAATGTCATATTCATAATAAAGAGAAACACCAGTGGACTTGATTGTAATACCTCTTTCCTTTTCATCTTCTCTGGTATCTGTGGCTCTTGCATCACCAGCAACTTTGGAAGCAATGATACCAGCTTTGCATAACAATGAGTCTGTAAGTGTGGATTTACCATGATCGACGTGAGCAATGACTGACATGTTTCTGATGTTGTCTTATTTGTCCATGATCTCTCTGATTTGATCAACTGAAAAATTTACCATGTGTTATTAACTTTTAAAAAAAAGATTTAAAATTTCCCATAATTAAAACAAGTATTTATATTATTTGCGCATAAATAATTGTTAATTAAACCTACCAATGACATCTCATTATTATTATTATATGATGAATATTCAATAAACCATAATCTTATTTTTATATCCCACTTCCTATTCAATTCTTATTATTATTCATGCATCGTATGAGATTTCAATTCACAAAATAGAACTACTCAATTTTGTTAAGTATTTTGATTAACCAAATGTACTTTTCATGAAATTTGCATTGTTATCTTAAATTAATAATCTGATGTTTATTTTGAAGAGATTTATTCATATTTATAAATGAACAAATAATTAACATGATAAAATAAATGCTCTTGATGAACTAAGAAAAGTTAGGTTCCAAAAAGAATTCTAAGATTAAGAATTAAAGAAATCAAGGGCTTAAACAAATTAAATGAATACGAAATTAGAAAGAAAAGTATTGGATGATAATAAAAAGGACAATAAATATATGTTTCTTAAACCAATATAGAGTAGATTTGAAGATTATGCCAACCTATTTATGTGGATTATGTAACAATAATTTGTGAATACGGCTTCTGTTAAAAATGCTTGCTTGAATATTTGCTTAAATTTCAAGTATAATGATTAGGTTGGGATTATTCAAACGAATAATATAAAATTATTCACTTAATTGAAATAGGTTCTATTGTGGAAGGTGTAAGGAAAAGTCAGTCAATTCACAGTTGGGATGAAATTGGATATTTTGGACACTGCCTGTATTTGACCTGAAGGTGAAATCAAAGTGATCAGATATGGAAAGAATGGTTAGCCTATATAGGTGTTGAACCACAATCTTGGTTGAAGTATAGTTTATGAGATGTCAACGGTTTCAGATTGGCTGCTTAAGGAATTTTGACTTCACTATATGAATTTAAATGCTATAAAATACTAATAATCCATTATAGAGGGATTTCAAAGCCGCCTGATTTTTAGTTAGAATGGTGCCCCATTGTAAAGAGCAAATCTATCATTCATGAAGCTTAATTACTTCAATAAGAAAAAATTGCTTGAATAAATTATATATTTTATATAAAATGTAAAGCTATAAACTTCACGTTGTTTCTGAAAATTCTGAAGGATAGACATCCCTATGTTGAACCTGATTTCAAAGATAGATATGATCCTTCTGAAGTAATACTCATACTAAAGAATAGGTTTATCATGCCGTGTTTGACCGTTCCATTCCTAAATTGATTGAAATATTGCTCATGGAAAACATTGAAGCCTTTAAATACAGAGATGCCCTGATTACTTTGAATGAAATGGTAGATCATTAAGAGATGAAGGATCAAATGATATCGCAAGGTAATCTTACTCTTTAGAATTAGGTCTGGTGGGAATTGCTAGTGCTTATCTGCATCATAAAGACATTTAGATTAGAAAACAAGCAGTCATTTTATTGGGATGTTTAGTGAGTATAATGAGAGGAAGAGAATAATTAGGTGATTTGAGTTTCGATGGGTTGTCGAAATTATTATTTGATGATGCTAGAGAACAATGTGGGTGGGCATTATGTAGGATAATTACTGGTAGAGATGGAGTGGATATTTTGTGCAAATCTAATCTCACTAAAAAGATGATCTAATCCTTTATGTAATCTAAAGAATATCCGAAATTTACTGTCTATTTATTGGAGGCATTTGCAAAAATAGTTGAATTTGATAATGGCATTTTCTTCTTTTTAAATTGTGGAACCATTTAGAGATTCATTGAAATTCTATCCCAAGAGAATTACTACGATTAAAGTTATACTTAAAGAATAACGTATTTGTCTTTGGAGGTTTTATCTAAAATATGTGCTAATCATGAAGGCAAAGAGGAAGCAATTAGAGAAAATGCAATTAACGTTGCGAATAGATATTTGGATAGTCCACTTCAAGAGGAAGCTTATTTTGCCACTATTTTGATTATGAATTGCACCATAAACCTTGAAGGCAAGAAGTAGTGTGTGCATGTAGAGAATGACGAAATTATTTAAGTATTTTAATTTAAATTCAAATTAGAAATTGATCTCTCTTTTAAATAAAGATTTTAGTAAGGATGTTAAGCAAGCATTGATGAATATTGCAGATTATCCTGATGGATTTATTATCATAACAAAATTGTTATCCAACAGCTATGAGACTTTGGATGATTTACTTGGACCTAGGGTTGTGATTGCATTGGCTAAACTAATCCCAAGGGGTTTAGAAAATTATGATGATTATAAGCAATATGGAAGGACTCTTTGCAAATTCTTGAGGGACTACAACGAAGCCATCTATATAGCCTTGGAAGTATGAGTTAATAAGAGTTTTAAATAGGAAACTGTTAAAATAGTAGAAATTCTGATGGAGTTCTTCTATTATACTGACTTGGTGAGAGATGTGACAGACTCTCTATTGAAGTTGATTGAAGCAGATGTCGATTCAAGAGAATATGCACTCAATTATTTGGAAACTCACAATGCAAACAGCAAGGAGATATAAAATATATCGAAAAAAATACTTGAATTATTCCCACATTGAATATTATGCATTATTTTTAATATATTGATATATGGAAATATATCATTCTTATTATTATAATTTTTGTTAATCCTATTTAATTAGAAAGGTCATATGTTTCTGCCATCTAATTAAATTTTATAAGGCTGGGTCTATCTCTTTGACTTTTGGGAACTATTCATAATCCCTGGGCCCAACAACGAAACCATCTCCATCAAGAAATACCTTATCTTATAATTCGTCGTTCAATTTAAGATGAGTATCATCATGTTCATGGATTTCCATTTCAACTTTGGACTTAGGAGGTTTTAAAGATTCAAAAAATTTACACAATTATGGAATTGTTAATTTACCCTAAGCATAAAATTAATGATGTACAATTCTAGTATTTTTTTCGCAATCTCTAATATCAATGACTCCAGTACGCACTTCCTCCTCTCCAATAACTCCAACAAAATTATAATATTGGACTTAAGCATTTCTCACTTTCTTAGCCAAAGTTTGATCTGATTCATCAGTATTCACAGTATAACCTTCCAATCTCAATCTAGCTGAGATCTTTTCTGCAACATCCCTATAATAGGCAGACACTGGACATAGAATCAATTGTTTTGGAGACAACCAAAATGGCCATTTACCACCACATTATTCTGTTAAGACTGCTATCATCCTTTCCAATGAACCTAAAATGGCTCTATGAATAATGACAGGTCTCGCAAAACCTGGTTTTAAATGATGGTAACCCAATTCATATTTCTTCTCTATTAAATAATTTAATTAATAATTACCATGTAACACTTTGTGTAATTCGTGATTTGACAATGCTTAACTAGATCCAGACTCCAAAAGTTCTTCAGGCAACTTTTACTTCTTATGCAATAAACTAGAGGCTGAATGCGAGTGTTATTACAGTTACAATTATTAATATTGTTATTACTATTACTCTAATACCTTATCTGATTATAATGAATGAGTAGATTAAACCTTCAATTCTCCTGGCTATTCACTCTATTCTTGAAGATGGCGAGGAGGAGTACTTAGTACATCACCCTCTGCTTGATCTGATTAATGAGATTCCTTACGATGAATATCAATTATTTCTTAGGCCACCTATATTTATTCATTGTGCACTGTTTCCTTGTCCTATTACACTTCATGAACATCCTCACTTGCTCTAAATTGTAAGTTGAATCTTTCAGGCAAATTGAAATCTAGTTAAATTGTTCCACATTAATGTTCTCTTTTATAGGCATCGTATAATTTGACATCTATTTTTGGTCCATAAAATGCACCATCTCCTGGATTTATTTCAAAATGCTTTCCAAACTTCTTCAATCCCTACTCTAATTAATATTCAGCATTGTCCCACACATCTTTGGTACCCAAAAACTTCTCAGGACGTGTACTTAAATACAATTTGAATTCAAATCCAAACAGCGAGTATATGTAACTCAAAAAGTCTAGACAATTCTTAATTTCATCCTAAATTTGATCCATTCTACAAAAGATGTGAGCATCATCCTATTAGAATCTACGCACTCTAGTTAAACCAGTCAATGCACCATGCACCTCATTTCTATGTAGAACTCCAAAATCTGCAAATCTAATTGGCAAATCTCTATAGCTATGCTAGACCATATCAAACATTAAACAATGTCCAGGACAATTCATAGGCTTTAACCCATACTCTCCTTCTTCTCCCATATTGATAAAGAAGAGATTCTCCTTATACTTATCGTAATGTCCACTTATCTTCCATAATTAAGCATTAAATATATTAGGAGATATGACTTCCTAATATCCTCTAATGTAATATTATCTTCTCAGAAAATTCATCAATGTGTTATAGATGTGAGCACCACTGGGGTAGAAAAAGGCTGAACCAGGAGATAATTGATGGAATAAATACAAGTTTTGTTTCTTTCCAACATTCCTGTGATCCCTTTGAGCGAGTTCCTTTTAAATTTTGACATATTCATCCAATAATTTCTTGTTCGGAAATGTAATCCCATAAACTCTTTGCAAATCGTCATTAGTATTTTTACCCAACCAATATGCGGCTGAATTTTTTGTTATTTAAAATGCCTTCACATAACTTGTATTAGGTAAATGGGGACCAGTACACAAATCTATCAAATTACCACATCTATAGGCAGTAGTCAAAGATCCATCAGGTATTTTGTTTGTTATCAATTATCGTTTAAAAGGATTACTTCCAAATATCTCAAGACTATTGTATAATTATTGGACAATACCATTCTTCCTTAGTCAAAATGGCCCTCTAGAACTCCTGTTTTGCAGCAACGAGATCCTATGCAGCCTTTTCAATTTTCACGTAATCATTCTATGTAACCTTAATATCACCTATATAACAATCATAAAAGAATCCTCCTTCTATTGCTGGACCAATACAGAGATGACATCCATAGATTTCTTCCAAAGCAGCTCCTAGAATATGAGCAGAGGAATGCCAAAAAACTTCTTGGCCATTTTTATCATCAAATGATAACAATTCTAAACTACAATCTCCTTCCAAAGGTCTAGTCAAGTCCCATATCAAGTAATCAGGTTTCTAATGTATTGTTGAGGATGCTTGACTAGATGTCTCTTCATGGTCAACGTCAACGAAACCTATTCTATTTTATAATCAATACTTTTTTCAAATATAGTTTCATAGACTACCTTTGCAGCAACCATGTTTTCAGCCATTTTCTTGCTTATCCCCAAGGCAATGGACAGTGGAGTTGTTACCCATTTCTTACCTAAAATAGAATCATACTTGAAACCTTCGATCTGTTTGCCATCCTTGAGTGTGATTTTAATTGGAGTCTATTGCATCTACTTCAATTCAGCCTGTTGACGCTGATAAATCTCAGAAAATAGTTTTAATCTTTTCTCTTAGAATACAGGTTTGGCTATCTTGAAAGGTCCTCCTATCTTGCTGGTGAACTGTGAGATTGTTCCTTCGGTAGCCTCTTTCAGTCTTGATCCTTGCTACATAATAAATGAATTAATTTTTAAAATTCGCTCAAATCATACAATTCCTCTTATGTGTGAAAAATATATATTATTTACATATCTTATAGTAGTTAAATTTTAATAATAACTAATGAGAATCATAGGACAGGATTGAAATTGTATCATTAAATATTTATATTTTATTTTGTGAATGCGGTTAAATTAATAATCAGTATCATCCGATTAATTATAAAATGGATTTTAGACTATTATTTTCAATTGCATCTCTAATTTAATTAAATAACAAAACCCAAATTCAGATTGATGAACTAATGAACCTATTAACTTATAAGTTCGTTATAAAAATATATATATATAGATTTAGTATTTCAATATTTCAATATTTGATTAAAATCATTGAATGAGTTTTACACATATTTTTATTACAAGGTTGTATTATTAAAATTTCGGTTCTGTTTAAATTAAAAAATATAAAAATGAGCCAAGGGAAGAATAACAATCAACCATTCACTTTTGGGAACAATGCATCTGAATTTGATCAATAATTTCTCTTTTAAAGGTATGACATTACATCTAAACATTCCATTCTATTTACTGATATCCATATATATATATGATATACCTATAATTATATTAGCAATCAAAATTTGATGCGGATGTTTGGACCTGAAATGCAACAATACCTATTGAGATAGCTACTAAATCCAAGCCTATTTCAATGCATGAATTAAAACTAATAATTAAAGGATTGCTATCAAGCCCCCAATATACTAAGTAAGGATAATTATGCTTGTCATACTCACAATATACCCGATATATATATGTTTGTTTGACTAATTTCTTAGATATTTCTGCTTTAATGAATGGAATCGAAATGTTATCATATCTACCAAATCCTGGGTAATCATAACCCTAGCTGAATTTGTCGAGCAATCGACAGGAGGAGAATTCAGGTCGGAAGATTAAAAATAATGCAGCCAATCCTATAACAATAACAGTGGAGGATGATGAACCACAATAGACTACTAAGAAATGTTACAACGTTTAGTGTATGAATGTTGGAGACAAGAAAATTAAATCCAAGAGACATGATATATTATTCTTTTGTGACAAATGTTCTAAATTATTTAATAAAGGAAAATATTGTGATTTTTGCGAATAAGTATCAATATCCTCATTTCATTTATTAAAGGTTTACGGCTCTTACGATGACGAAGCTGGTTGGGTTTAATGTGATCAATGTCAAAAATGGGTATGTAATATCAACAATCATAGAATCACATTGCTTGCGAATAAAAATATAGAAATTAAAATATTGAAAATGAACCAGAAACTACTCCATATCACTGTTTAAGTTGTTCCAAAAACATTAAGAAAACTAAACCATTGAAAAAATCAGATGAATTTCCACCTCCCAAATAGGTACCCATTCCTGAACAAGAGGATTGTAAAAATAAAGAGAAAAACATTACCTTTGTTGCTACTAAGGACAATAAAATACAATACAGTAAACTATGTCCATTAAGTCTTAGCGTATCGATTGAACTTGTTTGATGATGAAATCAAACTGGATTTGGATCTCCTTCGAAATTCGATTAAAAGAACTAAAAAAGTGCAATTGGCATCTCCACCTCATGTATTACAATAACATGTAATGTCGTCTTAATAATAAAGTTAGTAATTGTAACAGCAATAAGAAGTAAGTATTCAATTCTAATGAAAAGACTTAGGAATAATAATAGTTGAGTAGCAGAAGTTTGAGAAGAAGAATAAATTAGAGGATGAATTACAGAGATTTAGTTGGAGAATATTGACAGCATACCTAAATTCATTGTATTGTTTATTTAAACATATAGATTATAAAATATCATGATAATTATTCAATTTTCTTAACCTTCTCTTAATATCTCTTTAAGAAATGACACGATTTATTTATTTATTCCAAAACTTAAATGTATTCCTCTTTTTATTGTTATTTATTGAGCAATTCACTTAAAACTATTAGATTCGATAGACAAATTTCAATTTCCTGGCGATCTGAAAATTGTTCATTGTCAATTATGAGAGTTTTCACCTTTTATCCTAATTCGAAAGCCTCTTCAAATTTATTTTGACTAAAATGCTAATTTGAGAATAACATACTGGATGAGACAAGTAATCATCAAATTCATCAATTTAGAGGAATCTCCAAATCTATCTTTGGTTTCTTATATTGATTTATATGCTTATTCTGGTTGTCCATTATACAACTATAGAGATATACAAAACTGCATACATTTAGATATATTTAAGCAAGATATGTCAGGATGTCTTCATCATCAAATCTTCTCAGGTCGAGTAGAGTGGACTCTGCCAGATCAAATCTTCTTCCTCTTAGATATATCATGAATTAGAGATAGAGCAATTCCTATTAAAATGCATCTTTTGGCATTTCTAATTGAAGTGCATATTGTGCTTCACAGGAGTTCACAGACATGTATGCACATATGATTTAAATGATCTTCTAGTTTTATTGGGGAATGATGTCCTTAAGTTTTTTCAATACATCTTCTATTTGTTTTCTATCCTCATCTATGGTTGTTTCTGATTTCTATTGCTCAATCAATGGACCCATGAATCTGCTGACTATATCGGTGATCTCCAATAGTTTGGAGGATGGTTTCTTTGTTAATCGTATAGTTTTTGGTTTCAATTCTCTAGCTGCTATTAATGCTCTTGAAACTAAAAAGTAATAGTAGTCATCATCATAGTCATTTTGTTACCATATTTCTAACACTTTATTGAAATTCCCTAAAAAGAAGGCTATCTTGGCTTATAGAAGTATTTGTTATTCCATCCAATACACGTAAATACTAATTAAATAAATGTTAATTATTCAATCGAAATTAAATCTCAATTCAAAATTAAGAACCAGATTATAATACAATACTTTACATATAACTTATAAGATCAAAATTAACTTATAATAAACTCTAATTCATATTTAGGAAAGTCACTTAATCTCCATCTATTTGTCTCATGTCCTTGTTCAATTTTTACGATTTGTCCATTTTAAGAAGTATATTCGACGATTTGAAAGATGAATGATATTTTCTCCACTTGAAATACCACCATACTGAGTTTCTAGAGATGAGAATTGACCTCATTCTCTTTGAAATTATTTTTAACAATGTTCTAAAAGTTCTTATCGATTCTGTCCAAATAGAATTTGAGAATATATTTGATAGGATTTTCTCTTTCATCCCTGGGTTCTTTAATCCAATTATACTCATAAAGGTGAAAATACCTATCTATGTGTAAATTCAAAAATTTCCTATAATCAAAGTTTGAGGAATCCCCTCTTTGTTTTTAGCTTAAATGATAATGTATGTAAGCAATTTTATTTATTAGTGAAGTAAGGATGTGTTTCTGAAAGTAATCCCAATTTGTTTTTTTCATCAATTAGAATAGTATATCCTTTTTGGGATACAATAAAATATAACTAATGCCTATGATTAGAAATTTAAAAAAGAATTCATCGATTTCTTAGCAGGTTGAAAATGACCATTTTTAAATGACATCATGAATTTCTCGTTTGAAAACTGCAAAATCAGCCAATTAATGATACCCATTCAATATGGCAAAAGCATCAGCTTATTCTATTTCAATTACAAGTTTATCATTTAAAAAGTAGGTTTTCATTTAGATCAATAAAGGTATGATACCCAGAGTACTTAAAAACTTATCACTCCTTATTCCGAAAACAAAAGTAGCGAATTGCTGATTCGGATAGATCATAAAATAAAATTGGTAGAGCTGATACAACACGTTGCTATCAAATATTTTGTAGTTCAAAAGCTAAATCGGAATAAAAGTTCTTTAGACCAAATCAGTGAATTTATCTATAGCTACAAATTAAGTGAGAAAATGCAAATTTATTGGAGGTTGCTTAAAGATTTCCAAACTCATTTGATTGCCTTCTAGAAGTTCCAAATTTATAAGCATAAACCTAGCATAACGCTCTTCCACAGACATCAATGAGTTTCCGATTATGTAGGATATGTAAAACTTTGCTATCATCATCCTCCCAAAAACTATTTCAATTACAATGTCAGTTGGAGCATATTCTATTTCACGAATACAACTTTCATTGAATTAGACTAATTTAGAAAACATTATCTTCATTAAGCTCTACTATTGAAGAATCTTCAAGGTCAAGCTGTCAATCAAAACTTCCAGATCCTATTCTTACAAGTCTGACTTTTGGAAACTGAGCTTATTGTTATACAATATACCTTAACTTTAAGTGTTTCCTTGAGTAATTCACTATGTATTTCATTTTAGTTTTTTTGTCTGTAACACAATAGCTGTTCTTCCGAAATGCAAGTCTATTCTCAGGTATTCCCCTCTCCATCAAATCCAACAAATCATCATTTGTTTGTTCGTATATCAAATGAAATTGGCTTCCTTCAATCTATATTCTAGGTTTTAAATTCATCAAATTAATTAGTTAATTAATTAATAAAATCCCATAAAATTTTAGAAATATATTACAATTAATTTATTATAAACTCATTACTTAAATTTGTATGAGCATCCAAAACCTTTCATGTGCAATAAGTTAGCATGTAAAGTTTGCAGGTACTCTAAATCGACTTTAATTATAACTATCGATAATATTTATCCAATTATTATATTGTCATAAATAATTAAAATATTATTATTATTATATATATATATGAAGTTATGCATTCATTATATTAGTATCTATTCTAAGTATTTTTTCAGTATTATCCTATAAGTATACTCATATTAGGATGACTCATAAGAACTACAAACGTAATCCAATCTCTCTGGATCTAATAGAATTTCTCTGGCCAATTATAATAATATAATATTTTGTTGGAGAATTCTCTGCTTTTCCAATCTGTAAACCAAAGAGAAATACTCATCATAATCCAACTGTTTATCCTTTAATAAGAGATCACTTTTAGTAAGATCTTCTTTGAACTCGCCCTTAAATTACTTCAACAACTCAATAGATTTCTTCAATCCTAAAGATATGAGAAATTCTTAACCTCTCAATTCTGTCTAAATATCTATTGTTTTCAACACATTCTAAAGATCATAGTAATCTTGGTTCTCGCTTCTAAAACTTATAATAAATATTACTCTGTAATAGCCTTGGAAAACTTAAGCAAAGCAAAAGGAAACTCAGTATATTTTAATTTAATCGATAAATACTATTTTTAAAATACTCTCATCCCTCTCCTTTTTAATAACTCTTCTGTGTTAATTCTTAAATAGACATGATCATATTTGTTTCTTTCTATGGCAATTCCATATCTTAATAGTAATTCTCTATTTGAAAGTCTTCCATAATTAAAGTATACTTGAGCTCCTTTCTTGAAATTTTCAGTCTTTTATGAGCTAATACAGAAATAATCAAAATCTTCATCCTCTATCCAATTCATTATTTTCTTTGTTTCATTCCTATCAATTTACACTGTTTCCTAAGTGTACTGAGCTTTGAGATTAGATAGCACATAATCCTTTAAGACTTCAAAAGTCTATTCCTCTAATTCATTTTTACTAGCCCACTCAATGATTTGATCTGCAATGAAGTCATCTAGATCTGATTCATTTTAATCTAAATCTAATGAATTATCTGAATCTGATGAAGATTAAACACTTTAGAGTTCCTCCTCTGCATAAAAATCTCCTTTCTTTTTATTTTGCTACTTCGTTTACTTTTTTGTTGCCTTCTTTCCTTTCTGATCTTTTTGGTCTTTCTGGTCTTTCTGGTTCTAAATATTAATTAAAGTCTAGCCATTTTATTCTTTTAACTCATCTTCTGACAACAGAGCAATGTGAACATCCACACATTCATGATTGAAGAATTCACAAAAAGGAACCATGCTTTTGTATTTCAAATTATGTCCAAAATCTCTGGTGTATAAATTACTGTATGCCCATTAGAATTCATTTTCTGTAGCATTCATTATAGCTTTGAATATCTAATATGTTTATTCATATTCTTCCTTTTTTTTGTGTACTTTTTGGATTAAATTTTCATCTTGCAATAATTTCAATTTGTCTTCCGACCAAAATATCAGCATATTAACATCTATGGGTAGTTATGTAATAAATCTATAATATTTTGACTTAATTCCTTCTCTTTTGTTCATAATGAGGAAGGCCATTATTGTATGTTCCTCTCCCTCCTCATGATCCAGAAAAAAATCTCTATGTTTAAAATAAAAAGCCTTTTGACTTGATTGAAATGCAGTTCGACTGCTAATTATCAATTGGCGGGGAACTTGAACCAAAAGATAATTGGCTGGAATGTTATCTGTGGCTGTTTATCTATTTAAAACCTTTTGGATTACCTTTCAAACCTCGATAAGGTAATCCATTTTTGAGATAGAAGGTTGCTAGTTCAACATCCTATAGCTTCACTCCTTAATTCGTATAATCAATTTCATATTAAGTTTACTCATATCTTGACTATGAGGTGCAATTTTTATCTTTCAGGTAAATCCCTTTTTCCTTTTATTAGTTAATTGTAATACTCTTTAATACATTTTACCAATCGAAAACCTTTTTGGATAATTCATAAATTAAATTTATATTAACACTAAATTAAACATCTCATTTTGGTAAATAGAGAGCGTATCTCATTTGTTCAAAATATTTCCTTAAGATTATACGATTGGTTTCGCATTAATCGAAATCAAACTATGTTTTTTCAGTGGCTTATTCAAATGGAATTCCATCTAGCATCCTATCTATAACAACAATACAAATTTTGATTAGACTATTGTAAAAATATCAAATATACTTAATATTATGATGATAAATTCTCTGTCTTTCCAATCTGTAAATCACAGCAAAATATTCATGATATCCCAACTTGTTATCATACAATAGTTTCTCGTTGTCTTCTAATTTATCTGTAAATTTAGATATTTCTTCAACCAAAATCTCCAAAGCTAATTGCAATGCTTTTCTTTCTAATTTGAGATCTTAGATCTTGAAAAAAGTATCCAAAGAATGCACATTAAAAGTCCTATATAAAGTATAAAGAATATGATTACCAGTAGATTGATTTACAAAATACTATGAAATCTATTGGAAAAGTAGTATGCTTTAATTTAAATCTTTTGTATTTACTTAATTGATATTTGTGGACTAACCAGACTGCTTCGATATTTTATACATATTTTAAATAATCGATTCTCAAATGTGCATGATCATACTTGTTGTACTCTAAGGTCATTCCATATCTCATTAGCATCATTCTATTTGATAATCTGCCATAACAGAAATAAACCTAAGCTCCTTTCTCAAATTGATCCTTACTAGCAGCTTTCATTACAAATCTATCAAACTTGTCTTTTTCCCAAACTTATTTATAATACTCACAATCTGGATCTAAGGCTTAAGATAGAATTTGTTCAGGAGTGTCCAAAGTTGAATTTTGACTCTTCGATCTTTTTTGTTAAAAATAACTTGTTTGATAGATTGGTTTCTTCATGACATCCTTCTGAAAAGCATACAAGTTGTTCTTATAGGTATTACAAGTTAATTAGATTCTTTTGACCTCCTCTCTAGCCATAAAATAAGCCTTACCACCATTTATGTATTCTTAGATGGATTTATCTAATTTAACAAACATCTATCCAATAAAGAAGATGGAATAATTATCTCCATAATCAATATTTTAAAATATAAATGTTTTGCAGTCTCTCGACAATAGGTATACTTCTCTTTAAAGATTCAATTTAATATTAAAATCTTTCTTCATTTTAACTTGTTGTTCTTACAACTCCTTTATTCTTTTATTCTACTCTTCTTCGTCTTATTCATTGTTATCAGATGTCTTATTAATTTAGTCTTCTTGCTATTCATTTTCCTTTTACTTATTATCGAAAGTCTTGCTGAATTCCTCATAAAACTTCTTAGTAGCTTATTGACTAAAATCATCGAAATCGAACTCTTTGAATTGATCGTAGGTGTCTGTCACATATTCCGAATCACTGATCTCATCATCAGAATGATAGGAACCTTCAGAAGATGTGACTGATAATTCTTCATCATCCTTCAACTCTTTAATTTAAGCCTATTCACTCTCCTCACTCTTATTAGGATTATCAGGATTGTATTCAAAATCATAGAACACGTCTGTGCATTCATGATTAAATAATTCACAAAATGGTACCATTGTAACATAAGCTAAGTACTTGCCGAAACACCTTGTAACGAGATGTGTATAGACCCATCTGGCATTTTCAAATGTTACGGTTTCTGGTTTGAATAGTTGTGGATATTTATCAGTGATGCATTTGAGAGTTTCGTATTCAATTACAAATTCTTGATATTATTTTCTAGCCAATTTGACTAATTGCTAATCATCCAATAGCTCTTATTCTTCAGGATTCCAAAATACTAGATAATCGATGTCTCTAGGCAAATTAGAGATTAGTAGGTGCCATTCAGATTCAGGTCCTCTCTGATATTCATACAGGATAAATGCCATTAATTAATGATCTTCCCAAGAAGGGTAGAATTGATTGCTAAAGTATTGTGGATGGTCTAAAAACATTTGTTTTAAAGGAGATTCAAATGCATGTCTTGTTGTTAATAGCAAATCTCTTGGCACTGAAACTAGAGTTTCATTTGATAAGATTTTCTCAGATGCTAAGTTATAGAAGGATTTCAATACCAACTAGACCTGGATATTTTAAACCATTTTTAGTTTTAAAGATTGCATACTTAACTTTATTGATCTACACACCTTAAGCTGTCAAGGTTTCTATATAATCTTGAAGTTATTTAGGAGTTTCTGGAATGACCGCATTAGGATCTGTTTTACGCAATCCCTTCATTTTGCGAAATCGTTTCCCAATGCTATGTCTTTTCATGAATATTTTTTTAATTTAATTTGTTTTATATGAAATATTTAAGGTCAGTACAACACATAGATTGAAGATGTTAATTGGTTATATAATAATTAATGGTTCAATAAAGTACTTAAAAGGATGTACCTATAATTAAGTAATGCTTATAGTATGAGGATCAAGGCTAATTAAGTACGAATATTAATTTAATGATAGTTATTTCAATGTTAGACTCTATATACATCATGATTCTAATTGAGATTATTAAAAATCTTGGAAAACGACAATTATAGTATCAATTATTTAATGATATGATAATTTTGCTGCTGTGATTGTGTTAGAAATATTAACTGAATTTTGACCAAAACGAAGACTACTTGTGCTGTGAGTGTGATTGAATAATTAGTTATAGATTGATATTGTATATATTATAATTTATCAAAGATAAGATGATTAAATTATATTGTATTAATTGATTTATAACTTAGTACTATGAAATTTAGATAAAAAGCATAATGCACCTAATCTCTGCCTAAGATTCCTGCATAGAAATATTGTCATTACTTAACTCAAAAAGAAGATGAAGAGGAGTTAGATTTCAGTTATGAAATAAGTCCTGTTAATTTGCCAACAACAAAATCGGATTTTTATAAATTACAAAAAACCACTGAGAGAATGTAAGAGTAGAACAAAATCTTTAATCGAAATGATAATATGATGACCACTTTGTCATCTTCTCAGTTGCAACCAGGAAGTTTCGGATTATTTAATCGGCAGAAGAATGATGCTCTACATTTAAAGTATTATTGAATTATCAATAGCCATATGAAGTATGGAGACAAGTATATGATAATGTTAGCCAGAGGGTTATAGAAATAAAACAATATAAAGGAATACAATTTAAACGATAATCGGATGACTCAGCTGAGTTCATCGGAGGTTATAAAGAGTACTCGTGGAGCTATATCGTTGAGTTTGTCAAAGAATAAGATTGGTACTGGATGTTTGGAGATTGGTAATTCATTGGTTAGTAGAGATTGCAAAATATAATTATTGAACTTGGAAGACAACAAATTACAAGAAAGTCATGTCATTGAAATATTAGATAGAATTGCATACAATCGATCCTTAAAAAGTGTCAATTTGAGCAAGAATAATATATCAAATAATTGTGTGAATGCTCTCTCAAATATGTTAATAACCAATGAAGATATTGCTGAGTTGTATCTTCATTTCAATAAACTGAATGGTTTTGCAGCTGTTTCTATATTCAACAATATGCAAAAGTCTAATCTAAAAGTGTTGGATTTATCGTAGAATTCTCTAGGAATAGGCTATGATTGGTCTCAAAGTTTCAACAAGATGGTTTAATTGAATAAGGAACTCATACACTTTGATCTATCCTTTAACAAAATAGATTACAAAATTACTTCTTAAATTGCTGAGGGATTAAAAAAGAATAAGAGTATACTCGGATTTCACTACACCGGAAATTGTGGATATGTTGATCCTAAAGGTTTTTTGGTGCCTATTGAAAAGGGTATTGTAGAGCAAACTTAACATTAAATTGCTTAAAGGATACAAGGATGTCAATACATAAAATAAAAAAGATTAAGATCCTATAGAGACTCTAATATAAAAGATTGCTGCTGGATTTGTGAGGGATGGAGACAAGTAGAATTTTCATGGAATCCACAAGCATCTGGGCCTGCAAATGATCCCATGTTCTTGCATTTATCTTATTTAAATTATGATGATTTATACATGGGTAAGGTTGAGTCTGGTTTAAGAGTCTAAAGAATGGTACCTCCAGGGATGTGTTATTATTTCTTTACAAATGACAATATGCAATGTGTAGCTAAGGATTAACTCCATAAGAGATGGCCTCTGCCTTTGAACAAAGTCAAATTTTAAGATAAGGAAATTGATGTGAAGTTGCACCAATTAAATTATATGAATGTTGCAGGAACACAAATCATAGATAAATATTATATGCCCATTATAAATGTTCAACCAAGATAGGAAGATCTACTTTACATACCTGAGAGAGTGGATAATCGTGTACTATGGACATTTCCAATATCATTGTTTAAGGATTGGAAGAAAGACAACGAAGAATTGATTGAGAAGTGTTTTATCAGTGATTGGAACCAAAGTAGGATTACAAAGTTAATAAAGGATGAGAATGACAAGAATGCATGTTATAGTTTTTTACTGGCCAATTACTAATAGATCAAAGATACTTATAAGTAAAAGATATCTGAAATTTAGACACTATGCTTGTTTGTCACCAGTTGGAGACATTTGGGCCATCTCATCATTAATAAATCTATAATTGTTGAGTGCAGTAAGAATGACAGAGGCTAGTGAGAAAGGTACTATTAAATAATAGGATATGGAATTGAAGTATTTGGCTACAATTTCAGGAACGGAGAAAGGTAACTATAGGAAGCCAGAGAGAGGGATGGTGAGGTTTTAATTCTTAGAGATGTTTGTGAGAATAGCAGAGGATAAGTATATAAAGAATGGAGTAGCAAAATCATTTGAAGAAGCTCTGAAATGGATGTGGAATGATCAATTAAAGGATGAGTTCAATAAATACAATACTCAAGTTTTTAGGGATACTAGGTTTTGGAATGAACAATGTGATCTTTGTATGAAACACTATAAGACTATTCTCGATAGCATTTATATTCGATATAGTGTGAAGAAAGTGAAACCTGGCCAAAAGCCATTCATGAGTTTGTAGGAACTGTAAGAAATGTGTGCTCACATTGGATTAAATTAAATTGAAACATTTGGACCTAATATTCCATTATTTGCTTTCAATAAAGCCATGATGAGTTAGATTGATGAACTTAATTCAGATAGAATATTTTAAATGAGCTTCGTTGAGTTTTTAGAGGCTTTTGCAAGGATAGCTGAAGATATTGATATACGATAGATTGGGTTGCATTTAAAAATAGAGTAATTGATTTGGAAATGTTATATTTTGTTTTCAGATCTATATGCTTTACCAACGTAGAGTTATTTCTAAGAAGAGTGGGATTAGATCAACAAACAATAGAATAAGTAAATAGTAGATGATGACATTGATGACTTTAATTGATGTAATTAATTAAATCACTAATTTTCTTCATAATGTTTCTGACAAGTATGCCAATACAAGTGCACATTATTTTTGAATAGTTTTGGACAAAATTAGCAGTCATATATAAGTTATTAATCCAACTACTCAATTTCTTCAGATAATCTATTATAAACTAAATCGTTTTCTCCTATATTCCTAGTTCTGCTGCTCATATATTCATCCTATTATTTTACTTACTATGTTTCCTCATTATTCTTATTTTCATCTTTGTTATCCTCCACCTTCTCTTTCTCTTTCTTGTTCAAAACAAGGAATTAATAGTAATTTTGGATGAATTGCATTTATTATCCAGTTATTTATTTACATTGTTCACTAAATTAATTCATTGCCACTTTATTTTCTGCAACCATTGATATCTATAAGCTAAAAAATCATTGTATTATTTTATTTATCAATATTTACACGATTACATAATTATAAATAAATGTTAAACTAAAATATTAAATCTGTTACATCGCGATAGGAAGTTAAACCAATCAAAGCCAATATCACAAGGTATCCCACATTGTTGTATCAATTAGAGAATAATTTCAAACCCTAACCAATCTCTATTCCATAGGCAAAGGAAAGAATATTGAACGAGATCGAAATCACTAATAGCCACAACCCTCTAACTAATAACAAACCATCACACCCAGAAATAATACACCATAATCATGTAGAACTGCATAAGAAGTATTCATTTATAGTAAACAAAAAAGATGAAATATTTTTTGTATTAAAAAAACAATCTGAAAGAACAAGCAAAGATGTAAAATAATTCATAAGTATTGCCTAAAACGAAAAATAGTTTGCATCGTAATTTTTCATAATTGGAAAAGTCGGCTAGTGCCTTACTTACACCTATCATTTAAACAACCACAACCCCTTAATCTAAATAGAAGAAATATAATCTAATGTCAATCGATCAAAGATTTCCATCTAATAAATTTGCTTAATAAATTGCATAACAATTGAAAGGAAAGAAAGATAACAACAAGAAAGATAATCTAAAAGTTAGCTTAGATGATTTCATCACTCAAGTGAGTAGACCAAACAAAAAGCTCATCTCCCCTTTCAAATAAACTAAGTCTTTATCTCCATCCACTAGAGTTGAATCAGCCAAGCCCAGAAGTAATGATCCAAAACCTATTTAGAATAAATATATTATATCACTTCGCTCGTTGAAGCGTTTAAACATTAATATCCTCAAACATCTGAGCAATAATTATTCAGAGATCATGCAGTTCAAACATTCAATTGTGTTGGCTTCTGCATGAATCTCAAAGAATCAGATCAATAAATAATTCAATCTAAAATATTAAATTTGCCTCCCAAATTGAATTGCAAATGTATTATACTACACAGATAATATTAGATTAAAAAACAGTTGTTTTTGATCTTGATGAAACATTGATTCATTGCAATGAAAATTAATCACTCAAGGCTGATGTATATATACCTATAACATTCCCCTCAGGTGATACAGTCTCAGCAGGTATCAATATTAGACCTTATGCTAAATGGATACTTTAAGAATTAAGTTAAATATGTGAAGTGGTTGTCTTCACAGCATCTCATTAATGTTATGCTAGTTAAGTCATTTAATAACTAGATCCTAAAAATCAATTACTTTCAGCTTAACTATTTAGAGACAATTGTGTTTTATCACCTGATGGAGTGCACATAAAGGATCTGAAGATTTTTAATAGAGATCTTAAAGATATTGTATTGGTTGACAATGCTGCCTATTCATTTGGAGTCCATCTAGAAAATGGCATTCCAATTATCCCCTATTATGAGAATAAGGATGATAAAGAGTTGAAGACTTTATATGACTTTTTAGTTGAATAAGTATTGCCAGCACCTGATTGCAGATTGGTCTTACAATCCACATTTAGATTAAGAGAATATTTAAAATATAACGAACCTAGACTGGCTATTGAAAAGCTATTCTGATTATCCAATTAATTAATTTTTTATATATATTTATAAAGATAGACTTATTTAATGGCATAATTGGAAGATTATTTTGACAGACAAAGTCATGTACCACAAGAAGTTACTCGATCGTTGAGATTAATCAAAGAATTAGATGAGAAGGTTACCAAAATTCAATAAAAGCTAACCACTTTAAGAAAGCAATACAAATAGTAAAAAAATGAGAAAACTAAAGTGGAAATTGATTAATTGTACGAAGAAAGCGTCAATTTATCCTAAGAAAAAATTAATATTAGTGATAAAGTCTATGAAGTTGTTGATAGCGCTGTTTAAGTAAATTATCATCATAAATTAAGTAATTGGACAATGATTTAAAGAAATTTGAAGAAAACTTAAAATCAAGTATGGCACCTGATCATAAAAGAAGATTCCTAATATTGAGTAAATACTAGAAGGAGAAGAGAAAGAAAATTAATCAAGAAATTGAATAAAGCAAAGAAATATTTTAGAATGCAAGTTAAAGTGAACCTTTGTATTGTATATGTTAAAAGCCCTCATTTGGATAAATGGTTATGTGCGATAATCAATTATGTTCAAAAGAATGGTTTCATTTAGAATGTGTTAAATTAAAGGACTTTCCTCCTGAAAACGAGCCTTGGTTTTGTTCTATTGAATGCCGTAAAGAAGGCAAAGGAAGAATGAAAAAATGATAATTTTGAGTTTTTAAAAACAACTAGATTAAATATATTCATAATTTCTGTATATTGAAAATAGTAAATATAATGTAGAATTCCTGCCATTAAATTTCTCATATGCAATTCTCTTGTTCTTTTTTTTATTATAAAAATTTGAATATCATTTATAATTTTATAACATAAAGGTAATTTAATTAACTATATGATTATAATATTATAAAATGTTATTAAATGAATCTGTTCGTTTCTTATTGTAAGTATTTATTAACATTAAGTTTTAGTGATGATAAATTTTGAATTTAATATTCTATGGTCAAATTACAATAGATTAAATACAATAATTATCAATCAGAATGATGATTAATAATTTATTTCATTAGAGTCAGTAATATTAAATTTAATGAATGCTTAATTTTTAATTTGAGCAGGTGTTTAAATTAATAATTATATAAAAATTGAATCACATAGGCTTTTTGGAAAAAGTCATTAAGATTTTTCTATCAGCCATTACTTTGCCATGATTTTTAGCTAAGAAATACATAGCATCTTCAACAGTTTTGAATTTTAAGGCACAGCTATGTTTTTACTTTGGGTCCTCATAAAATCTAAATATAAATATGAAATTTACTTATATTCAACAATATCAGTTTCTATAAGGGGTTGTAGACTTTCAATGTTGAGTAATTCATTTGATAAATTCATCAGAAAGATAGTATCATTGGGTGCAGCAGCAATAAAGGAATTTTTTGGTTTATATCTATTAGTGGCTTCAGATCCAATGAATCTTTCTTCATAGAAAGTCTTTTCGACCAATCCCAATTCTTCTAGTTCATCTAAGAATGTTATTTCTTACAGAATTGAATAGGTAATCTAGAATATTATTGAAATATTACTTAAAGAGTTTGGCCTTGGAATACAACATTATTCAACTTCTCCATACATTGATCAGCACATTTTTAGAGATGGTATTCAACCAACAAGGTGGATTTGTCCTTCTAATATACCATTTTGTCTATGTTTCCATAGATACTAAAAAGGTTATAGAGCATGTCGATGGTAGTAACAGAGTCATCAAAAGACTTGGCCACAATGACTCTGGATTTCTCTGGTTACTCAACATGGTAGATTTGATTAAGAGTATTAATTTGAGTTTGCAACTATTATTATTATTATAATTATTGTTGTCGTTGTTAGTTTTGAATTTCTGATAAAGCATTAACAGATTCCTATTTGATATAATTAATATAGCCATCAATAAGTTGATATTGAAGTAGATATTAAGTTTGAAGTAATTTTCCCAATTACACAAATTATTCAACCCATTATGCTGAGGCTAGAGTATTTACATAATCAGGGACTTGGAGATCCAAACTTTGGGTTTGGAGTCTCATCTAGAGTACTTATTATTCGTATAATCTTTGTTGTAAATGTTGTTAGTATTAATAGATTGATTATTAAATATTTTGGGGATAATTTTTGGTGGAATTTAGATTAGGATATTATTCACCTTGGCTGCCTACTGAAGTCTATTCGTCGTCAGTTGAATTAAGAGAGTCTCGTTTCTCTTTGGATTTAAAATAATCTAGGGGTAATTTAAGAGTAAGATTACCTTTGCCAGCAGAATTCATATCAGAAAAGGTGGGATTCTCTAGGTTGCTGGGATACAATTACATTCTTAAGGAAGCATCTTAATTCAAAATATTGTTAGTGCATTGCTTTATTAAGTTTTATGCAGTTTCTTTGTTTTTGGTTTCCAAAAAGACTTTCCAAATTTGAGTTTTTTCAAATATCAAAATCTAAGGATATAAATTGTGCTTACTTTTTCGATCTAGCCATATTAGGAGAAGTGTTTATAGATTTAATCATGAGTAATTGTTATTTATTTCTTATTTTGAATACAAAGAAGAACGACCTTGGTTAATGCCATTTTGTGTTTGTTGTTTATTATTTTTAATCATTCGTAATCTGGGTTTAGGATTTAACATTAACTTACGTTAATTCACAACGATAATTTTAGATAATTAAAATTATATAATTTATATATTCAATATTATATATATATAAATGAAAATGACATTAATAAATGACCCAATTATTTAAATTATTAATGCAAACTCCAAATAACCTATTAATATTAGCCAAAATGAAAAAGTGTCGTAAAAATATGACTAAATTATAAGAGAAAATTGATTTACTAACATCAATCATTGATCAATAATCTATTCATGTGTCAAAAGATTTTTAATGCAATCTCCCTCCTTCTGAATAAAAACCAGAAATAATTATTAGTGATGAAGCTAGTGTTGAGATTGTTCTAACTTCAAATGAACCAGAACCTGCAGCAACTCCCCAAGATTTAAAATCAACAGCAAAAAAATTAGTTTCCAGATTTTATTATCATATAAGTGAAAAGATGAAAGAAGGCTCTCTCAATCAATTACAAGCGTTAAAATAAATGTGCAATAAACAATACAAAGACAATCCATACAAGCAACTCTTCCAAGGATTCTAAAAACTATATGTAAATTCTGAATTAAAGTGCAAACAATGCAATAAATCATTCTCGAATGTTATACAAAGTACAACCCATGTGCTTTAAGACCATTTGAATGATCTATCCGTATTTATATGTATCCAATGTAAATTGACATTTCAAAATAAAGAAAAATTAGACGACCATATCCTTCAACAACACAATCCAACCTTCAATAATCAAGTCCCTGAAAAGTAATTCTAAAAATAGCCTACATTGTAACTAAATAAGGTAATTTAAAATGTTGATATGTATTCACTCCCACCTACTCTACCTTAACCAATAAAGTAGAAGATTCTTTTCCAATCATAAATTAACCAATAACATAACCATGTCCCTTATCAAGATGATTCACGTATCTAAGAAGAATTATCAGAAAACAAAAATAGTTAAGAATAATTTTCAATGATTTCAGAGTGTATGAAATAAGAATAACAATAAACATATACAAATGACATGGAATCACATAACAATCAGAAAAAAGCATCAAGTATTAAAATTAAATTCATTACTAAAAAAAATCAATCACTCAACTATTGATCTATTATTATATATAAATACTCACAAAATTAACTAATCCATTAAAAATGGATGTATTATAATCTATTATTCTATTTATTTTTATAATAATCTCATATTATGATATTGTTTCATAAATCGAAATGTTGTGTATGTGCAAAGAATTTATAGGCTTTGTAAAAATGACATAAAATTTATCTAGAAAATTGAGAAAAACTTATAGATGCAAGATGTGTCACCACGATGTTTGTAATCATTGCAGTGAAAATCGTGTTTAAGTATATGTAACTAGGAATTTAGTTATATGCCAAACCCAATGATTTTGTCAAAGATTTCAATAAACAATAACGTGTCTGTGATAACTGTTTTCGAGATTATACACATTATCAATAGATAATTCAAGAAAATGGTCTCAAATGGAACACTAGATCCTTGTTGTAATCTAAATGGATCGGAAATCAAGAAAGATAAATCAAGATGGAAATTTCTATTTCTGAAAATGACAAAGAAATAATTGGTAAAGATGTTTTGGCAGGAAGAACTGATGCATTTCTATTTAATTATAGTTTAAGAGAGTTTATAACTTAATGCTAATAAGGCTATGATCAATCCTTAATTAGAGCATCGATAAATAGAGTTTTATAACTATTTGTGACTCATTATCCCATCATTGGATATTGTTAAGGAATGAATTTCATAGTAACAGTTCTGTTATGTTTATCAGATGAAGAGGGAGCATTTCACATTATGAATCACATTTTCAAATTTATTATACCTCCAAGATTTTATTCCAACTCCCAGGGAGCAACTTTAATTGGTTTTTAAGCAGAGCTCTATTTTTTGAAGTCTATTATAAAAGGATTGAATGTATAAAATTCTGAGTAACTTTTCAATTTCTTAGATGTTTCAGGGCCTCAAATGTTATTAACCTTATTGTTGTAAGTGTTAAACACAAGTTCATTGTTAATTACTTGGGAAGCAATGTTTAAGAGGAAATCCTTCATTCCTATTGATTAGGCAACCATTTTTTCATTACTTTAGGCAGCTAAGTGTTTAGATATGAATCAGTAAGGACTCATAGAGGAGATCGGAAAGAGTATATATATTATACATATCTTCAGTCATTAAACATAGTGATTTAGCTAAATTATTAAGTAAAGAAAATGCGTACTTTCCACCATTTGAGAGATAAGTTTAAATAGAATAATATTATTCATAAACAAGCCAATCATGGGTTGATGAGGATAAATTAATACTTTTTAGACTTAAAAAAATCACAAACTTTGATACTGAAGAGATACTTCAAATTTAAAAAGAATTTAAAAAATATTGTTTGGAATCTGGAAGTTTATGTATTATTAGAAAAGATCAAAAAGATGCTAAATAATAAGCTAAATTAACTGAGTCTTCAGATGGTGATGATCTTGAAATATAAGCCCTATTTATTTAGCAGATCAAATCATAAAAGTATGGCATTAATAAGGAAGCATTTCTCGGTCTGATGGTATAAAAATTTAATTCTATAGAATTCAATAGGAATAATTTCACTAGCATTACACTAAATATCAAGTATTAGATAGACACAAATATGAATTAGTCTTTAGCTTATTTGATGAAAATAAATCAGAGTTGCTAGATTTTAGAGAGTTCTTAACTTGTTTGAGTGTCTTACTAAGAGGATCCTTTGAATAAAAACTTAAGATGTTTTTCACTGCACATACTGGATCTAGTTTGATAGCTTAAGAATTTCATACTTTATTATCAATAATAATTCCATAAGAATTGTAATAAAATGAGGAATATCAATAATTCTTGTATAGAATATAATTGCCTTAATATTCTTATTAAGATATGCTATTGGTATCTTAAGATCCCTTTGTCTTATAAAATGAATATCAAAGAGAAAAAAGTCAAACATCAATCATGATTGCTTAATCATTTAACCATATGAAAAATCATTGAATTTTATAATTTCGGGTTCCTTGCCAAACCAATTATTTATATAATATTTTGAGATAAAACTCATCAATAGAGGAAATATATATATAAAAAAGAGTAGAATTAATTATTACAAATTTTCTAGTTTTTATTAAACAATGTATATTTTTAAATATGTTAATTTTCTATTGTACTAAAATATAATTAATGATCGTAATCAACGATTGGTTTTGGCGACTTTCTCTAATTCGTCTCTCTTTTTAATAGTGTATGACTTTTATCCGTCTTCATTGGATGCTGCAATCAATTCATCAGCTAAGGCTTCAGCGATTGTTTTCATCTTCTTAAATACAGAATCTCTGACTCCTTTGGCTAAATTGTGAACAGCCTTTTAATATATTTGAATTTCATACTTCATTAACTCTTCTAATTGGAGCAACATCAACTGCTTATTATTTGGCAACACCACCTGTTCCTACTTTAGTGAAATCTTCTCTGGCTCCACCTCTTTAGACAGCTAATGACAATACTGCAAGTGGATTCTTGCCTGTCAATAAATGCACTATTTCAAAGGCATGTCTGATTATTGCTACAGCCTTTACTTTCTTACCTGTATTTCTGCCATGAAACATAAGTGCACCAGCTAATCTCTCAACAATTGGGCATTAAGCCTTTCTAAACTTCTTTCTTTGATATCTATTAATATTATCACCCATCTAAATACCTTCCAGCAGTATGGGGGAACAAACACTCTTGATTTTGATGTTTGAACTGCAATATAATCTTTGAAGCATTAATCTGTCACTTGTACTTCATCATAATCCCATTTTCCGAATAATTTTGGTTGATTTGCAAATTTAACTGTGGCTACAGATTCTTATTCAGCCATAATAATTTTTTTAAAAAGGATTTTTATTTATTTAAAATTTCATATATAAATATATATACATATACAAGTGCCTATTTAGATTTGGTTAAGATACTTATGATCATTTTAATATATCAAATAATTGAGAGTATTTGGATTTACTAAATTATTTGAAATGATCTTCAATCTTCATCATTAATAAATCATCTAATTTAGGTGATAAAAAGTCATCAATAAAATCCAGAGCTTTTTTGAACTCCTAAATGCTGCAATGATCTTTCTATAATTCCAAGTTAGATACTAGTTTATTTTAGTGTTATTTCATCTTCTAATAATGTAAATAATTAATACTTAACATAACTGACTGGTTATTACTTTTTGTAGATCAGATGAAATCAACTCATCTGCTTTTTTGAGATTTAAAATTACTAATTGCAATTACTATATCATTTGTAAAATTTAAATCGCAACATACCCACTTGTCATATTCTAGTTCTATGATAAATTCTAGTTATTAAAATGGTTTATTCATCACTCAGTTCAAATAGATACTATTTAAAAATGTCAACTAAATCACAAAATGTTAAGCTTCCTTTAACAGACTTTGAATAAATAAATAAATAAATGAATCCAATCTAGAAAAAGGGATTTCATTTAATTTTAATTTCATAGATAATTCTAGTAGCATTTATCAGATTTCATGTAAGCTAACCTTTTAAAATTCTTTTCTATTTATGATTACTGAAACATGTATTTTATTCCTATCAGATGATTCATTAGGTCACTCAATCACAGGCAGATATAGCTTCTTTTCTTCTTTCTCTAATTAAAATAGGATAATCTTTCAAGATAGCTATAACCAAATGCAAATTATCAATATCCTTGTTATGATAAAAGTCCTTCTTTTATAATTGTTGCTCTAAATCATATATTTTCTTTT
The DNA here is from genome assembly GCF_000165425.1 of Paramecium tetraurelia. Classification (NCBI taxonomy): domain Eukaryota; phylum Ciliophora; class Oligohymenophorea; order Peniculida; family Parameciidae; genus Paramecium; species Paramecium tetraurelia. The sequence goes on along the minus strand of NW_001799144.1, from coordinate 360,630 downwards.
CCAATTGAGCCATCTTCTCTTTTTCAGTTTATTGTCTCATCTGATGTAACTCAGCTTCGAGTCTCTTGAATTTTACATTCTACTATTGTATAAGCTACTAATTCTCATAAAGCTACTTTGATAGGTATATATTATCTTTGTTTAATTCATCATAACTAGTGAATTAAATAGGATGCACATATTAATTGATAATACCTTAAATGCATTAAGGCTGGATAATTTTTTAGTAACTCTTTGTGCTCTTTTTAAATGACTTAGAATTAAATCTATGATGAAATTAGTGAAAATACTTGTATTTCAGTGAATCTGGTTTCTGGTGTCTCTTTTTAAATTTTCAATTTGTTGATTTTTTTTATTATAGTAAGTTCAAATTCTTTTATTTATTTAGAATAAGCATTAATCTAGCAGATAAAGGGGGGAAAATTAAATATCTCTTCACTTAATTTTTTTGGTTTAATCGGTCTGTTAAGTTTACAGATTTTAATCATTTGGAGTTTCTTGTTCATTTGCAATACTTTTTCCTGTTAGTCATTTATTTCTAAATTAAATTGCTATATAATATACTTGAATATGTGGTATTTCATATCGAAGTTTGGCATTCTCATCATTCAAGAGATTAAATTGCATTTTCAGATGAAGAACAGTTTCTTCTAGTTTTTCCTTATCTTTTGGTTTTTTGTCTTACACTTGAATTAATAGAAAAAAGACATGCATTTATTAGTTGTTAAGAAATGTTATTTGCATTCACTTTTACATCCTGATAACCTTCGTATCGAAGAAATTTGAAAGGGAGAATTCATTTGAGTTAATTAATTATATAATCATATTATATCAAAATAATTTATGGATTTACAACATACTAAATCTTATGCAGCGTTAAACTAGTAGAATTGCTAACTATTTAAACCTAAGGCACTTTCAGTAAGATAATAGATGGGTAATTTATTAGAAGAATAAAGCAGCTTAGATACCTATGCAAACTCCAAGAGTATAGATAAAGGGTCTTACTACTCCAAAAAAAATTGAAGATGCTTCAAAGTATGATCTCATAATTTATATAGCCCATAATCAGATTAGCAGCTTTATTCATTTAAATCCTATAGAATCTCCACTGAAATAATAAATGGATCTCCTCTAGACCAAATATAATTGATATTGAGAGAAAACGAGAAACTAAAACGAACATTAAACTAAAAATAACACATTATAGAAACATTAACTACAACTCGAAAAGTTAAACCAAGATTCGACTTTAATGACTTTAAAACTAACTCCAGATCTCTAGTTTAACCACAAAGTTAACAGGAATCTATAAAACCAAAGAATATTGAAGTTAAATAGTCCATCTCTTAAAATTATAATAAACGCATTAAATTGCCAAAAATCGAGGATTCCATACCAAACAATGAAGATGAATGTAATTTCACATTTGCCAATAATTTTTTCAATAATAATACTTGCAAAAATTAAAAGATCAACTTCAAATAAGTATTTACATAGTCTCATTTGAAGAAAAAATTTTTCACTTGATAAATTTATATTATAAATGACAGAATATTGTGATCAAATTTTGACATCTTAAATCATTAGTGATCTAATGAAAAAGTACCAAAACTCCAAAGAAAACAATTTACCCTAGATTTCAGTTAAAGATCAATGAAGCTGTGTCTCCTTTGTCACATTTAAATAATTAATAACTATCTGCAAATAAATTACAAGTTAAAAATATTCACAATACTTTTTCAAGTATATCTATCTACCTTGTAAAAATAAAATTGAGTAAAATTATTATATTTAGAACTTAATAATTTCTTAGATTATAGTATAAAATTAATGAATTAAAAATATATTACTGGAGTCACTTTAGTTTAGCTGGATTCTAAACTTGGAATTTTAAATCTTCTTAATTAGTGTCAAGAACTCCTAATAATCAGCCTTAACATTTTAAAAATAATATTTTTTGACATAATATTAGCCATAAAATATAACCTAAATAATATACTAAGTTGAAGGAAACTAATTAAAAGTCTTGTTTATCTAATAAAATCCAATATAAATCTTTAACAATATTAAATGATATTTTATAAACTTTTAAGAAATCTTAAAAAGTAAATAAAATTTTTTTTTAATATTGATCCTAAAGCTATAAACATAATATATAAGTTTAAAGAATAATTTATCTTGATACTCTATATGATATAATAATTAGAAGATTGAATAATGTAAACTGATTTCATTATGATCTAAACATTTTAGAATAAGTTTAACAATTATATATTTATATATCTAAACTATATTTCTGGAATGTTTAAATTTAGTATTACCATTAGAACAAACTTGAGTTTATTATATTAAATATATAATTCAGTTATTTTGTTATTGAATTTATTTAATTAAGTTATTGATATTTTTGAAAAATGTCGAGCAGCAATCAATAAGATGAATCATATGATGAAGAGTAAGAAGATGATGAAATTGAAACTGTTCAGGAAAATGGTTTAAAATAGTTATTCAAAAATTAAGGTATATTTTGTTAAATTAACTTAAAATTAGAATAATTCATGTAATAAATCAATTTTTTGAACGAACAAGCAGTGCATAAAATTAAACTTTAAAAGTTTAAGGAAGCCATGAAGTTACTCTAATAATCAGAATAAATGTTGGAAGTATTTTATAATCTCAATCCATAGTATGCAGCAAGTTGTGGCAAAACTATAGATAAAAACCTAATTATCGTTGTTCTCTACAATCAAGCATGTGGATATTAATGGTACAGCAAATAAAATAATATTAGTTAATGGGTTTTGGATAAATGTTCTAAATATTTATCTGGAGTGATTTACAATATGGAAGAGAGCATGAAGGAAGAAGAATAAGATACAAATAAACTTACAAGCACCTAAGAAAGTGATGCTTCTTTAGTCAAAAAGAAAGCCTTTCTAGCAAGAACACTCTTATAACATACGGCCATTTTGAGTTAATTAGGAAAGTACCTATTAATATTAAATTAGACATAAATTAGCTCTACAGTCAGCTAGAAAGGCAGCAAGTACGATGCGAGAAGTCTTCAAGATCGCTTTCCAATTTTGTAAGGATTGGCTTAATAAAAATGGATCCTTAGGGTCTGCAACAACAGCCAATTCTAGTTTAACAATGAAGCCAAAATAAAAAAATAATAAATTCCAAATGAAAGATGAAGTAGAATTCAGTAGATTAGTTATTGATGCTAGTAAAGATATTCTATAAGATATGTCTAAATAATAAGATTTGGATAGCATGTCTAATAATGAGTAGTTGATTCTAAGAGAAGCTAAAAAGTAATTGTATTTCTGGAGAAACAATCCTGAAAATAATGAAAAGCATATTCGCAAAGAATTAAAATTAGATCAAAAAGAAGAGGAATATCGTTCTATTCTTGGAGTGTAAAACGTCCAAGAATGGATTTAAACCTTTAATATAGGATTCATTATGCACATGACTCCTCAAATATATGAAGATTTCTCATCCTAAGGAGAAATGCTTTATGAGATTTCAAAAAGGTTGTTATTGGAGAAAATCATCTATCTGTCTATATCCTATTTCACCATTGCGACTGAACTAAGGTTCATTGAATTAGACAAAGCTAAACAATAAGGTATTAAAGATATTAATACTGATGAATTTAAATTAAGTGAGTTATATCATCTTAAAGCAGTTGAAATTGCCTGTAAGAATATTACATGCTCATCTCCTTACATCAATCACTTAATTACTAGCTATCATAAACACTACAACTCTAATTTAGACACCATATAAGAAGAATCTATGATGTCGATGGTATCTGAAGTTAATTATAAAGAATAAAAATTACAAAAATTAAAATAGATGCAAATTCAAACTCAAAGAGAAAATCAAAATATCCTCAAAAATCTAGCAGATTTAAAATTAAACGACTCATCTCCTACTGGAAAATTAATTAGTTCTTTTTTAAATTAACAATCTCCTTTAAAAACCAATAGAAATATTAGTGACAATGTAAAACCATAAACAAATCTGATGGAATAAATGATTATTAATAAAAAACGATAATAAATGCCATCAGATACATCTCCTAAACAAAAGATTCAGTTTTTCAATGGCTCTTCTAATAATAGTTGCGAAAGAATAAATGAAAAACTTCTAAAAGCTTAAGAGACATTGCCTATTTAATTGTAACCTTACAAATCAACTAAAACAACTTTTAATAGTCTGATTAAACAAACGTAAAACACTTAACCATCTTCAAACCAAAATAATAATGGAATTTTAAAAGCATTTTTTTTTGATAATTGCAGAACTGAAAGAATGAATTCCAATTCAAATTAATCGCCTAAAAGAGTAGGCAGATCTCCTGATAAGTCTCCAGAACGATCTCAAAATTCCTTGAAACCTAGAAATTCAGCTATGACAAACAAAAGTCCATACACAAGGCCAAGAACAGATACTGAATAATGTAAATTTTGAAGCATATTCAATAGAGTGTCATATTAAGTTTGAAACAATTTAGTAGTTATTAAGAGGGCAATCTGGTACTAATATAAAAAGAAAATGAATATAACTTATCATTCTTGTTAGTTTTTATTTATAAGGGCTTTCATTAATATTGTAATAATAAAATTCCTTAATGTATAACATAAAAATTGCGTTATCAAAATTTAAATTGGTTAGATGTAGCTGTTGTTTGAAATGCCGAATTTTTCATTGCTGGAGATGGATTAGTTCGATAAGTAACATTTTGACAGGTTTTATGCATTCGTTTCAGTTCTTTTTGTTTATTATTTTAAATGGACTTATTGTTATTATAATTTTACTTATTACATTTACGAGATATTGGCTGCACTGATATCGCAGGATGTGCTAGTATTTAAATGTTTATAAGCATAATTTTATATATCTTATTAAAAATTCCTTTGGCTTTTAAACATCTCATTCATAATTTTATTCATCTTATTCATTCTAATTTGTTAACCAAAGGAATTAACATCCTTAACTTCAAATATGTAATGATTTTAATTAAATGCAGCAGCCTCTGCAGTGACATCTTCCATTTGACTATAAGTTCTTTTAATCTAATGTAAATTTGTGCTTAAATCATTGTAATCAATTTGAATTTCATTTTATTGCTATTAGTCACTTGAATCCTATTCCCTAGATTTAAGATCTTTTTCTTTTTCTGTTTTTTTGTTTAAATGTTTGAACAAATCATCAAGATATTTTTACTTTTCCTTTAATTCTAAATTGCATAAAGGTTTGAAACACCTAAATTCTTCAATCACAGTATTGGTTCTTCTTTTCATCATTGGCAAGATCTCAAAAAATCTTTACCCTTAGTATTTTACATATGGTTTTAAATCTTCTCGACTTTTTTTATATAAAACTCTGAGTTTTTTAACAGATTCCTTTGTGTCATTTACTTTATACATTTCTTCTATTTCATTGAAATATTTATTCATATATTCTATTTTAGCCTTGTAATCATGTTTTAATTAAGCCTCTTTGGCTTTAAAATGAGTATTTAATTGATCTTCATATTGTTTATCAATGCAGATATCATCAATATTGGTTTTCCAGCCATTATTAAATTAATGTTTTAACTCTCCACCAACATTGGCCCACCCATTCACAGTAGTAGAATGACTGGGTTAAATTTTGATGATTTTAGCATAAGGAGGTCCATCTTTAATTTAGGTAGTGTCAAATTTGCATATTCTTTTTTAACTGAAATCTCTACATTATTTGATATTCGGATGATTTTCTCTTAAATACATATAAGCAACAATTCTATCCTAATCTGCTTTAACTCCGTATTTTTTCTGAAATCTTGGACAAGGATCAAAAAATGGAGCCTGACTTTTACTTTGCTATATTTACTTGCTATTACTTAGGAGGATCATTATTGATGTCCAGCCTTCGTGAAATGATGGTTTTAGATTTCATAATAATTAATAAATTGCATATAACATTTATTTCATTATTAGGCACATTAGACTCTTTATCCGCCATGACCTCCTCTTTCATCATCGTCATCTTCCTCATCCTTTTTACCCCCTTCTGGATTGGAGTTTACATGAGCCTCATCGTATTCTTCCAAATACAAAGTCTTTTTGGCATCAAGTTTTTGTTATTATTTGGGACCTGGTAACACCTGAAATAAAATAATGAAAATACTTTTTTCAATTATTCAATCTATTCACTTTTGAGTTATCCAGAAAGAGGGAATTCGACTTCAAATCTAATATGAAGATCTCCTTCACTCATGGCATCTTTATAACAAGGCATACCCTTCTTTTTTAAAGTCTTTATTTGTGCTAAAAGAATATTTATTTATATTACCTGGTGAGATAATTTCTCCAGGCTTAGTAGAGATGTGTAAATTTGTTCCATCTAAGAATTTCAATGTAAATTGTGTTCCTGTCAAGGCTTCGACTAAAGTGATCTTCTTATTTATGTAGAGATCAGCACCTTTCCTTTCATAAACATCATGTTTCTTTATTTTAATTCTAACATAAAGATCACCTGCCATAACTCCTGGCATTTCGTCACTCTCTCCATAAAATTGATAGTCATGTTCATCAGGTACACCTCTTTCCAATGGGATTTCAATTACTTTCTCTTAGTCCATTACCTTATTTCCTTTGCATTTTTTGCATCTATCCTTTTCTGGGAATATTGTTCCATCACCACCACAATCAGTGCATGGTCCTGTAGATTAGGAATACATTCCTGGGCCAATCATTTATAATTTTTGCACCATTCCTCTTCCTTTGCATGCTGTACATTGCTTTGCATTAGCACCACCTTTTCCTTCGCATCCATCACAAACTCTCTTTCTTTTGTGATTCAAATGAATCATCTTTCCTTCAAATACTTCTTCAAGTGTCACTTATTATTCTCTCATTTTTGCTTTCATCTTCTTTGGTCCCTATTCTCTTCTTCCTCCGCCTCCGCCGAAGAATTGGCTGAAGATATCACCCATATCTCCACCGCCACCGCCATTTTTCACACCTTCCATACCATAACGATCATAAAGGTCTTTTTTTTCAGGATTTGAAAGAATTTCATATGCTTCTGTCAATTTTTTGAACTATTATTTGTGAATTTCAATACTTTTTCAGGATCACCACCTTTATCTGGATGCTCCTTTACAGCCTTCTTTCTAAAAGCCTTTTTGACATCATCTGTAGTACTTTAGGGAGGTATTCCTATAAGATCATATAATCCTTTGTTGTCAACTTCTGCTGGACTATTTGAAGATTCTTCTTCTCCCATCCCTCCAAAAGGTGAAACCTCCAGAGAAACCTCTAAATCCGCCTGAGAACATCGATTAAAATATTTAAAAATAGTTTAAAAATTTTGGCAAATTTTCATTATAAAAAAAGAGATGTTTCTAGAAACTCTAAATTTTTAATATTTTTTTTAATTTATATTTTACTAAACCCACTTTTTCACTACCCTTCTTCCCTATCATCTTACTTGTCTTTAAATACATTAATAAATGTGCATCGGATCAGAAACTTTCCCAAAAAATATCTAAGATTGATAATTCTCCTCTTTACTAATTTAGTAGCTTACATCCTTTTTAGACTCAGAGGATCAAAAATTCTACATTTTGATTAAGAAATTAATGCTAAAATTGAGATCTATGCATCTCTAGAATCAATAAAAACAATTTAAGCTTATTTTAAATATTCCAAAAATTTCTTATATTTTGAAATTAATTCAAATTCTCTCTATTTATATCTACAGACTTCTAAACTTTATTTTTTTCATTTTAATATCTTAATGAATCACCTTGGATAATCAATTTGATTTGCATCTCTAAAACTTCTTTATTGTTAGATTTTAAACAAACAAAATTTTGGAGTTTTGTAATAATTTTAAATTGAGTTAAATTTAATTAGAAAATATAAAGTATCATATAATACTAAAGACTAAATGAACCTAGAGATTTTCAGAGTTCAATCAAGTTTATTAGATGTATATGTGAATTTGATCATCAGAAGCATCATAATGCAAGGAAAAATGAAAACTAAATTCTAAAAATAACATAAAATTTAAAAAATAAATTCTTCTTTAAAATGTTTCATTCTAATATTCATGATTCGATTTACTTTTCTTAGATTTGCTGATTGTTTTATTCTTTTTCTTACTTTAAAAACCCTAAATTTAGTCTATGAGTATTTCCAGGCGAATATTTTGTATTTACTTTATTGATCTAATTTGATTTAACATTTAAGTTTTAAGTTCTATCAGTTTTCTCAGGACTAAAATTTGGCTGAGTTTTTGTGATATAATTATATTAAGATAACTTTTGTTATTAAAAGTCATCAAGTTTGTATCTAAAATTAAAAAATAGCTAACCTTATATCTTGAAATCTTTTTTATGTGTTAGAATCTTCGGGTTCGATAAATTAAGGTTTATCTTGCTGATTTTTTAAATATTGTCTAAAATTCATAAATCCGGCTAAGCCTTTTTAATCTTATGATGAAGGCCTATTATATATGATATTATTTTTTCTAAATTCCCTCTCGTTGAAAAATAATTAGGATATATATGAATGGAGGTCTCCTTTCATTCTGTTAATTTTGTGACTCTTTCTTTCTTCTTGGTATCTTTCTTCGGAGGGAGATTGTATTACTTATTATTAATTCTATTTGGCTTAAACACGAAGAGTTAAGCATTCTCTTTGAGGAGAACTTTCTAACTTAAAGGTTCTGGAATGTATGATCACTCATAAGGCTTAGGATTGGTCATCAAAGACGCCTTATTTAAAAGAGCGCTTTAGAGAAGTGTACCATTGCTAAGTTCAGTTTAGTTTCTGAAATGATGATGCTGACCCTCAATATAGCTTTTAATGTTCTTTTTGATAGTTTGCAGATTTCCTTCTGCACCTTCATTAAACTTTAACTGTAATTTACTAATATACAATTCTTCAGGCTGTTATTCATTTTTCTTCGACTAGTAGATAGAAAAGCAATCTGTTTCATTTTAAAAAACATCAGATTTGTTTTTTTACTTTTATCCTTCTTCTACAAGCAAATCTAACTTTTCTTATAATTAATCAAGGGATTCGCAATTGCTAATTAGTTTTTGAATACTTTTATTTGATATCACATCTGCTTTAGCTTCGTTATTTTAGTCCTTATTTTCAAACATAGAAAGTAATTTAAGTTTTTCATTTATTATTTATAATTTATGTTCGTTTTATTTTTATTTATATTCCCAATTTTCCCAAACTTTCCCAAAATTTCCTTCATTTAACTCAACATCTTTAAATAACAAGGACCTAAAATTAAGATAAGATTTACAAATCTAACCCTTTTGAGTATTCTTAGAAATCTTCGATAGTTAATATTTAGCATCCCTCTTTTTTCAAAGCTTTAAATGCATCCTATGCACTTTTAAATTTGGAGCTTAAGATCTTTTTTAAAGATATCCAATTTGATAACATTTCTTAATTTTGTTCAATTGATACTTTTTATTATTCAAGTTGTTAAACCTCAGACATTTTAAATTAATTTATTAGCAAATAAATTATAATCTATAAATTAACAACTAATTTCTAAAATAAAAAGAGTACTAAATTAACAATATGATATTTAATAAATAACTGTTATCAATTAATTGGACCGATATATCTATGATTTTTAAATTCACCAGCATATACAATGCCTTCCTTTGTAATAAATTTTCCTTTTCCATGCATTTTATCCTGTAACCAATCCCCAACAAATTGATCTCCATTTCTTATCAGTTAAATTATATTAAATACCCAAAAATATATTATCCTTTGCCATGTTTTTAATCCTAAACCCATTCACCATCATAAATGTCATCTGTTAAAGCATGGGTATACTTCCCTCTTCCATGTTTTTTATCTGCTAGCCATTCCCCCTCGTACCTGTCCCCATTAGCATAAAGCATAACTCCTTGCCCTGTTCTTTAATCTTTTCTGAATTATCCAGTATATGTATCTCTTGATGAAGCGTATTTAAATTCTCCTTCCCCATCTTTCTTACCATCTCTAAAATATCCTTTATAGTGATCTCCATTTTCATATTGTAATATCCCAAGCCCGTTCCATAGATCATTTCTAAATTAGCCCTTATATATCGATTATCCGTTGCACATGGTATAAACTCCATCCCCATTCTTTTAATTCCTGTCCCATTCACCTTCGTAAGTATCACCATTTGGATATTACATTTTAGCTTAACCACATAATTGCCCATTTACCCAATTTCCTTCTACTCTAGCTCCATCATTAAATTTCATGATTCCAAAACCATTTCGCTCATTCTTCTTGAAATCTCCTACATACACATCTCCATATGCATAACCAGCCTCTCCTTTTCCATGTCTTTCTCCTTCTCTCCAATCTCCATCATAATATTCATCTGTGCTGTAATAAACATATCTTCCTTTCCCATGCTTTTTATCATTTTACCAATCTCCATCATAAGTATTTCCATTTAAATAGTAATATTTTCCATGTCCATGTTTCAAACCATCTGATAATACTCCAGAATATCTTTCACCTAAGATTACTAACACTAATACCATTCGCGAATAAATAATGCCCTGAACCATTAAATTTATCATCAAACCATTCGCCCAAAAATATATCACCATTATTGTAGTAATATATTCCATACCCTAATCTAGATCAAATTAACTTTTTTACCGCTTCTTTTATCGTTCGATAACTACCCTTCGTATCTACTACCATCAACAAACTTCTTTATTTTGCAATCTCCTCTTAAATTTCCCTTTTCATCATAAATATAGAGTTATTTGAATTCTTCTATAAGTTTTCTTCTACTCTATTTTCAATGAAACGATATACTTCCAATTATTATTATCTAAATCCTTCTATGTTTTTTGCTGGCTTGTTTTCTAAGATATGCACGATATTTGATTATAAAGCACTCTTTATTTCAGACATATAATTATAAAGAATAAAATTTATTTGAAGAGATCTAATCAATAAATAAATTATTCGTCGAATTATCATGAAAATATTCTAAAATTATAAAAACATAGCTGATAGCTGAAATTCTGATTTGAGAAAAATTAAATTCAGTGTTTATTATAAATTTATAATGAAATTCCGAAAATCTCTGTAATTGATATGTATTGTCCAAGGAAATTTAAATAAATAACATTAGTATTACTCTATAATGAAGGAATGGAAAAATAATATGGTTGAATAAGAAGAAACCTGTATAATTCATTCTTATCAAACTTTGATGTTTGAGAAATCAGCGCTTTAGACAACAGATAAAGCTTATTCGCTGATTCCAAGTTCTCTAGTGAATTCATTCTTTAAATTGGTGTAGGTATCGGTTTCTTCTGCGTAGGTATTGTTTTCCAATTCTAATTCAGCTGTGTATTATTTTCTGTCAGCATCTCTTTGGTCTCTGAATTCTGTCATTTAATCGATCTTTTCTATAAATTCATTATATTATTTAATTACCGTTGGTGGCTGTCAAATCAACATTGACTCTGTTAATTTATCTTTAGAATTCAGCATATTCCTCATCTAATTATTCAAGATATTCTTCATGATCAGCTTAAGCTTCGGCTTCAGCAGCTGTTTAAGCATTGATTGAATCAACAATGGCGTTTCTGAATTCATTAAGAGCATTAACAATTTAACCAATAATGCCTTAGTCAGAAAAGTTTTAATTTGATGCTAAAGAAATAAGAGCCTTGATCATTGGAGCCATCTTGGATCTTGATTTAATCTTTGCTTCAATGTTTTTCAATGAATTTTAGAATCTTCTAACTTAAAGAAGTGAGGGATTAGTTAATGTTTCAAGAAGAGCAAGAGCATCATCAACAGCAGCAGTTGCATCATTCAATTCAGCAATTTATAATTCGAAATCTTCATGTTCTTATTCTCTAACAAGGATAGCTTCATCATAATTCTTTCTATTGGCCTCTTGGTTTTCTTGAATTTATTCAATTCTAACTTGAAGTTATACTCTTCTTGGGAACAACAAATTATCCAATGTGTCTTGTGTATTATTAACATCTAAACAAATTGTATTTATTATTACCAATAACAGCATCTTAGATGTCCTATTCGAGGCTAACAACTAGTGAATTGTGCTCGTTGGTTCTGACTTGGAAATTGAATTCTAATTCTTCTAATTCTTCTTCTAGATCATTAATAAGCTCTTCAATAGCATCAATTAACTCTTAAACTGGACCTCCAGCCATTGAGTGGAGTTCAACTAAGTGAAGCAATGCACTTCCATATGTGCTCTTTTGAAGGTCTGTTGTAATTTTAGCAAGATTTCTCTCTTACACTCTGGCTGTGAAGGCTACTGCAATCAAAGCGATGAGCAATATTGTCTTCATAAGATAATTATTGTTATTGCCAACACAAAAATTACATAGTTAAACAATAAAAACGACTAGTCTTCATTAATTAATAAACAATTAAAAACGCTATACTATTCTCATTATTTATAATAACATTATTATTATCTAAACTACTATTCATCCTTCCTGTTTTTTGACAAAAAGATTGATCCTACACTCATTCCTCAAATGATTAGTAACATTTATTATTTAAATAGACAAACATTTAATAAAAATATGTAAAAAAAAGTGTTCAAAATGTCAAGGTGACTTTAATAAATTACCATCAAGTAGAACTGATAAATAGAGAGATTATTATTTATAAAGGAAAGAATTCGTATATAGGATGAAGAAGCCATGTATTATTAATACTAAAAAATTGTTGAATAAAAACAGTTTCTTCTAGCATATCCTTTTTCAAGTTCATGCAATACTCTTTAAGTTTTTTCTATTTGTTAATATACTTAAATAATATATTAAGTAAATTTTGGATGTTATTAAATTTTTCTGATTATTATTCATAAACCTGAAAAATTTTCCTATTTTATGCACACTATTTCTCAACTAAAATAATCAAGTATTTGATGCTGTTTTTCATTTAATAATTCGATATTTCTTGTTTGTATATTTCCAGCGAGTTTTAAAATTTTATATATATAAATGTACTGTTATCAAATTTTAAAATTAATTTATAATCAAAGCAGAGAATCAATTATTTCAAATACATAGGGAGAGCATCTTGAGATTCTATCTTAAATCTAGTACTCTGTAGATTCGATATGAACTTTGATTCAAATAAGGTTGATTCACAAAAGAGTTATAAAGTGAATTGGAAAATGATGTTTGATAGGAATTAGCATCCTTAAATTCAAATTTATTTATTGAGATTATTGTTTATTAAAATTCTTACATAACAATGAGATTGTTTTTCACTTGTGAAATATAGAACTGCTCCAAATAAGGTAGTTGGTTAAGATGTTAGATTAAATTGAACGAAAAAATTCTTTGCTAGTACTAAGAATAGCTTATTAAAATTTAGAGGACGTCATTGTTGAACTAATAAATCATATTATGGAACCCCAAGTATATCAATTGTAAAAACTTAATTCTTTTTTTTTAAAAAAACGCAAGAAAATATATGCATGATAATTATATAAATACAGCTAGTTCCCTAACCAAGCCCATTTATCATAAACAATCATTTTAGAAAATTGCGATCTAAATGTCAATTCAGAATTATATTATTATAATGTATTTTACATTCAAAGGAAAAATAAGAAGGTATTCTGTTTAGCATATCAAAAGCGATGAGGTTTTTAAAAAGAGAGAAGGTTCATCAGTATTTGTTATAATCTAATTATACATTCCCATTCATATTTTATTTAATATTTTATTTAAAAACGGATAGATAATAGATGAAAAAAGTCTTCGTAACACTTCTTATAATTGCAGTAGCTAATGCAATTGAAGTAGAAATGAAAACATAAAATTTAAAAACTCGAGAAAGAAGTAACACTTTATATATATTTCAAGGCTTGAGTTTTTAGGAAGCCAATGATATTAATACAACTAAGTTTACATGCTAAATGAGGTTTGATTTCTATGATTACACCATCGTAGAGTTATCTAAGTGGGCTGATATTGTTGAGCATAAGGATTAATTATAGAAGGATATAACAATTATTGACCAAATCGCTAGATTAGTGGAAAAAGCAAAGCAAATTGATGATGTTTAATAATAAAGTAAGTATTGTAAATATTTAGAAATGTTCTTGCAAATTACAGGAAGCTTATCAAATTCATTATTAGACATGTCACTTGCTTAATTAAATCATTAATGGGCAAGAGGAAATCTAGATTAATGCATAGAATATATGAGATAATTCTAAAATACTTAGAACTATGATGAACGTGTTGCTATGGCAAATAAAATTGAAGATTATTTACAGAACATGAGATATTAAATAAATAGAAATTTAAATGAATGCTCTTAATATCAATAGCCTACAAGGTTGAGAGAAAAGATAAGAGATTTGTAAATGAAAAAATAGGAATGCTAATACAATCATAATAGAGATGATAATAATTAATACTAATATGAATACCCTTCTAATTAAGGTTCAATTCCTTAATAATAAATACCAACAAATTCAGCTACAAGGTAAGAATCATAAGGTCCATTACCTATCCTTTATAATGATGATGATGTCTGTCCTTAAGGCGAAGAGGATGATACACCCTAAAATGCCAGCGAGGAGCAAGGTAATGATAAATCAAAAAATACTTCATCAGAAGAGGAAGAGATAGATATTGATATTGATATAGAACCAACTCCAGATAGTAATAGAATTAATGGAGAAGAAGATGATGATTTAACAGCAGATTCCAAAAAAAAAAAACCAAGAGAAATAATAATAGAAAGGGAATTTGGGCCAGATTCTGGACATCAAAATAATTACGATGAACCTGATTTATGCATTAGCGGTGAGGAAACTCAGTTCGAATCAGATATTAGCGTAAATGATTAATCAGACCCCATTCAGGAAGAAAAAGATATCTAAAAACCAAAAGTAGAAGAAGAAGAAAAAAAATAATAAGAAAACTAAAAAAATAAGAATCCTCCTTTGGAAATTCCTCCAGATGACGATGAAGAAGTTGTTGAAGGAGAGATAGTAAAAGCAGATGGTGTAGGAGCTTCTACTGATGGTAGGGTAGGATCATAGGAGATTAATAAATAAACTTAGCAATAGTAAAACAATAAATAGGTATAAGCAAATTAAAGTGATAAGGTTTAGTAAGGAGTTAAGGAGTAAGATGATGCTAAAAAGGCAAAAGAATAACAAAATACACAATAGTAAAATAATGAAGATGCAGGTGAGGAAGATGTTTATGAATAAATTGAAGTAGAAGAACCTGATGGTAATGGAAAAGTAAGAAAAGTCAAGAAAACTGTGAAAAGAAGAGTTAAAAAAACTAAAAAGATAAGTGGATCTTCAGGATCTTCTACCTCTAAATCATCACAAATTTCAAGCACTTCTAATGCATCCTCATCATCATCCTCATCATCATCATCATCATCATCATCATCATCATCATCATCATCATCCTCATCTTCCTCATCATAATAAGCATCAGCATAAGCATCAGCATAAGGATCGGCATAAGGATCGGCATAAGGATAGGGATCAGGATCTGCAAATGCATCAGCACAAGGATCGGCATAAGCATCAGCACAAGGATAAGCATAAGGATCAGCACAAGGATCGGCATAAGGATCAGTATAATCAAGTTAATCAACAACTAGTAGCAGTCAATCTAATAAGGCTGTAGAAGGTAGTTCATCAACGTAAAGTTAATCTACTCAATCAAATGCGTCTGCTTCCAAAGTAAAAACTTCACAAGAAGGAGATGATGGAGAGGAAGATGTTTATGAATAAATTGAAGTAGAAGAACCTGATGCTAATGGAAAAGTAAGAAAAGTCAAGAAAACTGTGAAAAGAAGAGTTAAAAAAACTAAAAAGATTAGTGGATCTTCAGGATCTTCTTCATCTAAATCATCAAAAATTTCAAGCTCATCTAGTGGTTCAAAATCATCATCCTCATCCTCATCATCATCATCATCTTCATAGGCATCGGCATAAGGATCAGCATCCTCAAGTTAATCTACTCAATCAAATGAATCTGCTTCCAAAGATAATACTTCACAAGAAGGAGATGATGGAGAGGAAGATATTTATGAATAAATTGAAGTAGAAGAACCTGATGCTAATGGAAAAGTAAGAAAAGTCAAGAAAACTGTGAAAAGAAGAGTTAAAAAAATTAAAAAGATAAGTGGTTCCTCTGGATCTTCTTCTTCTAAATCATCAAAATCCGCAAGTTCATCTAGCTCTTCCAGCTCATCAAGCTCATCTAATTCATCAAGTTCATCTAGCTCATCAAGCTCATCTAGTGGAACTGCTTCAGGAAGTACATAAAAGTAAGCAGATTAGAATAAATAAAATAATTAGAAGGTTAGTCAATCTGTAGCTGATAGACTAACTTAAAAACATTCTGAAGCCGAATAAAAAGAATAAGGATAAGGTTCAAGCAGCAGTTCCAAAAGTTAGTAAGTTGCTACTGGAGGATAAACCAGCAGTAGCACTTAAAAAGGAAGTTAAAGTAGTAGTAGTTAAAGCTAAACTACTAAGCAATCTTCATCATCATCATCAGGCAATAAAAAATCTTAGTCTAAAAGTTCTTAAGGATAAAGTAGCAATAAATAAAAGAAAAAGGTTGTGAAAACTGAAGATGGAGAAGAAGTTTGGGAAGAATTTTCTGTTGAGGAAGTGACTGAATACACTATAGATTCTGAAGGAAATATGCATGTTATTTCTTAAACAAGTTCATAGGTTCCAAAAACAAAAGCATACTTTTTAAACTCAATTGGAGACTAATAAATCAATCTTGATATTGAAGAAAATAATGATGAGGATGCCCCTAAAGTTTCAGTAGAAGATGCAAGAAATGAATCTTTTTATAATGAAGAGTCAAGAAATAATTAGGATGATTATCTTTACGAAAAAGATGGAGATAATTAAGTTGAAACTCAATATGTTGATGATGTCTAATAGGAAAATGACTTTGTTAATTAAGATGATTAGACTGGAGAAATAAGTTAGGATGTTTAATTAGATGATGAATAAGAATACATCTATTATGAAGTAGAAGGGGATTAAGTAATTTATTATGAATATGATCCTAAAATTAATGCTTATCATAGAGTAAATATGATTGATCCAGAATAAAAAAATTCTCTGATCATACAAGATTCATAATTTGATGATTTATTAGATAGCGTTATGGATGATAATAAAGATGAAAAATAATTGCCAACAGAATAGATTAGTGGATAGGAAACAACAAATAAAAAGGATTAGTAATAGAAGGAGGAAGCACCAAAAAAAGAAGTTACAGATAATTCGAATAATTAAGAAAAATCTTCTGCTGATTAAGTTAAATCTAATGATAATGTTGGCCAACCTACTAACGTTGAAAATAAATAAAATTAATAAAGTGAAATTTAAAGTGCAGAAGACAAATCTAAATTAAAAGTAGATTAATAGCCTGAGCAGGATCAAAATAATGGGAAAAAAGAATAGTAAGTTGATCAGAAAAAAGAAAATATTGGAAATTCTGTTAATTAAATAAAAGAAGAAAAAGTAAAAATAGATGGTATAAGTGTTGAGAAAAAATAAGAAGTAAAGGATGAGAATGAAAAATCTTTAAAAATTTAAACATTGAAGGAGGAATTCAATCCTAATGAACCAACTTAATATGAGCCTCCTAAACATAAAGTTAACACTAGGCCAAAAACAGAAAAAGTCAATGTTCCAGTTTCAACAAAATATGCTAAATCCTCGTTTGATGGAGAAGTAGTAGAATAATATGAATTTGCAGACAGAGAACTTCTACAGGATTCTGATGAATATGGATATGGATTTTGGATGAGATACACCTCAAATGCGCCTAAAGTGCATTAAAGAAAACCAGAAACCTATTACTTCTTATCTCGACTAACTTCAAATCAAGATTATAAAGATTTAACCTATTATGGGGACAGAACTTTAGCTATTTTTATGATTGAAAACTCTTTTATTTTCTCAACCTACGATCATTAAGAAAAGAAAAAAGTGAAAGATTAGATTGTGGCTTTAAATGAAGATTTAGATAGCATGTGGTATTTTATCACATTCTCTTACAGTACAGCTAAGAAAGCAGCAGTAGGGTTTGTTGTCGGATATGGTGATAATAATAAGATTCTAAGGAGTGAAATTTAATGCAGACATGTCCCACCTTAGTACTTTAAATTAATGATTGGTGGAAAACACTTGACTTATGAAGGATTAAATGGACAATTTGCAAACATCTTTTATGACATTGATGCTCCAGCATTTATAGATACTGAAGCAAAAGTAAGAGAGATCATTAAAACTATTTCAAACGTGCCCTAATAAGTTACAAATTTAATAGATTTAGAAGTAATTACAATTCCAAAATTATTTAATGCAAACACTGCAAGTGATTCTGTGATTCTAGATCCTTAGGAGTCTTAATTGATAATTGAGGAGTATAGTGTTGCAGCATGGTTTAGATGGATAGATGATTTGAAGGTTGATAGTGAAAATACTTTCTAAATCTTTAATTTAAGATCTAACGAAAAGAAATCCTAAGGAAAAGGAATATTAGGGGATAGATCGCTCGAAATGCATTATGTTTATGGAGGAGGATCCAAGAGCTCTGTCTACTTTAATACTTACACTATCGAAGGCAATAAAGCAAAAGGATCAACCTACTTATCCAAAGCTGTTTAATCCCCTAACTACTTATGGCATTATGGTTTTATGGCTTATGATAATGACAAAATAAAAGTTTATGGAGCTTTAATTAGACCAGGGAAATCTGATGAGATTACTTTTGATCCAATCCAACATAAATTGATAACAAAATTGTTTTTCACATTGGGTGGAGATGATTAAATATCACCATTTAATGGTAAAATTGGATATGTAGGAGTGTACTTAGGGCCAGGAGCATACAGATAAGCACTTAATTTTGGCTAATAATTTTACTATGGAGATGGTGCAATGAATGTTTATTAATTAATGAAACCAATATAATATAAAGATGATGTAACTGAACCTAATGTTGTAAGAGATTGTTATTATGATGCAGAAAATGCATTAGTAGACAAGATACTCATTCATGACGACTCAAAATTAAGAATAAATGGTTAAAGTGAATATTCTTTTGGAATGTGGACAAGATGGTTGAGTACAATGCCAAAATATCTAGTATAAAGAGGATCAGTTCACAATATCGCTAGATTTGGTACACAACCATATTTAATCGAATAAGTTGATGGAAAATTAAAAAGAGCAAATACAAGACCATAAACAATTAAAGATCAAACTTTGGCAGTGACTTTAAGCAAAGAAGCATATGAATTCTATACATATAGTGCTAAGGATGAAGTACAGTTTACAAAATTAGAGGGTTGGTGGAATTATATCTATTTTGGATACAAAAGATTTGGAGATAAGGGCACAGCTAGAGGATATGTTCAATTTGGTGTTGACGGAGAGATTAAGGAAGTTTCTTTTGATATTTTCCATGATTATATAGTTGAATATGTTGAATTTGTTGTTGGTAAGTCTTAGGCTCCATTCTTTAATGGTTAAATGACTAAAATATAATGTTCAATAGGGCCTGGAGCATTTTTGTCAAGTGCTGATGACCTGAGATTATATACTTAAAATACATTACCAGAAAAAGCTTAAATCCATCCAGTCTCAAGATAAACTTAATAATTAATTGGAACACCAGTGAGTGAGCCAACTAATACATTTTAATTTGATAAGTTTTAAGGATCTCTTGAGTATGCAGTCTCTGGGTGGGTTAAATGGAGTGGTTTATAAAAGTTGGGAAAGGTTTCTCACATTATCACAATGGCTTAGAAGAGATTAGCTGACTTAGATGGGAAGAACGAGGAAACACTTAAGATTCGTAGATCTGATTTATCATATGTTTATTCTACATATCATTGTAAGGGTGAGGATTGTTCTTAAATAATAAATAAGGAATAATAATTTGGAGAATATTGGGATTAATGGACTTATATTTATTTTGGTTATTCAACTCCATTAAAGAAAGCATTCGGTTACATTAAATATACCTTTACTGATGATAAGTTTCTGTTGGAGGACATCAATCATTTTTATCTTGCTGTATTCAGCATAATAATTGGAAATGAAAAAGAGAAGTTTTAAGGATAAATGAAAACTTGGGTGATTAATATTGGAGAAGGATCTTTTAGAGAAGGTGGATTTGAAAGCGACGAGAATATTAAAGTACATTTCGGCTTTATTAGTGGAACTGACCATATTAAATTGTAGTAGGCAGGATAAGAAGCTCATCGTGAAGAATAAGTGCTTGAATGTTCAGCAAATGGAAAAGAAGTTCCTTTGCATGTTTAATTCGAATAAAATGATAAATTACACCTTTAAGGAGTTAGTGAATATGGTTATGGATTTTGGTCCAGATTTTAGCATTTTGCAAATAAGGGAGTTTTATACTAATAGCCATAATGGATGGGTATGGCCAGATTGACAAGTTAAAAGGATTATAAAGATTTTGATTAGCCTGGAGATAGAGTATTATTGGTGTTGATGGGTAAGAATGTTTATCATTTCTCAACCTACAATGTCTAACCAGCTTCAAATAATGTAAATGGAAACATACCTTATGGATTAGAATCTGAAAGCGAATGGACTTATGTTTATTTTAGTTACAAAAGAATTTCTTAGACACTTGGACATGCAGTAGCCTTCACTTCCTTTGGAGAAGTAACCCCTGGAATATAAATGGATGTATTACACAACTTACTCTAAAATTATTTACAATTAACAATAGGACATGCAGGTAAATATTACCCCAACTTTAATGGATAAATCACAACTGTGAGATTCAATTTAGGACCTGGAGCTTTTATTGAAAACACTGCAGGCATCATGGCTAGAATTAAAAATAAAGATCCAAAACCAGATATTCTATCAGTTCCTAAAAATTACGAAGTATTTGTAGGTAAATAAGATGCTCAAAAACTGAAAATTGACAATCCACTGATTATTGAATAAGAAGCTAGAGAATATTCAGTTTAAATATGGTTCAGATGGTTCAAAACACCAATAAAACCCAACTAGGTCATTTATAGACTCTCCTCAAACAAAGCTGAAAATGATGCCTCAAAGATTGGTGATAAAGTATTAATGTTATCTCATATTGGAACTGCCTTATTTAGTACTTACACTTTGCAAGATGCAGTTATGAATGTTCCTTTCGAATGCAATATTCCAAAGTAACAACTTGAAATTTGGACTTTTGCTTATTTTGCTTATTCTAAGAAAGAGAGAAAAGTTCAGTATTATTTGAAGGCTGATACTCACGAAAATAAAGGGTTGGAGCCAATTCTTCATGCCGTATCTTCAAAGTTTTGGTTGTATGTAGGAAGGGATGGCATATTGGAGAATTTCAACAGTAGAGTTGCATAATTAACATTGAATTTTGGAGAAGGTTCATTCCGAAAAGATAACTTTTTGTAATTGCCAGTATTCATAATGTCTTCTAAACTATTCTCATAAGAAAAGAAGAACAATTGGGAAAATGCAGCGAAGGTTGTACTTGGTTAGCCTTAAACAGTAAAATTCATTGATGAACCAGATAAACCAATTGAATCTATGTAAGAATACAGCATAGGGTTTTGGTGCAGATTCTTATAAGCATGGCCTGAAAGGTTGTTTAGATTACCATAAGAAATGTAATTAGTCAGATTGACTTCAAATGAATAAATAGAAGTAGGAAAGGTGGCTATGGGAGATAGAATCTTAGCTTCTCATATTGTTTAAGGTCATTATTAATTTTCTACTTATGATTTGAATGACGATGCACCCAATGAACTAAGAACTATAGCGTATTCTAAATTAGAGGGATAATGGAATTACATCTACATGGGTTATTAGAGAGTGAGCTAGTTAGCCTCTTATTTTGTGTATGATGGTAAAGAGGTCTAACAAATTAAAAATTAAGATTTACTACATAAGCCTTTAGGAGACTTTGTAATTTTACATATAGGAGGTGAACCAGAGATTCCAGGATTTCAAGGGTTAATGAGCAAAATAGCAGTCAATTTTGGAGTTGGTTCATTCTTTGGGTTGGTTGAGGAAGTAAAGAAGACAATAGATAATTCTTTTGCACTTGAATAGCAATTGACAGTAGACTATATTCATAAGTAGAAACATGGACAATAAGAATTAATTGGTAAGATCGAAACAGTGACTGACACTGTTGGTGGTACAGAATTAAGAGGGGATACTTGGTCATCTGTTGGCGAATATTCAATCAGTGGATGGTTCAAGATAGCTGAAGTAAAGGGATAGAATGCCAACGATTGCCAAATATTATTTAGAGTTACTAATAATGATAAAGAGCATTTGAATGACAAAAGAATTCAAGGAGATAGAACTCTTTATGCCTCTGTTTGTGTAGATTCGATTAAATTATCCACATACACAATTCATGGATTGAAAGATTGGAATGAAGCCAAGTATTTGGATGAAAAGATAGAATTAGGCCATAATAAAAAAGCATGGATATATATTTATATGGGTTACAATGAAGACATATAAGAGGTACATGCACTACTTCATTTATTCGATGATGATAAACCAATTATATTTAAAGGAATCTAGCATTTCGTACCAAATTACACTGGAATTTATGTAGCAAAAGATCCTTTCACTAAAAGATTCTAAGGAGATCTTTAAAATTGGGTGGCTTAATATGGGTTAGGTGCTTTTGTTAGCATTTAAAAGAGAGGATATGAGGATACATTGCCAAATTATAGGGCATTGCCAACTAATCAGAAATACATGTGGTATAATAAGGAAGAAGGAGTAATTGAAACAGAAAAGGCAATAACTTAAGTTTTCACGACTGAAGTTGAATCAGTAGATGAATACTCTATTGGAGTATGGACAAGATGGTTGATATCATTTCCAACTACTCTTACTGAAAGATAAGATCGACATAATATTTTCAGGTTCTCATCTAATAAAGAGGATTAGGATAAAAGTGAATTAGGAGATAGAGTATTGACAGCCTTTTTATCTCTTGGGAACTATGAATTTAGTACTTATGATGTACTCAAACCATCAAATGCTGTTGATGGCAAATTACCATACACAGAATTAGAAGGAGCATGGACCTACGTTTATGCAGCTTATAAGACTGGATAATTCTATGGAATGGTCTTGTTTAGAGAATAATAAAAGGCTTAACATATTGAATTACAAGTCTAACATAGAGCTTTAACTGGATTTGCAAAGTTTGTTTTGGGAGCCAAGGAGTTCGGATTTAGAGGATTTCATGGATGGTTATTTGATCCAAGAATTTTCCTTGGTCAGGGATCTTTCATTAGTGAAAGCCAGAAAGTAGTTGATATGGTACTCAAATTGCATCGTAAATTACCAGTTCAACCTCTCGATGCTGAAGATTTTAAATGGCCTGTCCAAATTATTGATACTACACTTGAAGATGACATCAATGTCAAAAAAGATAAATTCTCATTTGCATTCAATGACAAGCCAGGTCTGGTAGAATATTCATATGGATTTTGGATGCAAAATTCTGTTCTAACTCCAGAATTAACTGATGAATACAGAGGCCTAGTTAGGTTGTCTACTAACAATGAAGGATCTGATGAAAGATATATTGGTGATAGAACTCTAGCACTTTTTACTAAAACTGATGAAATTGTTGCTAGTACATACACACTCAAAGATCCTACTTTTGAACCAGTTAGCCATACTTTTAAACTCATACCATATTAGTGGACATTTGTTTATTTTGGTTATGCTCCTGGAAATGCTAGAGCTTATATATTGGGAATTAAGGGACCAACTGAATAAATTCTGAATGTTAGACATGCCATTCCAAATGGCTTCTATTTAAATGTCATTAAAGATTAGTCTCATCCTCTGTTTTATGTATATAATTTCAATATATTTTAGGGTAAATTCTATGGGTTAAAACTCTTGTTTGGATAAGGCAGCTACTTGGCGAATCCTTAAGAGATGATAGAAAAATGGCCATACGATCCTAAAGTACTACCACCAGCTCCAAAATAAGAGGAAAAGATATTATCACTCAATTCAGCTAAAGTAGATAGAGCTTAAAATAAAGATCATGAATAATTTCATGAATGATTATTTTTGAACTCAAAATTTATTCAATTATACAATATCAAACTAATTGTATAACATTTCTCTTATATGTTTGTCAAAATTCTAACAATTTTCTTTATTAAATGTATTTCCATCATTTGCAAGTTTATTTTAATAAATTCTAATTAAATGAATAATAATGGTTTGATTGTTTATATCATTGGTACTACAGCAGCAGGAAAGACTAATTTATCTTTGAATTTAGGAATAGACAATTATGAGATAATCTCTTGTGATTCAATGTAAATTTACAAGGAAGCTAATATCATGACTGCTAAAGCTACTGCTGCAGAACAAGCAATAAAAAAGCATCATGGAATTGATTTGCTAGATTTAGAATCTGAAGGATTTAATCGCAAATAATGGAAGAATAGTAAGAACTTTGAATAGCTTATTAGTGGCCATCCAAAAAATAGAAGAATTACAATCAAGGGGGAAAATTCCTGTTTTGGTAGGAGGAACACATTATTACATAGAATCGATATTATTTAATTAAGAAAATGAAGAGAAGTAAATTATACAAGCAGCTGAATTGAATTTAAATGGCAAGGAACCTTATGAATATTTAAAAGAGATAGATCCTCTGGCTGCTGAAAAATTTCATTCCCAAACGATCTTAGAAGAATAAATAACTCTATAAAATATTACTAAAATACAGGATAATTGCCATCTGAATAAATAGATCATCATTCTGATGAATGTAAATTAAGAAGTAATAACTTCCTAATACTTTGGCCTAAATGGAAGAAAAGTGAAGATTTAAAGAAGAAAGTAACTGAAAGAATACATGAAATGCTTGATTAAGGAGGGACAGAAGAAATATTAAGAATATTTGAAAGATTAGGTAATAATCAAAACGCGGTTGGTGGAATATTATAAAGTATTGGATATAAATAATTTGAAAAAGTGTATTAATATTATAAAGAATCAGGGTTGTAATTTCCAAATGTTGATGATAAATTTCGAGAGTTACTAAATGAAGGGGCAGAAAAATTAATTAATGATACGATGGCATACACAAAAAAATAACAATAATGGATCAAAAATAGAATTCTATGCAATTCAAAAATAGATATTATTGCAAATAGATTATTTTTATTGGAATTTGAATCAACTCAGACATTTAAATAATAAGTAGTGAATCAAGCAGAGAAAATATATAATTTGTTTTGTTAATTATTTTAACAGGGCCAATTAGAGGATGAGTAATTTAAAATTAGTGCATAAAATCTGGAAAATATCGCAATAATATCTCCTGAGAAGATTGAAAAATATAAAGCCACTTAAAAATTAAAATAACGAAACAATTGGAAAAAATAGGAGTGCCAATTGTGCAATAAAAAGATGAATGGACCATATGAGATAGAATAGCATTTTAAATCCCGTTATCATAGAATTAATCTTTTGAAAGAAGCCTAATTGTAGAAGAAAAAATAGAAAATAGATTGATTGATTGTTATTATGATAAAGCATATTTTATCTTTACATAAATAGTAGGAAAAGAGAATTTCAATTCTAATTTATAAATTATTGTAATATTATAATGAAAAATATGAACAATAAAAAATAATAAAACTAACTTATAAAAAATGCCGAATTTTCTTATTTTGTATAGCTGAAGCGATTCAAGACATAAAAAAAAGATGAATTATTGGAGAGATAATTTTTACAGAGGACAAAGAGTTAATAATATAAATATTTATATAATGAACCAAAAATTAAACCGAATCCTTTATTCTTAGGGTAATATGACTACAAGCGCGACCTAGTCTCCATCGTAAAACATAAACTATAACGATGCAGGGTAATAGTTAAATCAATTGTATGAGAGAGCTACTGGATATGAAACTCAACTAAGTTCGGAAAATAAACCGATAGCAGAATGATAACATCAGATTGCTGAAGTCTCGACTGAATCATATCCAACATTAAGATTTTAATTGCTAGAGGAATATATCTAGAACAAGTAATGAAATTTAATCAATAATTTCTACTAAATCTAGAGTCAATGAGGACTAGATGAGGAAGGTACTTATCTAAAAACTCATTTATATGATTAGCAATTCCTGGATGAGATCAGATAAAAGAAACTTCAAGAATATTCACAAAGAGCTAATTTGTCAAAAATGGAGAGAATAAAACGGAGCTAGAATGTTGAAAACTGTAAGTTATAAATGTATTTGATAGAGAAATAAATATACTCTGAAACTCATTCTTTCTTAAATAAAGAATATAAATCGAATTTATCTCAAGCAAAATTGTAAACTTGGAATGAAATTTATGGGACTAATTGCAAATCTCACAAACAGATCAGATAGGCTCATCTTCAACATCAATAAGACAAAATCATCTAATTACAATTGGTATTACGAATCTTGATATTAGAAACAATAAGAAGGATCATATAATTATAAATAGAAGATAATAAAGGAAGCATAGCAATTTCAAGAAAGACAAATGAGAGTAACAGAATTAGAAGAGGCAGAAGAATAATTTTTGATGAAACTAAAAGTCACTCAGAGTAAGAACCGATCTATGAGTGCAAAAAAGGAAGAGATAAGGAGAATTCCTGCCGAAAAAATAGCAATCAGCAAAAATAATCTCTTTAGAATAAATTGATTTTATATGGATAAAGAATTTTAATGTTGTTAATGTTAACAAGAGTTTAATTTGCAGGATAAAAGTCCTCATGTTCTTCCATCCTGTGGCCATTCAATATGCTAATTATGTGTGACCCAATATTTGTAATCGCAATTGAAGTTAGTTTGCAATGAGGACAAGTAAATTCAATCACAAATAAATTAAGCATCGAATGTCAAGTTGAAAGAGAGTTCAAATTCTTTCCTATTAATCAGAGCATTATTGTGTTATTGAAAAAGAAGAGAAATAATGTTCATAGATGCCATACGTATGTAACTCCAGAAGATTAAATTCCTCGGTTATCAACTGAAGATGTTAGCGAATTTTCAAGTGATATGCAATAACACATTCAACTCAACAAGAACATGTCTTAATCACATTCATGTGAATAATTACCATAAAAAGAAATTTAAGGTGAATAATGTTCTATTCATTCAAAACCATTAGAATTAGTATGTTAAGAAGATGGAGAATACATTTGTGTTAATTGTGCTTTATTTGGAAATCATAAGTTTCACAATTATACGCCTATAGACTAATATGTTAAGGAGATGGAATAAAAATTTAATGATATTACTACAATGTATGAAGTTGTAAAAGGGATGAGCACAAAAATTGAATAAAAGGAATATGAAAAGGAATTCGAAACTAAACTTCTCTAATCAAAGGAAGCCAAATTATAATCTATAGATATGAAGTTTAATGAATTATTTAATGAATTAAATTTAATAAAAGAGGAATTGAAATCCAGAATTGTAAATAATTACAATATCTAATATGATGATAATAAAAAAAAAATTGAGTAAGAATTTATTTAACTCAAAAATCAAGCAGAGAAATGGCTTTCAAATACAGGTAATCAATTAAAAGATTTTTTTGATGAGAAATGTCAAAATCAAAAGTTAAAAAAGGATGTAAAAGAATTAGGTAACAGCAAAGAATTGGGTAACAGCAAAGAATAAGGTTCTTAATTAATTAACAAAATGCAATTCTAATTTTCTTAAATCGATTCTCAAGTCAAGTTAATTGCTGATCACTAATAATTCTATGTTCCAATTGAAAACATTAGAAATCAATTCCCTCAAGAAAATAAACAACTCGATTAACTATTATTAGATAAAGATGATAAATTAACAGATTCCGACATCATATTTCCAGAAATAAAAGATGAAAAATTGACATAATCAACTTATATTTCCTAATAACCAACATAACCTGCTTCTCCTCAATATAATGTCAGTAAAACTAATTATTTCAGCCAAACTTAAACCCCAGGATAATTCTAAAGAAAAGACAGAAGTGTAACAATGTTATAAACTGAACCTTCAGAAGTTTCTGCGCCAAACACCAATAGAAATAAATAGTCATAATCCAAATTGGTTAAAGTCTAAAAATTTAGTAAGGATCCTAAATTAAATGATAAAATTATTAATACTCTTGCAATGTTCGAAAAATTTGAAATGATTGATTTCTCCACTCTAGGTAAAAATCAAACTATTTTAGAAATGAATGACTTATTGATTTAAGCTATCGATGAAGCTCTAATAAATAAAAAAATTGTCAAAGTCTTAAAAATGAGCAAGTGTAAAATAACTGATGAACTGTTTGCTAAGTTACTCTCTGTTATTGAAACATCTAGGTATTGAGGTTAATTATATTTAAGTGTTACAGCATTGCATTTACAATCCAACACATTAACTGAAAAAGCATTAGATTATATTTTATATGCAGCCAAATCTAAAAAGAATTTCGAATGCAAATAATTGTATTTGAATGGCAATGTCAGCATCACTTAAGCTAAGTCAAAAAAGAAGATAGAAGAAATTAAAAAGTATGGTATCTAAGTAACCATTTGAAAATGTATTTTTTTTTATTAAATTTTTAATTTCGTTCTTTTTTTGAGTGAAATTTTACATTATAAACATCTTGGATATATTTAAATAAAAAATAAAAAAGAGAAACTACAAAAGTATTAGAAGATCACTATTTGGTGTTAATTTTAAAATTGGATGTTACAACATATAATTAACACAAAATTTTATTAATATTGCTATACTATATTTTAGTAAAATTTGCACTTCACGCAATTATATTACAAAATAATTTGTCTAAAATATTTCTATTATGGGATATATATTTCTTTTTTTTGGATTTCCTAAAAATTTAGGAATAAATTTAAATTTCATCTTTGTCAATTTAATCAAAAAATATAATGAATGCTTCTACTTACAAGGGACAAAACTTTGTAAATTTTTTCAGAGAATTAACATCAATGAGAGTTTAGCGAATATATAGTTTGATTCGATTTATAAATCTTACCTAAGGAAAAATAAGGTTCTGATAAACCACACACAGTGGGCTTTAGAAATACATCTATCCACCCATATTTTAAGAAAATTGTCATTACATAAACTAAGTTCCTTAGGTCCACCAAAATCCCTACTTTTATTTAATATAAGCATATATTCTTAAAAAGATTATCAGAAAATCTTGGAAATAAAGTACAAACCTCAGGAGATAATTGGCATTTAGATTAATAACATAATTCAATCAAATTAAATTAATTGCAAAATTAGATATAAGATTGATGAATTTTAGAAAAAGTGGAAATAAATTGAATTCATTGAATTTACTCCCAAAACCATTTATTTATAATCAAATTGTTTCTATAATTTCTAATAAATATTATTTAGATATTGGAATTGGATTGATTTTCAGATAAATGGGCTTCTCATATGAAGCCAGATACATAAAGATAAAATCAGGTATTTGGGATTTCTCTTCAAATAAATTCTTGAATTCTATTAGGTAAATCATTTAATTTTGTTAATTCTAATGCATTGAATCATTGATTACATTATAAATATATTTTTTTTAGTATTTTTTATAATGAAAAATATTAGCTGTATGACGATAGGTGAAATTTTGACTTAAACTGCTCCTAAATCAAGTCAATTATGGGGCCTTGATTTTAAGTCCAATTCCAAATATTGTGAATTTACTTAACAGATGTCAAGACTCTTCACTTTTTCAGATTTTGAATACAATATAAAAAATCCGCTATATTAGGCAGAAATTGCCACAAATCAAGCCAATGTAAATGAAGTTTTCTTACCCGTTTGCTATGCCTATTCTATTCTAAGAATATTTATGGTCATTTCTGTTGTGTTTTATGTTAGGCAAAAGATGAAAGATATTTTTGAACAGTCTTAAAAAAAGTTCACAGATGAGAAATAATTCGAACTTGATTGCTACAAGTGGACCATAAGTGTTTCATTATATGCAGAGATTATTTGTGCTTTAGTAATAATTAATATATCGCTTAGAGAGATTTCTTGTTATTTAAAGGTACAATTCTATACTCAAATGTGATGAATTAGTCTGAAATCACTTGTTATATTGATATTTATAATTAAGGAAATATGTCATGTGGTAAGCCTATTTAAACTAACTGGAGAGGATTTAACTATTAAAGAGAAGAATGCAATTGCCTTTATTTTTAACCAATTCATCAAGAGTCATATATGATAGTTTCAATTGTTTTTTGGATTATAACTGAATCCATAACTTAAGGGTTAGTGGGTTTCACAGTGCTAATTCTAAGCAGATTAAATAAAAAAGAATCATCTGGATGGAATTTCATTAAACCAAGCTTTGTTAGATTTGTAGTTACAACAATATTAATGATGGTTTTATATTCTATACTTATATTTGCATGCAATCTGCAAATATATTATAGATTTTATAGTTTGAGTGTGGTTAGTTATTATTTGCTATAGAAGTGTGTAATATTTTTAATAATTTTTGATAAATTGTATAGCAAAGTATGGTTGGAGTTAAAATTGAGATTGCCAACATTGCATTCAAGTGGAATTGCATGGTCGAAAACTTTGAACCTCTTAAAAAAAAAAATTTTAAAACCTGTAGAGCCTACTGAATAAATAAAAGAAATATACCAATAAAAATATAGATAGCAATATGAATAAACTTTAGAAAAGTATTTTGATGATGCTATCTAACCAAATTTGGATAGATATGAAAGAGAATATAATGCAAAGATGAAAACATAATGGTATGACTATTTGAATTATATTTTGTTGATTAATCTAATTGGAATAATTGGGTATCTACTAATTGCTTCATATGGCTTATTTTACTAACCATAAGAATATAGTTTTTTGTTTTGGATAGGTTTTATATTAGCCCTTGTGGAGTTGATTGTGTTTGAGGTATCTAATGTTGTTTTTTAATTACATTGCTTTTTAATTGAACTTTACAAATAGTGTGAAGAAGAGTGTAGTGCATTAGATACGAATTAACAAGACAGTGGAATGGCAACTTTATTCAATTGAACAATATTATTATATAATATTCATTAAAATATTATGATATAATATTCATTAGTCAAACAGTATTAAAGTTGTCTAATTTTTCTTGTTGCAGTCAATTAAAAATGTGAAACCTAAATGTAATATTGTTATCTTCTTCATCTCATAACCCCAAAAAATTTATTTAGATATATTGATTTTAGAATTAGAAGAGAATATAGTTTTAGATATATTTCAATTTATGATGTTTATCAAAATCCTATATCAGCCATAGCAATTTAGAATTTCAGATTTAATAATAATAATAAATCAAACATGCAAATTTGATGGGAAACTTTTTTTAAATTTTATACTTTATCTTGATATAGATGACAATACCAAACTTGGATTTAAAATACAGTACAATATTTATAAATTTTGAGAAAAGCAAAAGCGATTATGACTTAAGTATTTAAATAATAAAATAATTAATATAAATATATGTCTCAACCGTTAAGAGTAGATGACTTTGTAGATGAATTAAGAAAATATGATAGAAAAGAAGATTTTATGGCGGTAATGAGATCTTATGAACAAAGGTAATTAAAAATAGAAATATAGATATTACGATTAATTTGAATAATTTGCAAATAACAATTTTCCTCCTGAATTGTAGAGATAGCAGATACCCAAATAAGAATTCTTATACAAACAATAATCATAATATTAAAAACCCCCTGTTGTTCGATCAAGTTCAGCCAATAAATTGGATATTTAAGATCAATACCAAGTATTTTCCTAATAGTCAGTCTAACCTCCACAAATAACCTAATTACCCTAAAGACCACCTTCGAGGGGAGAAATTTAAGATCCTTTTAAGAGACCATAGGATCAATTCGACTACAGATTGAGCCCAGTTGCTTAATAGGATCCCTATAGAGGTTTGAATAAATAGCAGTATAATCCACAATAAAGAAATCCTACCTAGATTCCAATTCAACAAGTTCCTTTTTCTCCTTTTTAAGCTGCCTAAGCATAAGCCTTAATAAATAATACTTAATAATAACAAGTGGGCTTACCTTTTGGAAACTAGGTTGGAGGTTCAATTAATAATCCGCAGTTCCAGAATTATGGAGTTTAATAATAATTTTATGAACAACAATAATACTAATAGTAAACCGTATCATATCCAAAGGCAGTGCCAAATCAATAATAGTAAATGGATGCCTTTCTAAATGAGATAAAATCTTAGAGGGTCTAAAAATAATAATAATAATAATACAAATGAAATATATTACTTATTTAAATATAAAATGTTTGATATTGGCTGAATTAATAATAGCCATTGCTCAAGAATATGACTAAAATATGATTGGAACAGGAATCATTAATCAAAACAAATACAAATCTGTAGATGGAATAGTCTTTTTAGCAACAGAATTTGTGCTATCAACAATTTGCTAAAAAGGTCCTTCGCTTTTAAAGAACTTTTTATTAATAAAACAATCAAGGGGTTAGAAATGTGATTAACAAAAAGAAAGCAAAATAAGAATAATATTGATAATGAGGTACATTAAAATATTCCATCATCAATTATGCATTTCTGTGCTTAATCTTTTTATTGGTGGTAGTACTTAAGATAGTCTTTTGAATGACTGAGTTTCATTCCTTCTAGAAGTGTATGGCAAAATAGCGCTGCTTTTGGATTTCATCTGCTGCCTTGGCTTTTGTATTGACAAAATAACCGGTTTTTTATAATCTTTGAATAATGGGCATCCTTATTCATCATATTCCACTTGCATAACTGGATGGCTTAACACTTCAGAACAAGCAATCCTTTACTCTGGATTTGGATTCAACATTTTTATTAAAAGACTTATTACTAGAATGGGTTATGAATATAATTACATTATTTATTTCCATAGCATTCTTCTAACAATTTATTTGTATTTATATTGCATTCTTTATTTAATAATTTTATATTATTTCCTGAAAAAAGTGGTTTATTAGTAGTTCTAATTACATAAATTATTTTACAATTCATAAAGTAGGCAGCCTAAACTGAAAACATCACATTTCTCATTATACGACTTCTATTTGTCGTCCTCACAAGCGAAGATCTCTGGCGCCATATACCCATAGGACCCACAAAATTAATAAACATTAAGTTATTTCTAGATCAGAGAGGATACTCCAAAATCACTAATCAAAGGACCATCTTAAACTGATAGCCCGAATTATTTAAGGGAAACAGGCTTTCTAAAAAGGATATTCCCTGGTTTTATGTCTCTATGCATCAAACCTCTCAATCTATTTTATTGTACCTATATCATGCATATATTTGATTCCTTCTACAATTTGTCGAAAAATCACTTTCACAGTTAAAAATGGCAAAGGTTCTTCAAGTTTTTTGATTGCTTGTTCAAGGTTGCCACCTCTGCATAATTATGTGATTAAGTAAATTTGGGCCTTGTTTTCAAAAACATCATACAATTTCAATATATTTTAATGATTCATATACTTCATGACTTTCACTTCATTGTCAATTTATTACTAGTATTAAATGAAATATTACCCTCCATTAAATTGGATCTGATAACATAAGCATTTTTTTAAGGAAAGCCTTAATTGCTACTTTGGTACCATCAGCCTTTGATTTTCCAATGTAAACGCTAGCAAAACCACCACTACCTATTAATTTTTCAATTTCATAATATTTCTAATAATCCATAAGTGGTAATTTCTATTTTAGAAAGATCTCCCACATCCCTGGTTAATCCATAAACTAATACTCTATTGGCTTAGGTAAAAAGTCGGTCTCTAAAATAAGATAGTTCTGCAATTTGTTTGGCTTGATTTGAAAGCGTAGATGACTACTTAGAGAAGTCATTTTTAAACCTTTGTCAGACTTAAGTATTTTTAAAGTTTACAATTCGATACAATTTGGAATCAGATAGGATTAGTGTAATCTTCCTTCCATTTTTAGTAATAAATCTGGAACTTAGTATTCCTGATGGTGTATCATAAGATTTAATGAAGACCTTAATAATTTGCATATATGTAAATTAATCAATTAATGAATATTTTGACTCGATATTTATATACAGTCAGGAATCTTAAACAATTGCAGAATTAACACGTTAAATCACTTACATACAATAAATTGACAAATCATTAAAATCCCCTTAAGTACTATGACACTTCCTAAAAAGTTGGGCGTTTCGTAGGATCTTTATCCCAACATTTAATCATCAACTCTTTCATAAATATAGGGCATCCAACCTATATCAAACTCAGATCTGGTCTCCCATTATCTACTGCAACTAATTTCATGATAGCAGGTGGATTAGTGGATAATTGTTTATATGGAGTTTCTCTACAACATATTTCCCATAACACTATCTAAATTTCATAGAACTGTTTATTTTACTGCATATGAATAGACATCAGCTTTTATCGTATAAGGAACATTTTAAAACACTTCTGGAGCCATCCAATGCTAATGTAAAATGATTAAATTACAAAAGTTCCTAAGACACCAGTCATTTATTCACCATTATCTGCTTACACCCGGGCTAATCCGAAATCAGCAATCTTGATATTTATCCTATTTTAATCGTAGGACTATTCAAGCAACAAACTACTCAATAATAATTATACTTACTTTAGACTCTTAAGATCTCTATGTATTAAAGGAGGATTCAATTTATGCAAATGAAGCATCCCATCAGCTATTTAAATTGCCATTTTAATTCTTAATTACCAACTAATTTCTAAATGCTTTTTTCTATGCAATAGATCAAAAAGTGTCCCCCCAGCGCAGTATTCTGTTACAATATATAATTCATCTTCTTTTTATGAGATTCCCAAAAGCTGAACTAAATTTTGATGCCTTTTTATCGTCACTAGAGCTGAGATTTCTCTTCTAAATTCCTTTAAATGGTTTTCATTTAATTATTGAATTTTCATCTTTTTAATAGCCACTTCTCCTCCTCTCAAATAGCCTTTATAAACCGTACAACTACTTCCAGTACCAATAAGTGTTTCTAATTTTAACTAATCATGGTTAATCATCCACTCAGAAACATCTAAGTTTTATAAAATTATATACTTTTGCCTTGTTTGTTAAAATAATCAACTACTTAAAAGGAAGAAGATTATGGGAGAACAGGATTATCAAAGAGTATCTATTTCTAATTTTAACTTAGATCGAATTACTCAAAAATATTATTTGATTAAGAATTCGCTGATTGAATTCTTTAACTCTGTCCATTTGATTTAATTTTATTATCTTGATTTGGTTTCCAATTCAAAAATCCTTCATCATTTAATAATTCTTGTGTTAATTGAATATTTTAATTAGATAAAGGGGCTCGTAAATTTTTTTATTATAATTCAGTAGGCTTTTAGGGTAATTGCTCAGATTCATCATCATCATCATCGTCAGAAAAGTCTAAACCTTTGTATTCTCCTTGTTATTATTATTTAGTTTACTTTTTCTTAAATTCTAAATTTTTGTTACTTATAGATTCTCTTTAAATCTCAACGACTTATTATTACTAAATAAATTAATTTGTTTGATCTTCTTAGATTATATTTTGTTGAGAATTCATATTTTTATTAATATTTGGTGTTACTTCAAATTCAAAATTAAACTAGTTTGCTTTTTCTTATTAAACTTAACAAGACACTACTGCTTTTATTGGATATGAATTTGATTTTTAATATTTGGGTTCCTATTCAACAGCTTCTTCATCGTATTCTACTACTTAATTGATCATTATTTCTCCATAGCTTTAAGGTAATTTAATTCCATCAATTGACATGGAATAATTTAAGAAATCGGTAATATTAAAGTCACCTCTTTTAGATTAAAACATTGGCACATTCTTCAAAGTTTCAACTATATTCCTTGAAGGATCTGGTATTAACTATTAAAATTATGGTATTCTTTTGCAGACAGCAAAGAAATTAATAGTCTATTAAAAGTTATTCTAATAATCCTCTTGCAATGTAATAAAGGCTTATTTAACTTCACTGTTATTAGTGGGCTATCCACTTATATAATTAGTACTTTACTTTAAAGCATAAAAAATGTGAGTAAATGTACAGAGAATATTATATAACTCATCAGCCATTGTTATAGCCAGACCCAATTATAAATTAATTAAATTCTATTCCTGAAATTAGATATTGGATGTGAAATTCAATAATTGTTTCCATAAAGACATCATATTGTTTAATATTGCTATACTTACTTTTTACTTCTAAATACCATTCATACTATTGAAAAATGGGATCATAGCATAATTCCCTTCAAAAAATTTTAGATAGAATGAATGAAATTTCACTTTTTCCAATAACACAATTGAATACATATACAATAAATTTGTAAAAAACTATGTCCTAAATTTATCTTTAGAGCTTTTCATTTAATTTTATTCTTAAAAATTCTTAATTCTCTCTAAAATAGCATTAGGGGAATATGCTTAATTTTAAACTGCAATTGCTTCTTAAGGACCTTTTTTCACATAGTTATGTATTAATTACAAAGCTTTAAATGTTATTATTACAGAGTTTAATTAGAGTCGATTTGACACCTTCTCATAAAATTTAGGAATTTTTTGCTTCTTTTACCATGCTTTGCAATGAAGAAATCTGAAATATTTTTAACAAGGAGCTGCATCAACCTCTTCTAAGCATGCAGCAACCCAAAAATCTGTCTTTTAAGCCACCTTACTAACTAATTTTACTAATCTGGTTGATAATGAAGATTATGGTTATTATAAATCCTTAAATTCAAATGAATGACACTTTTCTATTTCTGTATTTTAATTAATTGTATCTCTATTGAATACCTCATTTGTTGATTAACTTCTTAAATGGATTTATTATGGCAATCCACTATGATATATTATATTAAACCTTACTTGTATTAAATAAGAATTGAATTTATGTATTTTTCTATTTAATCAGCTGATATTCTGTCCTTTGGATTAATAATAAGCATTTATTTGATTAGACTTTATAATTTGGAACTATAAACTCCCCATTAGGCACTGATATAAATATATATATACTTTCCTTCCCAATTAGGATTTTAATCATAACGGACCTTAAATATCATATAATACATCAATTAGCCTAGAGCATAAATATCCACTTTAGTGGTGATTGGGAATCTTTGAGAGAAATCTTTTTATTCTGGAGCTCTTACATGTTCAAAAGTATTCATCTCAATTTCTTCTTTGATTCTTCCAAAATATTCATTAGGTATTTGATCATATTGCTAAATAGAATTTCAAATACTTAGAAAAAACAACGTTAGAAATTCCATAATTTGGCTTGCTTATCAGCTCCAATTAAAATATTTTCTGGTCTAATATCTCGATGTGTTATGCCTAATGAATGACAGTTCTACAATGCTTTGCTTAAATCTAATAAGATCTACGCTTATTTTTCTGCTTACTTTTAGGACTTGAGGTTCCGCTAAACCTTATTAGGAATCCCTCAAAATATTTTGGAGGACTTCAGCTTTTTCAAAAACTATTACTTTTTTATTTGGTGATAATTCTCCTTCATAAGATCTTGCTATGTTGCTACACCCATTATCCTTAAAGAGATGGACAGCTTATAACTCTGTGTTCAAATACTATATAAAATTAGAACATAATTAATTACCTTTTCTTGTCCAACATCATATACTTTGACTACATAATTGCATTCTGAGGTCAAAAATAATTTATATTTAGTGCCTTAAAAGTAAGGTTATGAAGTGATATAAAGAGTCTGCTTATTACCAAATATAACTCTCTGTTATTGCATTAATTAGTATAATAAATAATTACATATACTATTTCAAATTTTCTTGATTATTAGTTTATCAAATTAATTCTCAATTACTACTAGATGAAGGACATTGAAATCATTATAAAAATGTTTAAATTCTGTTTAGCTATATTCGAATTAATCCTTATTCCATGTTAAAAGAATAAATGACAATATGACATTAATTATCATTATACAACAAATGCTGTGTAAAAGAGGCCTAGTATCTTCCATTATGTGTTCCATATGCACACCCTTAGGTTTCATCAGGGGCATCTTTTGACTTGAAGTAATGAGAATGCTTGAACGAGAGTGTATTTTAGTCAAAGTAATTAAAAAAATGAATTAGTTATTTGAACATATCACTCCAAAATAGTGCTTAACATTATGAGAATTAGTCTAGGGACAGAGGTTATTGGAAGGAAATTGTATAATGAGGGTTTAAAGATAAATATATAAATTTTGCGATTCTTGGATATAATTAGATGGAACATTAGGTGATATTAAAAATTGAAGCCATTTGGGGATGAAATTTACTTAGTAAAATATTGTAGAATTGGTTTTCACAAACTTCTAATACTAGAATAAACAATTATGCTGCAGAGTTCATAATCACTTTGAAATCTGAGGAACTGTTAGATGACACTTCTGCAACATTTGATATATAGATTAAAATATTTTTAAGATCAATTGAGAAATGAAGTAAGTAAGTTTGGATGATTAGGTGGATTTTCATAAGCTTGTAAAAAGTAATGGTTAATAAAATCTTATGGATAAGAGAATGAGTAGAATAACATAAGTATGATGTAATTTAGGAGCCAAATATTTGGGATTTGCAAAGTCTTCATTGATAAATCTTAATTATTGAGGTTGTAATAATAATTATTAAATAAAATTTATAAAAATGGATGAAATAATTTATTTCTATGATGAGGAGGAGGTATCTAATATAAATATGAGTTAAGAAAACTTTTTAAGGTGTTGATGCATTAAAATAGATGGGAAATGTAAGACAAGTGTGTAAGGGATTCCTCAAAAATTAGTATCAAATTTTATCAGGTATTTTTGTTGGTTAGTCTGTTTAGAGAATGGATGCGTTTACTATTTAGAACTTGGGAAATCATTTTACAGAATTCCAACTTGGAATTGTAAAGTGAAACAAATAGCAACAAATGAATCAGTTACTTTGTTGTTGACCTACTCAGGATAGTTATTTGGATTTGGAGAGGATAAATTATAATTAGGTAAGATTGATAATATCTTTAGGTTTGTTGGGTAATGAGAAATGTTATATTTCATAAACACCAATAAAGATCGGTAACGATTACAAGAGCATATCGTTATCTAGTAACATTGGATGCGGTTTGGATTACAAAGGATAAGCATGGATATGGGGTAATTCTCCTTTGGGTAGAAGCGATATTCCAACGAGAATAGATGGGAGGTTCATAAAGATCTGTGCTGCCAAAGATTATGTTATTTTTACTGATCAACAGGCTTAAGTGTAAGTGTTGAGTGAAATATTTAAATTATCAAATGAATACTTCACTTGTTAAAATATGTGGGCAATTACAAGAGCAGAGCAGATAGACTCAAACTATTTAATAGTGAATGAGATTATACCAAATGACAGATATTCAATCTTACTATCAAGTAATTATTCACTATATAAATAGATAAAAATCGAATGTTTATATTGATTAACAATAATGGAAGATATATAATAAGGAGATTGGCAATAAATATCAGAATTCACCACTTATCTTAGACCAACTACTTCATTTATTGTTTTACTGAGGAGGGTCGATTGATCAAAATCGATAAGGCGAATCTGTATACCAATGAAAATAATGAATTATAACAACTTAATGAACAGATTAGATTCCAACTACCAGAATTTGAATTGAAGTATTTAAGTTCAATCCAACCAATTTTTGCTACTAAGTATGCTTTCAATTTACCTGCATTCACTGTTGATAAACGAAGATTTAATGAAGGAATATCTGTGTTAAGATAATAACATATCGAAGTAGATGTCTAAGCTCATTTGAGATCAACAGAAACCAAATTGTCAATAATAAAATAAATGTCTCCTATGAAAAGTTCATAACAATTATTCTCATCTAGAGTCATGAGTAAATCTAGAACCTCGATTGTATCTCCAATGTAGAGATTCTATTATTCTCCTCAATAACAGGACAAGATGCATCACTTTCAAACTCCAAAAAAAGGAGTTCCTACTACTCCTGCAAGGTGTGTCCAAACATTCCTTACTTAACATTCTCCAAGTCCCGTTGGCAAATCCTTTATATAAGAATAGAGGAACAATTAAGGTTCTTCAGTGAAAAAGGCTAATTTAATAAGATTACTTATTTAAGACATTCAAAAGTCTATTAATAAACTTGGCAATCTGCAATAAGTTCCAGTCGATATGAGAGATCGTACTCATTCAAGAAGAAGCAGTTCTGTTCATTTAGATTAAGTTTAATCCATGATTGTTGAGTTAGGAAATGCACAATAAAGAAATAATAGTCAAGAAAAAACCAATAAATTAAATAATTCTTTTAATAGTAGAGTATCTTAACATGATAATAAAAATACTAATGCTAGTTCCCTCTTTCAATCTGAATAGGATTTAATCGAAGAATTGAGAGCCTCAGAACCATTAGATATGATAGAAGAAGAATATTTAGAATATGATGAGGAAACTGACCAAGTTAAAAGGGTCTTAATAAGAAGACCTATTGATTAAGATTATGAATATGGTAATAACCTCAAATAAGATATGGGTGATGGTAAAATATTAGTATCTCGAAAGTTGGTCAATGTTACAGATGAAGTAGGATGGAATCGATAAGAAAATGGAGAACTCAAAAAAGTCATAAGTGAATAAGAACCTTAAAAATATATTGAAGAAGAAATTCTAATTGAAAATCCTAAAACTGGTTAATTGACTAGAAAAATAGTGAGAATACCTTATAATGATTAAAATGTTAAATTAGGAGAAGGATTAAACGAGATCAATTCTTAGGGATAAAGAATTATTGGTCGTAGAATTGTTGTAAATGAATAATCAACTGAATAACTCGAGTAGGAAGGATGGGTTACAAAAGAATCTAAATTAGAAAGAATACTTGGTAATAGAGAACCAAATAAATATGTTGAGGAAGAAATATTAGAGGTAAATCCATACACAGGTTAAATAGAAAGAAAAATAATTAGAAGGAAATATGACAAAAATAGAAAATTAGAGGAAGGACAAAAATTAGTATCAAGTAGAATTGTAGAAAATATATAATCATCTAAATAATTGGCGTAGGATGGTTGGGAATGCAATTTCAATTTAGGAACTGCTTAGAAATATATTTAAAATGAAGATGAAGTTTATTATGTTGAAGAAGAAATATTAATAGTATCTTAAAAGAAACAAGATAGAAAATTAATAAGAAAGATCTATTTTGATGAATAGTCTCTAAATAAAGTCTAGTAGGAATTTGGAGAAAATTTATATGAAATTTAAATTTAAGGAATAAGAATAATTGCTAGAAGAGTTATTAGGGGAGAGAAATAAGTTGAAAAAGATTGGAAATATTATTCAGATAAAAAATACTGGGAAAAAATCATTAAATAAGGAGAGTCTTGTAAATATGTTTAAGAAATGATTGCTGAAATAGATTTTGACAATTATGAATAGACAAAAAAATCAATTAGATATGATTTAGAAGTCAATGAACAAAATTTGATACTAGGAGATCGTTTAGATGAACTATAGTTTGATGGAAGTTAGATTATTTCAAGGGAAGTAGGTGATAATATTGAATCTACAATTTATCTTAGAGAACAAGGATGGATTAAAAATAGAAGTGGATAATTAGAAAAAATAATATCAATTGATAAAATATTAAATTTCTATGAGGAAGAGATATTAATACAAAATTTATCAGCTGGTAAATAATAAAGAAAATTAATTCGAAGACCTATTTTATAAGATGGGGAAAAATGCTAATTAGGAGAAGATTTAAATGAAAGAATATCTGACGATTAAGTTGTTGTTAGTAGAAAAATTGTTAAGAATGATGGTAATCTTGAAAATTGGAAGAAAAATGAGATTACAAGAAATTTAGAGAAAGTTTTAATTTAAAGCGAGCCAATCGAATTTATTGAAGAAGAAGTACTCACATTTAATCAATAAACAGGAACGATGATTAGATAACTAATAAAGAGACCATCTGTTAATAAAGATAAGATTTAATTTGGTCATTTGAAAGAAGTTGATAAGGATGGTAATATTATTGTTAAGCGTACACTTGTACCCAATTTAAAGTTACTTGGCTCAGATTGGACAAGAGGATCTATGGGATCATATCGATAAACTATAGCTGAGGAACCTGAAGAATATATTGAAGAAGAAATAATTGTGATTAAAAATGGAAAATAGGAGAGAAAACTAGTTAGAAGACCTTTTCTTTAAGATGATTTACAAAGAAATTATGGGGATGATATCAATGACACTAATGAAAATGGAGAAAGGATAGTTGCAAGAAGAGTTGTTGGAAATGATCAATCAAAATA
The DNA here is from genome assembly GCF_000165425.1 of Paramecium tetraurelia. Classification (NCBI taxonomy): domain Eukaryota; phylum Ciliophora; class Oligohymenophorea; order Peniculida; family Parameciidae; genus Paramecium; species Paramecium tetraurelia. Next base: position 318,079 of record NW_001799144.1, on the reverse strand, counting down.
ATAATTAGAATAACAAGGATGGAAATTAAATGAAAATGGAGAATTAGAAATTAAGTAGATTGAACCTACTTAATATCTCATTGAAGAAGTCCTATGTTTTAATAAAGAAACTGGTAATTATGAGAGGAAAATGATTAAAAGACAATTGACTAAATAAGATGAGAAATTAAAATTTGGAGAGAATTTAGCTGAGGTAGATAAGAAGGGGAATAAAATATTATCCAGATAAGTAATATAAAATGTTTAATCTCTTAATAAATAGAAGGAAGAAGGATGGATTGAATAAAATGGAAAATACGAGAAGATTATTAGCATTTAAGAACCTGAAAAATATATTGAAGAAGAAGTGCTTATTTTAAAAAATGGAATCTAAGAGAGAAAACTAATTAGAAGACCGTACAATAATCAATAAGTCAATATTGGAGAAAATCTAAATGAAGATCTTAATGGAATGAAAATAGTATCCAGAAGGATTGTGTCTAATGATTAATCTTCTTCACAATTGCAAAATGAAAATTGGGTTAGAAACAATAAAGGCTAGTTAGAATTATAAATATCGAAGTCTGAACCTTAACAATATGTTGAAGAGGAGGTTTTAGAATATGATTAAGAGACTGGTCTGATGGAAAGAAAATTAATTCGTAGATAATATAATCCAAACAAGGATGGTAGATTAAAAACTGGTACGGAATTAAATGAAACCGATTCTAATGGAAATAAAATATTATCTAGGTCGATCGTTGATAATACTAAATCATTCAAATCTAACTAGTAAGATGGATGGAATTCTTAAAATAATGGAACTTAAATTAAAATAATTTCATCCTAAGAACCTGAAGCATATATTGAAGAAGAAGTTCTTGTCGTAAATCCAAAAACAGGCAAGTAAGAAAGGAAACTTATTAGAAAACCTTACTATCAAGAGGATGTTGATCTTGGAGAATCAATTAATGAAATTAATGATGGATAAAGAGTTGTTGCTAGAAGAATTGTATAAAATGATCAGTCAATTTATGGATAAAGAAATTGGTAGTAACAAAAAGGGTAAGAAATCTAAGAGATTATTCTCAATGAAGAACCCACATAATACATTGAAGAAGAAATATTAATCAAGGATAAAAATGGTTAGATTGTCAGATAAAAAGTTAGAAAGCCTTACGATCCAAATAAAAAAGTATAAACTGGAAATGTTAATGAATAACTTTAAGATGGAACTGTTGTGGTTAATAGAAAGATAGTTGACAATAATTTTTCATAAGCTGAAATGAAAAATTGGAAATTTGATAACAAAGGATAGTTGATTTAAGTTATTAATTAAAATGAACCAGAACATTACATAGAATAAGAAGTTTTGATAATTAATCCAAAAACCGGAAAACAAGAAAGGAAATTAATAAGAAAACCATACACTAATGAAAACGAAGCTATTGGAGATGATTTGAATGAATCGATAGGTCCTAACATGAAGGTAATCTCAAGAAGAATAGTATCAAATGAACATTGCTCGGATGATTGGTAATTTAATAATGGTCAATTTGAATAGATCCTAAATAGCAATGAGCCTGTAAAATATCTAGAAGAAGAAGTTCTGATTAAAAATAATCATACTGGATTATTAGAAAGGAAATTAATAAGAAGACCATTCTAGAAAGATCAAAAATTAGGTGATAACTTAAATGAATAAAGAGATGGTATGACTGTATTAAGTAGAAAAGTTGTTGATAATAGGTCAAAATAGGGGTGGGAATAAAAAGGATAAAATCTTGAGAAAGTCTTAAATGATAATGAGGTTGAAGAGTACATTGAAGAAGAAGTCATCATTTAAAATAAAAAAACTGGGAAATAAGAGAGGAAATTAATTAGAAGAAATGTAAATGATCCTCCTCTAAAGGAAGGTATAATAATATCAAGCAAAAGAGTTTAGAATACAGAAACCAATGAATAACTAAAATAAGCAGGTTGGGTAAAATAGGATGGTCAACTTGTAAGAGTAATTGCTAAGAATGAACCAACTAAAATGATTATAGAGGAACTGTTGCAATATAATGATGAAACCGGATTAATGGAGAGGAAATTAGTAAAGAGACCATATGATCCCAATAATAAGAAATAAGATATACAGAATGGAACTGTATTATCAAGAAAAATTGTTGATAATTTAGAAGCTTAAGATTAAGGGTAATAATGGGTTTTGAAGAATGGGCAATACGAATAGATCTTGTGCGATGATGAACCTGAATAGTTTGTAGAAGAAGAAATAATAATTATAAATTAAAAAACTGGAAAATAAGAAAGAAAATTAGTAAGACGACCTTTGAGAAATGACGAAGATCCAGACATTGGAGAATCATTAAATGAATCATTAGGAAATGGAAAAAAGATTGTAGCTAGAAGGATCATCTAAAACAACCAAACTACTGAAGAACTTAAATTATGGCAGAAAAATGGAGACGTGATGGAAAAATAATTAGCATCTGATGAACCTACTAAATTCATTGAAGAGGAAATACTTGTCCTTAACCCAGAAACTAAGTAATTAGAGAGAGTGCTTGTAAGAAGGTAATATCAGCCATGTGAAGTTGGATAAGTTAGTGAAACTGATAAAGATGGTAACAAAATAGTTTCAAGGAGGATTGTTGATAATGTGGAGTCTTCATAAAATGGATGGTCAAAGGTTAAGGGGGTGTTGAAAAAAGTAGTTGCTGTTGAACCAGTTAAATATGTAGAAGAAGAAGTCTTAATTTTAAATTAGAAGACAGGAAAGCAAGAAAGAAAACTAATTAGAAGACCATTGAAGGAGGGAGAAGATCCAGGTGATTTAGGAGATTCTTTGAATATTTCTTCTGAGGAAGGTTATAAAATAGTATCCAGAAAGATTGTCGATAATAATTAAGCTTAAGAAGCTATGTAGGGGTGGGTTGAAGTTGATGGTGTCAAAGTTAAAAAGATAGGAGTTGAACCAATTAAATTTATTGAAGAAGAAGTTTTAGTATTGAATCCGGAGACTGGTATGATGGAAAGAAAGATAATCAAAAAACCCTATAATCCTTCAGTTAAAGTTGGAAATAATCTTAATATTTAAGATTCTTAAGGAAATCTAGTACTCTCAAGGAAAGTTGTTGAAAATAATTAATCGACAACTAAATCATAATGGAAATAAGGACAAACCGAAATCTTGATACAAGAAGAGCCAGCTTAATATATTGAAGAAGAGATTTTAGTTTTGAATCCTAAGACTGGATAGCAAGAAAGAAAAATAGTCAGGAAACCATATTATGGAGAAGATTTAGAATTGGGGGATGAATTAGATGAAGAAGTATCTAAGGATTAACATGTAGTGGCAAGGAGAATTGTAAAAAATGATTAATCACTTGATTAATTAAAATAATGGAAAAAATAAGGAGATGAATTAGTGATGACTATCAACTCTAACGAACCAGCTTAGTAAATCGAAGAGGAAGTCTTGGTTCGTAATCCAGAAACAGGAATGATGGAAAGGAAGATTATTAGAAGAGATTAGAATTCTTAACCTTAATATGATAAAGTAATTTCAAGGAAGGTTGTTGATAATAGAAAATCCTCTATTGTTCTTAGCAAATAAGGATGGAAGTAAAGTAATCCTGGAGCCATCGAAGTAGTTTTGGGAGAAGAACCTGAATAATATATTGAAGAAGAAATCATCTAAGTGAATCCTAAAACTGGTAAATAGGAGAGAAAGTTAATCAGAAAACCTTACTATGGATAAGATATTGAAGTTAGTGATGAATTGAATGAATCAATAGGAGGAGGTTAGAGAGTAGTTGCAAGGAGAATAGTTGATAATGATGCTTAAGTAAATTGGGAAAAGAAGAATAATTAATATGAGTTGAAACTTGGAAATGCAGAACCAACCAAATTTATCGAAGAAGAAGTGGTCTTCTTTAATCCAAAAACAGGAATGGTTGAAACAAAAATAATTAGAAAGCCATATTAAAAGAATGCAAAATTAGGAAGTGAATTAAATGAAGAGACGAATGATGGTGTAGTCTTATCTAGGAGGATAGTTGATAATTTTGAATCAATAAAAAAATAAGACGAATGGCAGAAGGGCTAGGATGGTAATTTGGTGAAAATAATCTCAACAAAGAAGCCTGATTAATTTATTGAAGAAGAAGTTATAATAGTTAAGAATGGCAAATAGGAAAGAAAAATTGTTAGAAAACCAATATTATATGAATAATAGGTAGAAGAATCTGATGATTTGAATTAAGATATTGGAAATGGATAAAGAGTACTTTCAAGAAAAATAGTCAAAGGAGAGGAGGGAAAAGAGTTTGAATTAAAAAATGGAGTATTTGAGAAGTAAATTTCAAAGAATGAACCAACCAAATTCATAGAAGAAGAGATCCTAGTATATAATGAAGAAACAGGAATGATGGATAGAAAGTTAATAAGAAGACCATTTACAGAGGGTCAAAGATAGTTTGATGAAAATGGCAATAAGATATTATCATCAAAAGTGATTGATAACAATAAATCATCAAATTCTATGTAAGAATGGAATTCTAGTAAAAATGGATAAAAAGAAATATTATTATCTGCTGAACCAGAATAATATTATGAAGAAGAAGTTCTTGTTTTTAAAAATGGAAAGGCTGAAAGAAAATTGATTAGAAAACCATGCAATGGATAATAATTGAAGTTAGGAGATGAATTAAATGAATCTGATGGATAAATGAAAGTTCTATCTAGAAAGATAGTAAACAATGAAATGACTACTAGTTAAAAAAAAGAGTGGAATTAATAATAAAATGGATGCTTAGAAAAGGTTATATCTTAAAGTGAACCAATTAAATACATTGAAGAAGAAATCTTGGTTTGCAATGAGGAAACTGGTATGATGGAGAGAAAAATCATAAGAAGACCTTTCACTTAAAAAGATTCTTAATTAAAATAAGGAAATAATCTAACAGAAATTAATTCATAGGGAAATAGAGTTGTGTCAAGAAAGATTGTTGAAAATGCTTTGACTGAAGAAAAGAAATAGGAATGGGTAATAGATAAAAATGGGAAGATGGAAAAAATTATCTCCCAAGAACCTTTATAATACATTGAAGAAGAGGTTATAGTGATGAACAAAAATGGAAAATAAGAAAGAAAATTAATAAGAAAACCATATAATGGGTAAGATTTGTAGATTGGAGAAGAATTGAATGAAGGAAAAGGAAATACTAAAATTGTAGCTCGAAGATTAATTGATAATTAATAATCAAGTGATGAATTATAAAAATGGTAGAAAAAGGGAGACTAAATGGAGTTAGTTTTGGTGAAGGAAGAACCAACTTAAGTTGTAGTTGAGGAAGTACTTATTTATAATTCAGAAAAAGGTGTTATGGAAAGAAAGTTTATTACTAGACCGATAAATTCTAAAGAAATTGAAGATCCTAATGTTAAAGTATTATCGAGAAAGGTTGTTGATAATCTCAAGAGTTAATAATTGGGTGAATAAGTGATTGCAGAAGAACCTGAATAATATATTGAAGAGGAAATTATCACAATAAATCCAAGGACTGGTAAATAGGAGAGAAAACTCATCAGAAGACCTTATTATGGAGAAGAAGTTGAATTAGGTGATGATATGGATGAAGCTGGACAGAAAGGAGAGAGAATCATTTCAAGAAGAATAGTTGAAAACGAGGAGACTACTGAAGGATTAAAAGAGTGGAAATAACAACCTGATGGTTCAATGGTTAAAATTCTGGCTTAGAATGAACCTGTCAAATATATTGAAGAAGAAATCTTAGTTTTGAATCCTGAAACTCAATAAATGGAAAGAAAACTAATTCGTAAACCTTATAATCCTAATGCTAAATTAGGAAATGTAAAGGAAACTGATTAAGATGGTAATGTGATTGTTTCAAGAAAAATAGTGGAGAACAAACAGTCATAACGAAGATGGACAGTAAAATAGGATGGGAAATTAGAATAAGTAATTTCTAAGGCTGAACCAATTCAATTCATTGAAGAGGAAGTATTGATTTTAAATCCTAAAACAAATCAAATGGAAAGGAAGATTATTCGTAGACCGATGTAAGCAGGAGATTCAGAATTAAATACAGGTGATTCATTGAATGAATCTAGGGGCAATCAAAAGGTTGTTGCAAGAAGAGTAGTGTAAAATGAGTAATCTTAAGATTAATTGTAAAAGGAAGGATGGGTAATTGATAATAAATCAGGTTAAATGGAGTTGGTTTCCAAAGAGCCTGTTAAATATATATAAGAGGAGATACTAGTATAAACAGAAGATGGGTAATTAGTAAGAAAGTTAGTGAGAAAACCATTTAATCCAAAACTGAAAATAGGAAACAATCTATAAGAAACAGATAATGAGGGTAATAGAGTGTTATCAAGGACAGTAATTGAAAATAATTAATCATTGGCTAGCTTATAAGCTGATGGATGGAATGTACAAAAACAGGAGAAAGTGATATCTTAAGAACCCTTGTAATATATAGAAGAAGAAGTAATTATTGTAAACCCAAAGACTGGGAAATAAGAAAGAAAAATAATAAGAAAGCCTTATTATAATGAGGATGTTGCCATTGGGGATTAATTAAATGAATTAAATGGTGGCTAAAGAGTGTTAGCAAGAAGGATAGTGGATAATGAACAATCACTAAATTAATTGAACGAAGAAGGATGGAAAATGAAAGATGGGAATCTGGAAATAACAATGACAGAGCCATCTTAAATGATTGAAGAAGAAATACTAGTGTATAATGAAGAAAGTGGATTATATGAACGAAAACTAGTGAGAAGATAATATGATGCAAAAAGAGATTCTACTTTGTAATTGGGTTAATTGAAGGAATTTGATCAAAATGGAAATAAGATTCTATCAAGGAAGATAGTAGAGAATGTTGAATCGAGTTAACAATTGCAGAAGAGTGGATGGGTTAATCATCAAGGAGTATTAGAGAAAACAATTAATGTGCAAGAACCAGATAAATTCATAGAGGAGGAAATATTGATAATAAATCCAAAGACTGGTAAATAGGAAAGAAGATTAACAAGAAGACCATATTAACCTGGAGATGAGAAGATGGAAATGGGAGATAATATTCTTGATTAATAAGGGGGAAGAAAGATAGTGTCAAGACGTATTGTAGAGAATGATAGTTCATCTGAGTTTTAGTTGTAATAAGGGTGGAAATAGATATCTGCTGGAATGTTTGAAGTGCAATTGTGTGCAGCTGAACCAGTTAAGTATATTGAGGAGGAGATCTTAATTGTGAATAAGTCGACCAAATAAATGCAAAGGAAATTGATTCGAAGACAATTCACTATTAAGGATTAGAATCTAAAAATAGGAGATGACATAAAAGAGAAGGATGCTCAAGGAAATAGAATTTTGGCAAGGCGTTTGATTGAGAATGTGCAATCCTTGACTTAATTGAAGAAGGAAGGATGGTCTAAACTACCTGATGGAACATTGGAAAAAGTATTGGCAAATATTGCTTAAAAATTCATTGAAGAAGAGATTCTAGTTTACAATCCAAAAACAGGTAAATAAGAAAGAAGATTAACAAGAAGACCTGTGATGTTGGAAGATGATAAATTTAAGGTGGGTGAATAAATTAATGAATAATTGAATGATGGCACTAAAGTAGTTGCTAGAAGGATAGTTGATAGTGATTTTGCATTGACTAGTTGGTAATAAAATGATTAAGGAATTCTGATTCATTAAATTAGTGAAGCTGAACCATTGAAATATATTGAGGAAGAAGTATTGTAAATGAATCCAGAGACTGGAATGATGGAAAGGAAATTAATTAGAAGGCCATATAATGATTAAAAGGTAAATTTGGGAAAAAATATTAATGAAAGTAAAGAGGATGGTACGATAGTATTATCAAGAAAATTAGTGGAAAATAATGAGTCATTAGCTTAATGGAGAAGAGAATCAGATGGTAAATTAGTTAAGGTAATTAACTCTGAAGAACCAGAACAATATGTTGAGGAAGAAATCATAACAGTCAATCCAAAAACAGGTAAACAGGAAAGAAAATTAATCAGAAGACCATTTACTGAAGATGATAGAAATGCAATCATTGGTGATCAAATAATTGATGAAATTAATAATGGATAAAAAGTTATATCAAGAAGAATAATTTCAAATCTTTGTTCAAGTGATGATTGGAAATAAAATGAAGATGGTCATTTTGAAATTGTTGTTGCTTAATAGGAGCCTATCAAATTTATTGAAGAAGAGGTTCTATAATATAATGAATAGACAGGGTTGATGGAAAGAAAACTAATTAGAAGAGTATTTTCAGCATCAGCATAAATAGGAAATAACTTATAAGAAACAGATGAAAAAGGAAATATTGTTATTTCTAGAAGAGTGGTTGAAAATTTGTTATCATCAGAATAACAAAAGAAAGATGGATGGAAATAAAATTAAGGAAATCTGGAGTTGTTGTTGAATGCATAAGAATCTTTGTAATTAATTGAAGAATAAGTATTAATTAGAAATCCGGAGACAGGCAAATAAGAATTAGTATTAAGACGTCGTCCATATGTGGAAGGTGAAGAACCAGTTAATCCAAATGATGGATTACTATTATCAAGAAAAATCATTAAAAATAATCAATCATAAGGATAACTATTTAATGAAGGTTGGAGTAAAACAAATGGATAGTTTGAGAAGAAGATTCATAATGTAATCAATCCAATATTATCAAATAAATTGATCCCAGATGATCCTACATCATTGTATTATCTTGAAGAAGATCATATTTTGACGAATCCCAATAATTAAGAATAAGAAATTCATGAACTTAAATTCCCATATCAAGGCAATCAACATTTAAAGATTGGAGAGGGATTAAGAGAAAGAGATGATTCAGGAAATCAAATAATTGCAAGAAAGATAGTCACTAACATAGATCCTGATTATAATCCTTATTAAGATGTAGAGGAAATCACAGAGATCATTGGAAGTGGAAAAGTTAATGAGTTTTATGCACTTTAGAAATTGGTAAATATCACCGAGGTTATTATAAGCAAGAATTTGAATGAGAAATAACCAAATGGATTCATCATCAGATCTAGAGTGGTTATTAATGAATATCAAAAGACTTAATAATAAGGCTGGAGAAAATTGAGTGAGTCCGAGATTCCTCCAGGAATAAGATAATGGAATTAAAATAAAAGATCCATGTATTAGATTGATGAGGACAGTTAGGAACACAGAGATTCTTAATATAGATCTGTTGATGAACAGAATTAGATTAGAATTTTGGATTAAAAATTGAGTGTCAATGGAAAATATGTAGAGGAAGAGATTTTGATTAAGAACTAACACACTAATAAATACGAGAGAAGACTGTAAAGAAGATATACAAACGAAAATACATTTGGCGATGATTTGGATGAACTAATATTAGATATTAAATATCTAGCTAGAGCAGAAGTTCAATTCTAATTAGAATTAACAAAGTAAGGATGGATGGAAGTTAGCAATTAAGTATTGTAAAGAGTCATAGCTAAAAATGAGACTTTGCAAATGATTGAAGAAGAACTATGTAATAGGGAAAAACATGTATAGGTGTTCATACTAAAACCTTACAAGAATGAACAGGTGTAAATTGGTGAATTGGATGAATTGTAAGAAAATGGATTACATTTATTGAGAAGATCGATTGTTAATAATAGATCATTGGCATATTATAAGAACAATGACTTTATTAAGAACAAAGATGGAACCTATATTAAATAAATTAAAGGCGGTATCACTATGAAGATTCCCAAATATCAAGAATAAAATTTTGTTAGGAGACCTACTCAAAGACTCTCTTAAATTCAATAGATTGAATAACACAACAACAACATCATTAAGATTGGTATTACTGAAAATGGATAGGATGAACCTGCCATTGTTAATAGAACTACCAACTCAGACATTTCAGAGACTGATAAGATGTTTCTCAAATAATTAGAAAGAGGAACTAAGAAAGATAGATCGAACATTTATTAGAATATCTTGAATGATGAATAATTGAGAGGAAGAATCAACTCTGATAAGAATAATAAGAGTCCTTCTTCGCCTTTTAGTGAATATTCTACCCCTAATAGAGGCAAAGTGTTATCCAAAGTCTTGAATAAATTCGTTAAAACCTCATTATCTCAAGCAATGAATGAGCTTTAATTAATTTATTTGGCTTACAGACAAAAGAAGAGATAAACTTATCAAAGAAACTCCACTAATTTAACAAACATTCTAGCCAATTTATTCTATCGTCAATCTTTCGACACTTTGATTGAACACATGCAGAAAAATGTTATTGAATTTGATGAGGATGATGTTATCAAATATAATGAAATGCTAGATGAGAATAAAATAATTGCAATGGAAATACAACCAACTGGCAATGAAGGTTAAGCAGCAGAACCAGTTGAATTGAATGTTACACCTCCTGAGAAAAAAAGGATTCTCAAAATCAAACCTAAAGGCTAACCAGAAACTAAAATAGTTGGCAGTATTTCTCAACATGATAGTGTATTACCCTATTAAAGAAAGAGTGTAGCCCATAATACAATGAAAGTCTAGACTCCGTATTAGAGATCTTCAGGAAGAGCCTCAACTGTAATTAAACCAAATACTTTACAAAGTTCTTAAAGTCTCAAACCAACTACTTAACTTGCGTAATAATTTATTCAATATTTAATAGACGTGGTTCACTTCAAAATATCTCAGTTCCATTTGGATTGCAATAACCAAGAACTAATGGTAAAAAGAAAACTACTAAAATTAAAGAAGCTCAAGAGAAATCAAATTCTTAGAGCAATAAACATAGTTAAACTCCATTGTCCTAATCTTATGTATCTATATAAATTAATTAATTAGGCAACCATAAGTTAAAACTAATCTTAAGCTTCCATTTAAAAACAAATGTCATAAGAACAATTGGCACAAATATAAAAGAATAAAATTGCATCCTAATTTAAAAGAATGGGATCAGTGCAATTATCTGGAGCATTCAAAAAACCATGATATAAATTTATATTAATATATATTTATCCTTAAATATTATAACCATTTATTATAAAAAGTATATTTATTCATTTGTTGTCTATCTTATAAATAAGATTTTCGTTTGCCTTTATTAATTCCTCCTACAACTATGATGTCTATTTAAGATTTTCCTTAAGTGAATTAAATCCACTATTGATTTCTTCCAATTAGCTTCCCAAAGCTCTGGCTGCAACATATTTACGAGTGGTTAACTTTAACTGAATAGCGTATTTTTTCATCTTTTTGCTCATGTTTATGAATTCATCTTCTGTCAAATCAAGATGTCTAGAAAATGAGTGATCAATAATACCTTTTGGCATAATGCATACGACCAAATATGGTAATAATCATTGCTGCCTCCTATTACATTTGTTTTTTTAAACTCAAACGATCAATGAGAATGACAACCTTGTTTTCCAATGTAGTTAAATATGACTCATTTGTGATGATCACAATCATTGATGACACAACAAAGTTACCCAATATACAAACCACACTCATTACTATACGTCCTAATAATGTTCTTGTATAATAATCACCATATCCCAACTACAATTTAAAATAGAAAATACAGTAGTGCTTGTAACAATGACACACCACATGGAATTAGCATAACTACTAAAATCGTTACTGCTAACATCGATTCTATTTAAGGGACTCTCGCATATTCTTAGACAATAACCAAATACAAATATCAGAAGAATCATAGCGCTATAATTAACTGTGAATGGCTGATTTCTAATGATGTAATTATTCTTACCTCATTAGAGATTTTATGGTAAACATGTAATCAGCTTAACTAGCATACAAACTACAGACTCTATCTGTTCTATTGGAATGCCAATACGAATTCAATAAGGTTGTACGAATAAAGAAGATTACTCGAAATGCCAGAGTCAAACACAGCAATTCATTTGCATAATAATATACCTGTCTATTATATATAGTTTACATCTCCATCAACAAAATCATTTGTAAAATAAAAACTAATACTATCTAAGAAAGGTAGGGGAGATGCAGCAATAATTATAATTTCCATCAACAACTCTACGTGCTCCTTTGTAAATCCACTATACACATCTCCTTTACTCTCTCTCCATTTCAGTTTTACTTGATTCCTAATTACAGCCAATCCCATCATTATTATATTTGATATGAATATCACCCACAAAATCACCAAGCGTGCTTCTGGTTATTCATCATAATGAATTAATTCCAATGTAATAACAGTTAAACCAGTCCCAATAAAATTGAATACAAAAAAACTTAAATCCATCATCCTAAATCTACATTTTATTAACTAAATCAATTACCGTTGATAATATAGATTAGTCACTCTTCCATCTTCCAATGCATCCCCTGAAGATTCTAAATCGAAAAAGGGAGCCTTATTTTAGATCGGTTCTTATATCTAATTGGCCTGTGTATTGAGTCGTTCTTGATCTGGTTATGTTTGCATTATAATTTAAAATATTAAAAATATCAACTCAGTACAAAATTTCTTTAATCTCATTTTCCATATCCAGCATTTTCAATTTATTAATTCGTAATTATCTCTACTCCTACTTTGATAATTGTAGCTACTCTTCTATTGTAGGTTACTTTATTAATTAATCACCAGGTTATACATAATCGTTGTCTACTAATATTTCTAATTATACATTTACTAATTAAATTAATCTATAAATAAAGTACATTAATCAGAATGAATCCCTTTATCTAAACAAATCTTACACACTTTTACATTTTTAATTAGTCTCAAACATTACTTATGAAAAATGTGACAACATGACATAAATGCATACATATACTTTTCATTTTCCTGTGAGCATACCAGACATCTATCCATTAAAAGAGTCCCTTTTTATTCTTAACCATATAATATCTCTAATCTTTTAAAATTTTAATAAGTTTGATTTCCTATAAATTGTTCATGTGTAATTAATTAAAAAAAGCATAACTTCTGCAATGTTACAGTTGTTCTTCTCAGTTCTTCAATATGGGTAAAAGGTTTTAATAGTTAACTTAAATTACTAATAATCAACTTGGGATGGACACTCTCAAACATTTCCATTAAGATCTCTTAGAATAATTTATTAATGGAATTAAACTTATTCGTCTATAAACGGAATTCTAAACGTAAAATTAGCATTCTATTAACACAGGTCAACCAATATTGAAAATTATCATCTTCGTTAGAACAGTTTTCTCTGCATATTTTTAAACAAGGTAATATTAATATTAGTAATTGTTATTGTAATTCGAGTTGAGAGTGTCCACTCTCTAGAGCAATAAAATCTGTTCTGATAACCTAAGATTACTCAATGTTATACATCAAAATATATGTCTAGAGCTTCTTATAAGCATCCACTTCTTTCTTTTAGAAATGCAACTCCTTTCATTATTTTATATTCTTTACAGATAATCATACAATCTTCTTATGGGAAATCTCCAAATTGCAATTCATCGTATACATCCTATGGGTGATGCTTGCACAATAACCTTATATAGGAGATCATAATTTATTTATCAATTATTTCATTCTTATTCCTAGAATCTTATATTATTTGATTCAGCAAATATAGTTTAAAATTGGGATGGTTATCCAACTTAACTATTGCTTATTTATATAAATAGTTAGGAAAATATTGCAAAAGTATCTTCAATTTCTCAACACTTACATCAGCCTACAATTACAATTGATTTTTACCAATTATTAAACAATAGTCACACAAAATTTAATAATTTCCTCTTTCTAATTGTAAAATTAATTTGAATTGAGTATCCTATCAATATAATTGAATATGTATTCCTAAATTATATTATACTAAAATACCTTATCAATTAGAGATGACGATGCTAGCATAGTACCAATACATTTTATCCAATCTCCTTTTAAACAATATATTTCAGATTGAATTCTTGAACATGAAAGTATTGAACAAGAAGCTTCTGATAAAATGCTCTACAATTACTAATCATCTCCTAATAACTGGGTTGTGAAAAATGTTATATATTAAATCAGTAAATTATCTCTTTTTATTTTATCCTAATCTGTCATGTCCTCTTATAATTTATATTCCATCTTTTAAAACTTAAAGTTACTTTTGTCTACAAACACCTTTAAATTCTCATATGGGCATCTTAAATTGTAAATCATAACTTACAAGAAATCCTCATAAGATATTTAATAACCTAACTTCATTATTTCCAAAATAAAACAATTGAATTAGCTTACTATATTTAATTTCTTAATTTTCGTATATATATTTCTGATGATGATCTCAGAAAGTTCACCTTGTTATTTATCTAATGCATCCTTAAAACCTTATAATTTGTTATAAGTCTTATTATCCTTTAAAATTAACAAGAGTTCATTCAAAAATATTCCAGCATCTATTTATAAGAACCTCTCCAATACTTCACTTTCTAAAAGCCATTATAATATCTCAATTACTATCTGAGGCCAATATTTTTCAGGAATCTTCTCCTAAGAAAGTGATTCTCCTTTAAATATTAAACTCATAAACCAAATACATTTATAACCTAAACATTATATCTACTCATCAATTTATTTTTGGCTTAGACTTGTTATATCCAACTTTGTTGATTTAAAATAATGCTATAAAACTTAAGAATTGTTATTTAAGCAGGATTGATAAATCTCAAAAATAGTCAATATAGGTGTCTTATAATCTTCAATATCTTTTGGTGGAATGTATATCAATATACTCTGTAAGTTGGATTGAATACAGAATTCTTTGATAAGAGAATAATTAATAAAGCTTTTGTCTAGATTAAAAATCAAAAACTTCAATAATTTTAACTTATCGCCTTTACTAAAATAGTCAAGTATATCCTTCAATGAAGTATCTATTGGTATTTATTTAATAACTCCTTTGTTTATAAAAGATTCCAAACTTTCATAAAATTACCTTTCATATCTATTACTTTTATAGATTAAATATATTTAGTTAAATAGAAACTCATATGATTCAATCATTATTAAGAAATCCATAGCTATGTAAATTGAATTAAATGATTAAGATTTTACACTACTTTCAACAAATCTTGATACTAAGGTGTGTAAATGAGGTTTTAGATACTCTTATCGTCCAATTCTTGGAAGATTCCCTAATTTTATGAGTTTTCCTGAATACAAATACAATCCCATTCCAAATTATTCCTTCAACTCATTATTTAATTGGAATTATTACATCTAATCTTCCCAAGTATTTAATTTATATTATACTATTCTTGATTTATATATCTTTTCTTCATTGGAAATAAAGAACAGTTAATTTTAAAAATTACAAATTGAATTCTCAAAAACTAATAGTTCTCCAATTTTTTAACTCATAATATCCTGACTTAAAGATTTTTAAATTATATCTACTTTTTATTTTAGAATCTCTGATATTCCTATTAAAGAATACAACTTTCTTTCATGTTTAACAAATATAATATCATTGCTCAGCCAAGTAAAATACTATATATATTAGTTATTAAAACTGTATTGACATAACAAGTTTAAATTAGATTTCAATCTATCATTTTACTTCTCAAATTAAATTGATAGAACTTCTAATGTGTTATCATTACCAACTGCTATTAAGAGTGTCTTCTTTTCAATTTACCATTTAACTTAAATGATTCTATTCTCTTGAACCTTATAATTTAATTTCATTAGTAGTTGATATTCTGGTTTCAAATTGACTAATTGTATTTAGTCTTTAAATGTTAATAGGATGTATTCCTAATCTTAAAAATTTATAGATTCAATCTAATGACATAAAATATTCTCTTTTAATTCTAATTTCATCTACATTCCATATTTTAATAGGGTTTATTTAATTCTAATTCCATACACATTACCCAATGAATCAGCCATCAATAACTAAATCTTAAAGTTTTTCGACTTTTAACAAACAGTCATTGAAATAGGAATACTTTCTATTTTCAATTAAAATGCCTTTACAAATTCATTTTTAACGTACAATAACACTTATTTCTCCGAAATACCTATTAATTTAGTGCCTTTATCTAAAAATCTTAGACAAATAATTGGACTATGATTAATTTTTTTGTTTTGCTCCAACTAATTTATTTGGTTATTAAATTAGATATAGATTACAGCTCTGTTAGTTCCAAAGGCTACCATATTTTCAAAACAAGTTATACTAGTTATCAACAATCCTTTATTTTTTTCATAAAATTCCTCTTATTTATTCGAAACCTTTACTTCTTTAAATAACTCTAAAGTGTGTATTTTTTTTTCAAAAGCCTTCAACATCTCTGTTTAATCGAATTATGATTGTATCTAAAATTATTACCTTTCTTGTTTTCCAATATTCTCTAATACATATGGAATTTCTTTTATTTCTTAAACTTATTTTTGATTTGTATATTAATCTATTTTTTTATTTCCAATTGATAAGTTATACAATAATGAGTAGTTATCCTTAAAAGGCATTTTCTTATCGATTTATTTATATTATGAAATTTCTTTTTTTGATTCTATTGCATTTACTTTGTTCTCAATCAAATTCCCTTTGAGTAGTTAATCTAATTTATTTATCTATTCCTTGCTATTTGGAGTTGTTGATTTTCTTTCCTTAGGAGGGCATAAATTTGGATTAGCAATAATTTCATCTATTTTCATATATTTTTTTTTGTTAATCAAATTAATTTTAAGAATTCAAGTTAATGAATTATATGGAGCGAAATATTTGTTGAGAGCTAACTAAGAATGCTAAATGATTTCATTGTTCAACAGTGAAACTTTCTGAATTTATGAGTTTAATCTCTTCTAAGAATTTAATACAACTTTATAATTATCTTCATTATTCTAGGATCCTTATTGAGTGTGATAATAATATAGTGTAATTATGATTATGTATTTTTATTTAATCATCTTTTTGCACCATTACTTAGTGATGGAGAGCATTACAATTCATGAAAATTGAAATTGATAATAAAAATTGTTTTGTCTTTTGTTTAGTATAAATCCTACTTATTGATTGATGTAATTATTTTATTTGTAAATTAAGTACATATTAATTATTACAATAAATGAATAATCCTTAATGTCAATCCTGCATTTAATATATTGCAATTGTAACTTGTAGAGAATGCAAAATTTCGCTATGTTTCAAATGTGATGAACAACTTCATTAAGAAAAGAATGATAATCACTACAGAACAACTATTTCATTTCAACCTCGATCAACATTATAAAATGACGATGAAAAAATAATCGAGATGATAAAACTGAAGAAAAAAGAGTTTTAAGAATTGAAAGAGAAGGAATCTCAATTAACTATGCATTATCAAGATAGAATGATATAAGCCAAGAATAAATATGAATTACAAATTTCAGCATTAGAAAACAGATGTATAAAATATTAGAGTATATATAGTGCAAAAGTCATAGAAGTTAATGAATGGAGTCAGCCAAGATAATGGCGAACTTGATGTTGATAATCTGTAGAATGAATTGGAGAATTTAGAAAAGAATTTGAAAAGTGAAATAAAATTGGTAGAAGAAGAACAAAGATTGTTGGATGAGAAAACTCAAAAGGTTGATGCCCTATTAAATAGAGTTAAAAAGGCAACAGACATTGAACAATAACAAATTATAAAAATGAATGAAGTTGTATAAATATTCAAAGCTTGTTCAGAATAATTGTAAAAAGAGAAAGTAATTATAATGATCTAGTTAAGGATCTATTGATGCTTGACAATGAAAAACTAATTGCTGAAGTAGAGATCTTTGCTAAATTCTTTGATGAAAATGGACCTTTGATGGAAGAATTAAATGCTTAGAAGAATAATGAATAATAATGAAAATTTATTTTTGTTAATATGAGTAGAGGTGACAAGTCTCAAAACATTTTCGACTATAAGGCTAAAACTCTTGACTATTGGAAACATACTATCGAAACATTGTAACTATCGATGCCATTTGATGTAAAGATCCTCAATTAATTCACAATTAGAAAAATACAAATTCATAGCACTTCCTTTAATTGAATATGTTTATAAGTAAAGAGTTAATATAGTGAAGATAGCCTTATTATTGCTCTATCTAAATTTGCAGTATCACATTAATATTATCTTAGGAATTCTAACAAAAGAATGTTACGAAGTTTATGACTTCTTTTGTCAATTCATTTCAACTGTTACTGAAGGAAATCAAGAAATCTGCTATTTTACTATCATGTTAAGTCCAGCTGAATTAGTCAAAGCAACATCTTATCTATTCTCATTTCACCTTAAGTTAAGAAAATATATTTATGCAAACATTATTAATGAAAGAGAAACAAAAGTTAAACCTCTAAATTCTCAAATTATTCTTAGATTAATGGGTTTCTGTTGTTTCTAAATAGATGGATAACACTGCCATCAGTTTAATTGGAAATAGAATTGGGAAGATGCAGATGAAAAATCAAAGGACAAGATTCTTAATAATAGGTAAATTACCATTCCTTTATTCTTACATAGTGTAAGACCTTTAGACCTCCTCATTTATTGTTAGGAGTTATAAACTCAAAGACTATTACAATAACCTCAATAAAGATAAGTTGCAACATTTTTACCTGAGTAACAACATGATGAAGAAATGCCATTAATATAAACTGTCTAACCTATTTAACAATAATAAAAAAATAAATAATAAATATAACCTGATCTCTAAACCAAAATGAAAGAAGTTGTCTTAATTCATGAAAATCTTGCATCCAATTATAATAAATTAGCCATTTTTTGCTTTGCTTAGTAGGCCTAAGCTTTATTGTATAAAGTCTTAACTCAAGTATTTTCCTCCCTCTATTTTAGATCAGAAATGATAAGAATTGGTTGAATCCGAAATATAAGAACTATAAAATATCATGAAGTTTTAAGATTTCTTGCAAACAGATCCAGAATTAACATTAAGAAATAGTGGAATTTATGAATTCTTTTGAGATTTAAATTTGTTAATATATATTAATTTTAGAGTTTATTAATAACACATTAAATTCAAATTAGACAGAAATTCATAATTCTATTTTAATATAAGTTTCTGACAATTATTAATTCATGGAAAAATATTAGAATGATTTCACAAAAATGATATATGAGCCCCCATAATTGAACATACTCTATAAATAAATGGAAGTTAAACTCCAAAATAATCCAATGAAAGAATAAATTCTTTAAGATTTAGGAGAAAATCCAACCGAGATTGATATTAAGTACATAAGCTATGTCACAAATATCCCAGCACCATAAATTAAATAGTGGTTAGAAGAATCCTAAAAATCTGATCTAAGCATAGATATCGGTTCCAAAGAATGTCTTTTTCTTGGAAGTAGAAAACCAAAGGGAATAAAGAGTGTGAAGATTAAAATTGAAACCCACCATAACACTTTTGATTAACCTCTAAATTAACAAGAAGAGTAGAAACAAATAAATGAATCGTAACTTAAAGATAATATCTATAAATAGACTTAAAAGGAAGCAAAAATAAAATAAAAGAATCAATAAATTATTCAAAAGCAAAAACTAAACTAATAAATTTAGGAACCAGCTTTCATTGAACTAAAAACAACATCTCCAATTATTCGGCAAGAACAAAACCAGATTAAGAGCTTAATAGAAAATTAACCTCTATAATCTGATATCAATTAAGAAAAGCATGCTTAAAATAAAATCAATCACTAAAAAAATTAAACTAGCATTACATTATAAATCGAAGAATAAAAAAAAGTATATCAAAAAAATGAACATTAATTACTCTAAGATAAGAAATCGATTGCACCTAAATTGTTAATTTCAAATATTAAGGAAAATAATCAAAGTACAAATTAGTTATCATCATAAGTCCCATTAGTGTAATAGTCTGAAGTTCCTACACTTGATATAAATCAAGGATAAAATGAAAAACAAATGGAATAGAATAAATTCGATAATATAAATAAAAAATATACTCAACAGAAAATAAAATAAAAAGAATAGAAACCAAATTAACTGATTTCACAAAATTAATCAGAAGATCAAACTGATATTGCTCGAGATTTTGAAAAGAAGTTAGCTTATCTTCGAGATTAATATAATGTTAGACACAACGATGTAAACTCAAAGGGTTAAAAGTAACATCGATCAACATAAATTGAATATACTAAGAAAAATCTTGAAATCTAAATGCTACAAAATAATCAATAAGAATAAGAACTTTAACCGATCTCAATAAGTAGTAGTCGAAGTTAATAATAATATTAATAATAATTGTAAGATTAGCCTTAAAATTTTTTAAAATATTAAATTTTACCTACTTAGGATAATAAATTGGATAATACATAAAATCTATAATAGTAACAATAATAATAACATTAGGCATCAAATTTATCAAGGTAGTAAAATCAATAATTCAATAAATAAAATTGTTTTGAATACTAACACTTATAATTATAAAATGTAAATCAAGATTAAAGACCCTTAGGATAATAACAATGTATTTAATAAGATAACCCATATCTTGCTTAAGGGCCTGTTATCAATCAAGCCTATTAACCTTCTTAATAAAAGCACCCAAAAACAGCAATTAATAATGCAATTTAATTTGGGTATAATTAATCATTATATTAAATACCTGCCTAAACTTAGGAATAAAACTACTGTTAGTAATATTCGTATTATGATACAAATATTTTACAAAAATTGCAATAACGTTTAGATATGATGTTTTTATCATAAAATACGCATCAATTGACTCTACTATAAAAGCTTGACTAAATCATAAATTTAATTTAAAGACCACAAAACAAGAAATGATTTATAATCTATGATTAGCTAATAGATGGTTGAAATTATAAACCTGAATTTATAAATATTGGAATTAATTTTATATTGAATCTAATTATATAATTCATCTTCTAATTCTAAATGTACTGAGGTGGATCAAATAGAAAGTAAATTAAATAACTTTATTATAATCTGAATTTCATTCATTATGCAATTCAACTGATTATTTGTTTTTAATGTTTCATTCCAAAAATTATTAGCAGTATCCATTTTCATTTATTTGCTAATTATTGATTTCTCTATCAATAATTAAAAAATTATAATATTAATGAATTATTCTATATTAATCAAAGTTCAAATCCAAAACCTGAAAATTCCAATTCTTATGGCATTTGAGGAAAAGACATTTCTTCTTAATCATAATCAAATTTTCCAAAAGGGGTAGGGGAAAATAAATATTGGTTACTTTATTCTTCGATCTCACTTATTATTTAAATCTATTATGGATCTTCTTACTTGAATTATGGGAACACTTATTTGAATAAGACTTGAAATGCATTTTCTAAAAATATTAAATTTTTCATACATGACTCAAATTTCATACCTTTCACTAATATGCGAACGCTATCAATGAATAATCTACAGTTCTTTTCACCTTCTCTTGCTAAAGAAAGTTTATTCTTATAATAATTAAGTAATATTTTACTTTTAGAAATAGTTAAATACTATTTTTAATTTTAATTTAATATTCAATTGAGGACAGGAGGTTCTATTAAATTTTTACCTATTCAAATTATAGGGCTTTAATTTAATTATTTAATTCAGACTATTCTGCGCCAAAAATACTAGAATCTCTTATAATTTATTTTTGATGTTTCTTTTTAACAATGTTCCTCATTAATACTTTTTATTTAGCAAAACAAGGATTATAATATGTTAAGGCTCCATATTAATCTTTGCTACTCGTAAATCCATACATGTTGAGTTATCTAAAAATGTGAATTCTTACTATAACCTTAAGAAACTTGAGTATTTAGCATGTTTAAAATATTTAGGTAGAACTAATTCTTATAATAGTTCCCTATCTAGAATTTGAATTTTTACTCCATCCTCATCCCATCTGATAATGTCTTGAAATTCATTTTGCTAATTGTATTTATCTCTTTAATACATTTAACATTTAATGTGTGACCTCAATGAACTTAATTACTGTACGTTACTTATTTTTTCTATGCATTTTTATCAAGTGATATTAATTTAAGGAGAAATTGGAATTCTTAAATACCTAAAAAAATTTAATATCAAAATAAATTTAATTATGGTATATATTCAAATGGCAACCTTTAGAAATGATAAGAAAAAAGTATCGTAAGTAACAGAATCTTAACAATTTGTTTATCTTATCATTAACTGATATAATTCAATTCAATTCAATAAATAATATATATAAAGTTATATGATTTTAATTGAATATAAAATAAATTAAAGGTCGTTCTTATAATTTAATCAATCTTAAATTCTTAATTATTGACGCTGATAAGCAAAATCCTCCAAATTTTGATATGACTTCTCTATATTCGAAAAGGCTTCATTATATTTTGAAAACTAAGTAGCTGGATAATAGGATGATAAATAATTAAATATTTAGAGTAATTATATGTGAACCTAAGGCATAATAGGACTTTTATTGAAGTATGAGATTGCATTTTCAAGCTATAAGATTTCGCTAGAAGGAAATGTAATTTCTAGCAGTTCTTAAAATGTGAAAACTAAAAAGTATTTTATAATATTTACAAAATTGAGGCAACATTCCAGAGTAGAGTTTAACGGTTGTATTTAATATAGATTTTGCTTAATTAGATGTTTAAATTTTACTTTCGAAGAGCAACTATATAAATTTAGATAATTTTACATTTATTAAATATTGAGTTAGACTTGTCATTTTATCAACAGATTATAAACATCCATCAATCTGTTATTTTAATATTTGTTAAGTCATTTTTATTTAATTCATTTAGTTCCTCAACGCAGAAGTCTCAAGCTCACAATATGAATTAGATGGTCTTTGTTTCTTTTTCATTTATAAGTTTGGACTTTACTTATTAAATTATAAGTTGTAGTAGCAAGAATTATTTCTTTCAGTACATACTCTTAGAAATCCATAGAGATTTAATTGTCTGAAATTATATATTAAAATACCTTAAGAAACTAGAAAACTTTTAATGTCTAAAGTATTTTGGTAGTATTTTTTATATAAAAGTAGGTTTATCTAAAATCATAAATTTGTCTCCGAAATCATTCCATCGTATAATATTATCATACTCTTGATTCTAAATTATTAATTTACTTAACCTCCAGAATTTAATAAAGTAATTTTAAAAATGATGAATGAATAATTCTGTTTTTCTTAATTTTCTTTTCTTACATTAATTAATAATTAATTAAATATAATATTATAATCTGTAAAAACATTATTTCTTAAACAAGAATTCCATTTTTAGAATAGATATATAATTACATAATCGTTATATTTTTGGAACTTAAAAAGAATCACTAATAACCTTTAGGTAAAGATGTTTTCTTGGCTTATTTTTATAGCAATTCGAATTTGTAATCCTCTATATACTCTAGAGCGGCCTTTTGGTAATTCCAATTATTCATATCCAAGTAAAATCTAATGTGATATTGTTAAATACATTGCAACTTTACGACTCTTATCTTCTGGTTAACACACTTAATCTAAGAACAGTCCAATTTTCAATTCTTGCATATACTTTTCTATATCACTACTTCAATATTAAATATATACACATCTTATTTTTTATAGTCACTAGTTGGATTAGGGATGATCAATTTCTTCAAATAAAAAATATCATTAGTTTATAGGTTATTATAAGTCCGTATTCTACATGCAGGCACTCCATATTATAATTCCAACCCTTCTATTGTGTCATCTGGACAAATGATATGAATAATTTCTTTTTTTCCGTCAGGAGTAGCTGTTTCTTATGATTATAAGATAATGTTCTTTTAGTCAGTAAACCAATCTTCATCATATAGATCATAATGATCCTTCAATTCAGTTGGTTTGTACTCTTCTTCTTTTTGTTATGGTTTTGATTTAGATATTCCGAATATCCTTGCCAAACATCCAACAGGTTCTTACTATGTTTATTTTAGAGGTTGTTTTAAACTCTCTTCATTTATCAATGATTAATTAATATTTTCATTGTCCTTTAGATTCATTTCTTCCATCTCCACCAAACGATGAACTTGGTTTCTTCTATTATAGACTTCATTAGGAATATCACCCACTTTCATTATATATTAAATAAATGATTAATTTAAATGAAGAGGAAAAACAGCAATAAAGCAAACTAATCAATATATTTTTCCAGCATGCGAAATAAGGACTAATTATATTGCTTATGAACAATTTAATAAAGGAAGAATTATTCTTTTTATAAATTACTCTTTACTTAACAATCATAATGCTAGCATTCAATTTTATTGCGGCCATATTTTTGCTTTGTGTTAGGAGAGATTTTCCTAGATTAGAGTATTTTCTCATTTACACATTGAATCTGTTCTTATTTTTGACATTGCTTGTGTATTCAATGAAATTCTTCATTGAGCTTAATGATACGAATAAACAGTTATCCTTATATGTAAAAACTTACATTTTGATTTTGCTTCAAAAAGTATTAAGTTGTGAATTCATGATTAGGAAATTGAAATTTTGACAATAAAAATATTTCCATACGACATAGCTAATAGATAAGTGAATTGTTTTACATCGTTCATTTTTGTATTTTTGATTTTGTTAGATGAAGATCCTATTTAATGTAAACAGCAATTTGCAGTTCTCCTACTTTTTCATTTAATAAATCACACCTTTCAATTGATTCTTAATACTTTATTCAGTCTTCTAATTTTGAATCAAAAAAAATAACAAAAAGAACTGAGAACATTTTCAAAGTAAATTAGTATATTTATAAGTTTCTAGTATACTTCTAATTGTTTTCTTCATGATTCAAATAACTTTATTCATTTTTACTATTATAAAGACAATTCAATTAAAAGAAGAGGATTGTCCATGTTTATATTTTACGATTCAATTTTATTAATGTTTTGCTCCAATTAACTTTGGTGCATTTTCATTCGTGATATTACTTGAATATTAGTGGTTTAAAGGCACATTAACAAATTAGGAAACTATTGATAAAAATAGTTAAAATTAGAGTTCTTGTAAAACAATAATTCATATATTTTTAAGATGCTGCTTCACTTTAGAAAAATAATGCAATTCAAAAGGATAGACAATCTTTCAAAAGTATGAGTTCAGTAATTAACAATCCTATGGATAATAGTGAATGCAACTCATAAGCACCAAATTTTGGAAAGTATATTTGAAGATATATTATTACTTAGAGATGAGAATAAATAATTGTAAAAATTAGGCACGAGTCAATTTGGTGCATCCTAATATAATTAAGGGATGGAACATTCTTGGGCCAATGTTTATCATTAAAATCCATTTAATTAATAAAACAGCAAAGATAATAATAATAATCAAAAACGTGAGAGTAAATCTGTAGATGAGAGTTTTATAAGATAGGAAGAATCTCAAATTCCAGAGAATTTATCTTAATTAAATAACCCTATGGATTCAGATAGTTAAATTCTCAAATGATTTATGCAAATATATATCTAACTACATACCATCATATTTAGCTTAATTTTATTCTTTATTTGATTCTATTTTTTGGATCGTTAAAGTTGAGTATCATAATGAATATATCTAATTAATCAATCTCAATTGATTATATAATGATGTACCTAAATTCGATTCTTATTTCTAACTAGCAAGGTAGACTTGATTATTGTAAGATTTTGTTTGTATTCCTATTTCATCCCTCGAATAACTAAATCCTTTAATATAGGGATTTAGGTTATTTAAAATATCATTGTTAATCAATCTAAATTGTAAATTTTAATGGCTGTTCACTAACATAAATCAGAATTGACATTAACTTATATTATATATTGTTCTTTTAATAAACTAGCTTAATTTTAACTCTATACTAAGCATTATCTTTCAAAATTTATTAATAATAGAATTATCCAAAACAAGATAATAAAATACTAAAGGAAATATACTTTACAAGAGGCTCCATATATATGTATTATAGTACTGTATCTTTATTTGTAGATTTTAAGAGGAATTATTGATTGAAGAAGTTCAAAATTGCTCATATTATTAATTATGACTTAATATATATGTGTCATGAATTCTTATTCATCTATTTCAAAATATTATAATTGAATTTTTAATAACATTAATTAAAATATAAAGAATATAAATGGAAGCAAAATCAACTTACCAAGCGTAAATAAATACGATGTTGGATCTAACGAATGTATTCGTGATAAAACCTATGACTAAAAATGGTGTTGATCTGAAGATAGCAATTGATTATAACCCTTAGTATAACGAGTAAGTTTAAATTAAATTTTCAGAACTCTGGGATGTATGTAAAATATTGTACCGATATTTAACAACGACGGAGAACCTACTTAACATGGGTTCATACTACAAATAGATTAAGTATTAAAATTTCATATTTTCTAGGCTATCCATTTGTCAAATAGCACTCATTATAGGAATTAATATGAAAAGAAACTTGCAGAAGTGTAAGAGAAGAATAGAAATCTAGTAAATATTTAAATTTACTTTTAGTTTGTACCCAAACCAAAGGGAACCAAGATCTTCTGTAATGTTTGCAAAGATTACATTGAAGATTATCTTCAAGTAAGTAATTATAATAATTAGCATACTGAATCAAGAAGCCACAAATTGAAGTTTAGGAAGAACAAAGTTATCAACCTCATTTCCTCCATGGTTGATGAGTTTTAGAAGACTCAAAGTATACCTCATAATACACTGACTCTTCCTTCCAATTCTGATAGTTGTGGTTACTACTAGTCCATCTTAGATGAAAGCACTGAACATTGTGACACTACCTAATAATAGGAACCACAAACTATCAAAAAGATTAAATTGAATGATGGTGTCAGCGCTTACAACAAGTTGGGCAACTCGTAATCATTATCTATTAATTATTTTAGTCTTGTAAATAGCTCTGAATAATCATTCAACGACAAGTTCGGAAAGCAGTGTCTTTGAAGGAAATATTATGAGCAGCATCTATATATATATATATAAAAAAGAGAATAACATTTCATAAATCCTTATCTTCTCAACAATATATTCTTTTATAACTACAAATTCTTTTTTAATGAGAATAATCCTATGTATAAAATTCCTCGTTTTAATTTAATTTATCAATCCATCAATATTCTCCAAAGTAATTTGTATGTTAATTAAAATATATTTATTATTATCTTGATAAAATTATTCAGAAATGATGAAAAACAAAAAGAAATTTAATGGAATCAAATTCATCGAAGTAACCCATAAAATATTACAAGTAAAAATTAATATCATTTGGATTAGGAAAAATAGTATAAAGATGCTATTACTTGGGATGATGAAGGAAATAACATAATTATTATCGATAAATATTTCTTAGAATAAATTGTTTTGCCCAAATACTTTAAGCATGCCAAATATTCAAGTTTTTTAAGGTTTTATATTATATGACCATTTAGATAGTTAAACCTATATGGATTTACAAGCAGCAAAGATTAAAATGGTTATTTAAATTATCATCATAAAAATTTTGCGAGAGACAAATGTGATAAAGATAGTATTCAGAAAAAATTACAGATAAAAGATATTCAAAAGTCTTTGGGAATATTTTAATCTGTATAAACTGAACTATAAAGTTAATTATTAACCTTATAATTGGAATAAAATAGAATCAAATAAAGCCTTTTGAATTCAATTGATTAGTAATTATAAATTAGATGCAGTATCAAAACGTTCTTAGAAGTAAATACTTCATTTATAATTGAATAGACTATCCGTTTCATTAGATTAGAGAAAGAAAATTAATTTGATTAATTTATAAAAGGTATTCAAACAATTTTCTAAGGCTTGAATCCGACAGCATGTATCAAATTTGAATTTAAAATAGACCACTACTTTCAACATCTTATAAACCTTGTATTTTAATAATTCAATTTTGAAGAAGTACAATCTAATTAATATCTATCCGAAATGGACGAATAGAGTAACTCTTATATGATCTCCCCATATCCTCTTGGATTACTTGAATTAAGAGCAAATCTGAGTTCTCGAAATGAAATATGTTTCAATAATTAAGCATTGACATTGGATACATGATAATGATATTTAATATATACTATTGTATCTTAATAAAGACTGAAATACATTATTATCAATTGCAGTACTAAAAATAGAATTAAGATTTACAAAAATTAGTAATATTATTATAAGTAAAGTTAAATATTTAAGTTGGCATTATTATAAATATTAAGATCTAAAATTATTGTATATATTTAGTGATATCAGATATTGATTAATATTCTATTTTTTCAAAATGACACATTATTAAAATAATATTTAGACAATAATTAATTCAAATTGAGTTGATTTTATAATGAATAAAGCACCATTGTTGATTGAAATGGATTAGATAAAAGAAGAAGAGAGTCATAAAGTAAGTGGAATAAGACCATCAAAATTTTCTATTGTAAGTAGACTCTCGGTTCAAGATTTACAAAGTGCTTGGTTTTATGTATAAGAAACTTGGAAAAGTGGTATGTCTTAAGCAGCATTGAATATCCCATTTGTATTAGCATTGGGAGCTAATTCAGGAGTTTCAGCTGCGATGGGACTTACAACTGCTTTTATAGCTGCATTTGTGAATGGGTTTTTTAGTGGTAGTAATCACTCAATATATATGCCATCTTGGACAATTACAGGGTGGAATTATTTTCTAACTCAATAATATGGAATTTAGATATTGCCATTGGCTACCTTAGTTTCTGGATTGATGATCTACTTAATTAGTTTGTTTAAGTGGCATCATTTGTCAGATTACATTCCTTAATACGTTATAGAAGGATTTTACTTAGGAAGCGGATTCCTCTTTTTGATATTGTATAGTGATTACATCTTTGGAATAACAGATAACCACACAAATGTAGGTTAGAAAATATATTCGAATTTAATAGAGATGTACATTTCATATTATGAAAGAGGTGATCTTTAGAATGTGCTTTACACAGTTTTAATATTTATGTTCTTGCAATTCGGTTATAAATTTCATCGACCTTTTCCTTGGGTTTTGTTAACTACTTCATTTGGTTTATTGATTGGGAATTTATATCCAACTGAGTAATGTTTGAGATACGTTTATGGAAATACTAGACTATAGTTTAATCTTATATAAATCAATGAACTGGACTTGGGATTTGAGTAAATTTTTGAGATAATGCAAATATGTATACCCATAGCAATTTGTGTAACCATCCAAAATTTATTATGTGCAAGAGGAGCTTAATCTTTGACGGAGGTCAAGTGTGATTATGACTAAGAAACATTTTGTGTATCATTTGCTAATGTTATTAGCGGTTTAGTTGGTGGTATCCCTTGTTGTGCATCCAGCAGAATGTACACTCTTAATATCAAATTAAGAGACATCAATAAATGGTCATCAATAATAAATGCTTGTTCAATCTTCATATTTTATGGGATAGCTTCTCAATTTTTTATGAATATACCATTATATGTCATCGCTGGTTAAATTTTATTAGTTGTATATCAATTTCCTCCTTGGAATTATCTTATTAAATTGTATCAAACAAAGAGAAGATTAACATTATTTAAATGTATATTAATATCTTGGATTTGCTATAATTATGGAGCAATGTACAGTACAATTATAGGTTGTTTGCACTCCTTATTTTTATTTGCATAGAAAATGAGTGGAGCTGCATCTGAAATCATAGTAAATACGGATCACGATGCTCGTAGATCTTCATATAATGAAAAAGAATAACATTTCGATGATGATCTACCAAAGGTTGATGGATCCTATACTCTATATCGATTTAGTGGCTCAATCAATTATATTAATATTAATGTACAATTAATTATCCTTAATTTAAGAATCACATAATTCAAATTAAGTAGCTAGCCTTTACAGATTACATCATATTTAGCTTTAGATATGTTAGTGTCTTTGATGAATAGGCAATTGATAAACTAGCAATTATGATTGAAAATCTCATGAGTATGTTAATTAAATTAAATCTTTAGAATCATAACATGAAATATACTTGACTGGACTACATAAAACTATGATTGAGGAGATGGAATACAATTCTTTTTTCAAAGAGTTCTTTATCTTATGCCATGATAAAGTTAAGACTTTGGGTCAATGAAAAGAATATTATATATAAAAAGTTTTATGTTATTTTTTTATAAATATTTAATACTTAATTCTATTAATTTGAATGTCATCATAACAATAATGTAAGTATCAGGCTGCGTAAAGGTTTAAGTTTTTATTCAATAGCCAGCAGTCTTAAAATTTAGAAAATTGCTTTTTTACAAAAATAAAGGATAAAAAATACACTTATTTGAATATCTCATATAAGGATTAGTTAATGATTAGTGATTTGATTTTACTTTGGGAATATGGCCATTTAAAGGAAAAATTAAATACGTAAGGATATTTTTCATTTTGGTAAATGTTTAGAGAATTTCAGAGATATATAAAAAGTAAATAAACCATCTTGAATTTTTGTTAGATTAAAAAGAGAGATAATAAATTTTATATATCATCTGATTTTACTCTTAATATTAATTACAAGACTATAATGCAACAATATGATGAATTGCTGGCTAAACTTTCAAAGTTTGTAGATCATGATAAAGGTAAAGATTTTTCTTTTATTATAAATTCTGCTTTTGATATTTATTCAAAGATAAATGCAAACATATCAACCTTGAATGATAATGAGATAATTGATATTATTTAGAAGAGATTTTTTATAAAGTAATAGTTAAAACAAAATAAGGAAAATGAAGGAAAATATATAAACTATTTTAAAGAAATTAATCAAAAACTCAAAAGTTTATAATTCTATTAATAAATTTAAATCTAAGATTTATTAGTTGAAGCTGATGCTGAAACATTGGAATAAGTGTATCATTATGTATAGAATTAAACTGCTTTACAATTTTAATTTTAATTCCAAGAACAAAGGATGATTAGTGATTAAGAATTAAATAATTATTTTTTGACTTCCATATAGATTAGTGAGTAAATATTATCAGACAAAACTGTTGTGGAATAGTTTCTAAATTTGGAAGATAAAAATTAATACATATAAAACAAATACAATGAGATTTTCAAGTTTCTAGAAAGTTATTAAATTTCATTTGGTGATAACATTAACAATTAAGATTAGAAATTCATAATGTTTAAATAGGAATTCATTAATTAATTAAAATAAAAATTTTGGATTTTTGAAAAGGAACTTTGTTTATATTGTAAAGATGATTAGCTAAATAATGAGATCAAAAAAACATTTAACCAATATTATAAATCTATTTGTCTTAAACTTCCTTTCAAACAACAATTTTAAGAATTGATTAAGATTATAATAGAAAATGATAAAATGGAAGGAATTGTTGAAAGAATTTTGGATTTTAAAATTTCAACTATAAATAAATATGTATTAGATCACATAGCAAAGTATAACATTCCAGAAATTGACAAAAAATTAGAGTAATTGTATTAAAAGAAAAAGTAGAAATATTTGATAATATTAAAAAATACTCCAATTTATCTTTAATAAGTTGATATTGTAATTACTTATTGCAATAAAATAAGTACAATGATTGCACTCGAAAATAGTTAAGCAATAGTAGATTTTACTAATTCAGATCAACTCAAAATTATACAAAGTTATTTAAGTATGTTTGTTCCAAATTATGAATATCTGAATACTGATGAATAATACTTAGTTTAATTGTTTTAGGAAACAAATACATTTTGCCCTGATCTAAGCATTTTAAAATCAACATAATTTCTTGCTTTTTCATAAAAGATTTAATTCAGAATACCAAAATAAGAAATTTAAATAGAACTTGGGAAGTAATAAGATAAGGAGAAATTAGATTTAAAATATTTGAATTATGAAAAGCTTGATATTAAAAATGTGCTATCTTAATATAAAGATTTCGATTAATTACCTTCTCTATTATATGAAAACAGAATATGGGATTAATATCATAAATTATTGATCTCAGAGTGTGTTAAATTTTTGGATGAATAGTAAAAGTAAAGAAAAAACTAAAGATATAATGAGTAAAAAAAAAAATTGAAAATGTAATATGAGATGGATTTTTTTATTCCATTTGGATGGATAGAAAACATTTTTCTTAAGAGTTATGATGAATCTAAGGAAGAAGATTTAATGAAAAAAATAGATGTTTTCTTTCTGGAAGTGGGAGAAGATGAAGAAGAGTAACTTAAAGCACTGAGAGCATACGGAGATATTGAGGATAACATTATTAAAAATAGAAAATAGTAAATTAGAGAATATTTTCACTCTCTCAATCCGAAAAACTATTAATCAATTGAAGAGTTGAAAAAAGATGTTATAATAGAGATTTAGAGGAATAGAGAATAATAATTTAAGTAATTTTATGAGTTAAAAAACTTAATTGATAATATAGATAAAGAATATCTCAAGAAATGTCAAGAAATATTTATATAACCGCCAAGTCATTTTGTAAGATTTAAAGTAGATAAATAAACGCAATCAAATGATATAATGGATATCAATAATAAAATCTTATCATTTTATAATGAATAACTGTTAAATTGTCTGAAATACCAATTAGATTAATGAAAAAGAAATTATAATTATTAATGATTAAATTTATTATTCTGTCATTCTCTCTCTTAGAAGTACTAAGCAAAACAAAGGATGAATGGAAAACAAGAACAGTTTACCAATTGCTCACTGATCGATTTGCAACCAGTACTGGCAAATCAAGTTCATGTAATTTGAGTAAATATTGTGGAGGAGATTATAAAGGAATAATCAATAATCTGGATTACATAACAAGTAATGCTATTATTAATACTATTAGACATGGGATTTGATGCTATTTGGATTTCCCCTGTAAATGACAATTATGATAACGGTTATCATGGATATTGGTATAGAAATATGTATGACGTCAATAAAAACTTTGGAACTGCATAGGATCTGAAAAATTTAGTTACTGCTTGTCATAACAAAGGAGTATGGGTAATGGTAGATGTCGTAGCTAACCATGTAAATAATAATATTAATTTAGATGGGCAACACTAATTAAGACTATAAATAAAATTATCCATTCAATTCATCAGCTCATTATCATGACTATTGTATAATAAGTGATAATGATTTCAACACTCACAATTTAGCAAATATTTAGAAATGCAGATTGGCAGGTTTGGCTGATTTGAATTAGGACAATTCATTTGTATCAAGTGAACTAATTAATTGGATAAAATGGCTAATAAATGAATATTAATTTGATGGAATTAGAATTGATACTGTAATGATGGTAAAGACTGATTTTTGGACCAAATTTACTAATGCAGCAGGAGTTTATTCTGTAGGAGAAGTATTTGATGGAGACATGGGTTTCTTAAAATAATTTATAGGCCCCATAAATGGACTACTAAATTATCCTTTGTTCTACACATTAAGAGATGTATTCTTACACAATAAGGGAATGAATACACTTGAAAGTTTCTTCAACAATATTGCAAGTTCATTTGGTAAAGCTAATCTACCTTATATGGGCAATTTTAATGATAATCATGATAATGCTAGGTTCTTGAATGATGCAGTTACAGGTTATATCCCTGAGGACTTTGAATTCTTTGGAGAAAATTCAAATTTCACCGTGACTGCACTAAAGAAGCTTCAATTTAAAGCTATCACTGCATTTACTCTCACTTCAGTTGGTATCCCAATGATATACTATGGATCTGAATAATATTATGCAGGGGGCAATGATCCAAATAATAGAGAAGTTTTATGGAATCATTTAGATTAGTAAATATATATTTATATTCAATAGAACATCTGAGATGTATAAGTTTATCAAAACAATTAATGAAGCTAGAAAAACTACAAAAGCTGCTTCTTAAGATTAAATTTAAAGATATGCAGATGCTGATGTATACGCATTTACAAGGGGAACATTGTTTGCTGCCTTTTCGAATAAATATGATAAGTAAGTTGTCAAATCTATTACATATCATCCTTATGCTGAAGGTATCTATTTTATTGACATTATAGGAACAACTCTTTGCAACATCTTTTATACTACGGACTGTGTGAAAGTGGCCAGTGGGGCATTTCCTTTATATTTAAATTATGGAGAAGTTAAGATCTTCATTCCAAAATGATTGAAAATTATAAATAAATTATAATAAAATGTATATCAATTACCTTCTATTACTTATTTTTCTACATAGAGGACAATTAGTATTTAGTTTTAACCAATCTACTATGCAATCCGTATGAAATACATGCTTATCTGAACAGGACAGTATGATCACGTATTCCATGGCTTAAAAACTTTGCATACATATAGCACAATCATTATCTTATTGAATCTATTGTGTTAATACTTTCTAATTGATATTTATTCTAATCTATTAATAACTCCTTGAAACTATCCAAAATTTTCATTTTTTCTAACTTTTTCTCCTTCCTTCTTTTGAACCACATATAGGTTTCATATGTAATAAAAACAGGGAAAAACACTATCCATAGGAATACCTTAGTAAAAGTTGAAAAGTATTAATTTAATCCAAATATCACCACCTAAATCAATTAGATATAGTACTATAATCATATAAACAATGCATAAGTAATAAAATAGTCTATCTACAATAAATATGCTATGGCTATACAATAGCATTATCAAGGCAAATAATTCAATGAAAAAAAAAGCCAAGACCAATAATTTATTTAAAAGTTTTAAACACTTAAATTTGTCTAACAATTTTTCCTGATAATATAATTTTATAAGTACATAAAGTTCGAAACTCAATTTTTAGACAAATA
This sequence comes from Paramecium tetraurelia, assembly GCF_000165425.1. Lineage (NCBI taxonomy): Eukaryota > Ciliophora > Oligohymenophorea > Peniculida > Parameciidae > Paramecium > Paramecium tetraurelia. Next base: position 283,161 of record NW_001799144.1, on the reverse strand, counting down.
TGTTTCTTTAATCAAAAAGTAAAAGCCTGCCAATTAATTGTTGATTTTAGTAATCATTTTATTCTTAAATTTATTATTATCGTTGTTATTAATCCAAACCTTATTCAATATTAATATTATTAACTAGTTCCATCTCTATAGCTAATTGTAATATTATGGAGTATTTATTTAAGTATTTTTAAATCACTCTATACTAAATCATGACGATAAAGCTATGAATAACTTATGTAAAAGAAATCTATACCTGTTATATAAAGCCATATTTCTATATCCTAAAGACTATAGACAAACTCTTGTTGAGATAATATATTTTCATTTGTAATAAGTATAAATTTCAAAATGATCTGAGAATATAGATGTTCTTACTAATAACATTCCAAAAACATATTTGATGACCGAAAGAATTAATTTGATCTGATTTTTTTTTATTAACATAATTCTGCCTGATTCAAATAGAAAATTAGGTAATTACACATGTTATTCATTTTGTTCTATCAAACTATCGCTTAGGTGACTCTCATAATTCATTCTCTATAAATTTATTAATTTAATTGTCCAAAAAATTAAAATTTTATGTTTATAAATGAAAAGAAAATTATATATTTATTTGGATCTTCTCTTAGTTTATTCTTTATTATAATATCTGATTCAGATTAATGGGACAGCAAACGAAATTCAATATTGACTATTTTGAAAATAACAAAAATTTTTCTTTTCTGATAAAATTATAATCGAGATTCACAACAGAGGTTTATTAGTCCTCATCTTTCCTAAAAGCATTTCTTCTTTCAGAACTAAGAATATAACAATATTTTGAATAGGAACTGTTATCAAAATTTTTCACCATCAAAACATAAAAATTACATTTTACATCTTTATCAATTTCATATAGATTTTAGAGTCTTATTTTGCTTCCTCAATTTGCTTTTCATTATTAATGTAAAAATAATTCTGCTGTGTGGGTAATTAACCTTACAATGGGAAAAGTTGAACATTTGAATGGTTTATTTTTATGTATTTATCTATTTTTATAGATTCTCATACTTGAAATCCTTTGTAATAATTAGATAATTGCTAGTATTTAAGTAGTTCTAAAATTTATTTCGATTTTATTCATAAAAGTATTCATAGAAAGAAATCGTTATTTTTGAGATAAACATTGACAGTTTATGAATTTAATATTTTGTTTACTGAGATATCTTCATCTTATTGTGAAAATTGAACAAATTAGATTATCTACCTATTTCGACAATTTAATTAAAGATTATACATTTAAAATAATAATATCATTAATTATAAAAACTGGATGGAAAATGGTCCATAATTTCTAAACGTAGTTTTTTTTTATAATTTGGATTTATTTTAATTATAAAATAAATTTTAAGAATTGAATATATCTTTAAATGATGTGAAGACGGTTAATTTGATTGAAATAAAGGTTTTGTAGGAGTGAAATTGTGGAGAAATAGTTAGATATCTGTGAGTTATAGGTTGTATGGTAATGATTAAAGGTCAATTCAAAAACATTGATCATATGGTTTACCCGTTTTTGAGATTCTATTATATTGAGAGTCATGTGTTTGGATAATTAATATTAATAATGAAAGTCATTCTTGCTATCTTGTTGTTAGTGAGCATAGCTTCTGCAACATCAACACATGATCAAATAATGGCCTTACTTTAAACAGGCACAAAGGCAATGGATGCCATCGATACAGTGTTTGGTTTATTAAACGATCTTATACAATCAAATAAGGATGCTTAATTTGCAGCAGATTAGAAGAATGAAACAGATGAATGGATTGGAGCTCAGTAATTTTAGTATATAAACATAGAACAATTGAATAATTCACAAAAATCAAATCACTCAATTAAAAGCTATTCTAATAATCAATTGAAAATAGAGTGCAATTTGAATAAGAATTATTAGACACTAAGAATTATCTTGCTTGGAATGAATAAAGATAAGATGAGATCACAAGAAAGATTGGTGTTCTTCTTGATGAATAATGTCTTAGTAACTAATTGTTTGTGAGATCAATTAAGCAAAACAGAGAAGCTCTTGAAGTTGTTAGAGTACTTAAGCAAGATGTTGCCGGTTACATCATAAATGGTGATTCATTTGAATTAGTTCAAGAGAAAGCCTCAAGTGTTGCTGAAAAACTCAAGGCTTACAGCAATCTCTTCAATGAACACGAAGTTAAATCATTCTTGAACTTGGCTTAAACCTCGTAAGAAGAAGGAGTCAGCAGAGGAGCTACATTGGCTGAAAGAGTCCTTGGAGTTCTTGAATCACTTGAAGCCAATCTCTAAGCTTCTCTTGAAGCTCTTGAAGTTAATGAAATCAATGCCTCATGGGAATTGGCTGGATGGGTTTCATTGAGTGAAGCTGAAGTTACAAATTTGAAGGTCGAATATGAAAGAAAGCAAGTTTATGCTGACAGATTAGCCACTGTAATAAATACATATAATTTATTAGTAAATCCAAGCTGCCTTAGCTTAATAAGCGAAATCAAAGATCATTTTACAAGAATCCCAAGATGCCCTTGATTAAGCCTAAGCAGACTTAGAAACCAAGAGAGCTGATTATGCTGATGCTAAAACAAAGAGAGATGAAGAAAATGCAATCTTGGATTAGGTTATCATCATTTTCAAGAAGTAAGTTGCCTCATGGTCAGGAAGGTGATGAATATAACTAATAAAGTTATTACAAAAACAGCATTTGGTTTAAATTAATCTTCTTATTTATTATTAATTTATTACAATAGATAGAAGAGTGATATAAATTTGAGAGAAAAGAAGTTATTAATTAATAATACTTTAAAATTTGCTAATTCACCAATCTTTGAATGGATCATCTTATGGTTTTACAGGATCAGGTAATTCAGTACTGTCTGGATAAGTAGCGAAATTGGAAGTATCGTAATCAGATCTAATTATTCTATTATTTCATTTTACTGGATAACAGGGATATATTAAGGCTTAATTTTTTTATTGATAATATCTTTCCAATTTAGTGTTTCATACCACTTGTGTTATTTAATGTCATCAACTCCATTCTTTAGATTCCCAAATCGTTTCGTGACATCCTATTCTAGTAAATGTTTAACTAAGCTTTTTGCCTCACTAAATTAGTTCGAAATGTTAAGTTACTTATCAAAATTACGTGGGAACTTGACTTTGCCCTTCAATATTTTCTAATAGATAGCCATTGGATCTTCATCATTAAATGGATCAATTCCTTTGTGAGTTCAACTATAATACAAATACCTGCAAGCATCTCGTAAATGAAGATTCCCAAACACCACCAATCAACTGGTTTACTATGTCCTATGATTGAAAATTACTTTACCCTTGTTTAATAAGATCTCTGGGGCTAAGTATTCAGGTGTTCCACATAATGTGTAGGTCCTGTCCTCGACCACTTTAGCAAAACCAAAATCAGTCAACTTTAAATACCCATCTGACTGGACTAACAAATTCTCTGGTTTCAAGTCTCTATACACTATGTTCTTTGTGTGAAGATACTCAAACATTAGAACAACCTAAGCAGAGTAGAACCTATCCCTATTCATAAACATTTACTATGCCTCCTCATTCTGAACAGTCCCAGCATTTCTTAAATATGTAAATAGTTCACCTCCTTATATATATTCTAAAACAAAATATAAGTATCGTTCGTCCTAAGTGTATCCACTCATTTCAATCTAGAAAATTCAATCATCAAACATACCAAAAAAGGATGCTTGATCTATTTCAAAATATTGAACTCACTAATTATATGATCAACCTATTTAAGTCGTAAAATTTCTATTTTCTTCAACATCTTCAAAGCCACATATTTGTTACTCGATTTTTGCTTAGCCAACCTCACCCGACCAAATGAACCTGTTCCCAAAGTATTCATTATGTCATACTCCCCTAATTTCACTTTTTTAGTTTCCATATAAATAATATTTTATATTTCCATAATGAATATCAATCCAAAACTCATTAAATAAACCTTTAAAAAAACAGCATTAAGCAAATAGAGGTAAGCTTAAATCGATCTTTATTGGAATATCAATTGAGATGAAAAATACATCATATATTTCTCACATACACTTTGATTTAATAGTCCTTCAAAGGTAGATTATATTTTTCTACATTGATTATAAAGTTCTTATTCCTATTATTTTAAAGAATGAAGGAATAAAACCAATTAAATTTTTAGCAAGAATAAATGCAATAATTTTTTAAAGATATTTTTATAATAAATTAACAAAATCTTTTGATAATCTATCAATCTACAAAATAAAGTGAGTTTAATAAATTCAATACATTAGAATTATTACACTGAGATTATATTCAATATAACAAAATTTATCTACTTTCGAGTATCAAATATTAATACAGCCATTTTAAAGAGTAAGATAATTCTTCTAAAAAAATTCACAACCATTTTTATAAAATTCATTTTGTAATTAATCCAAATATGATTATGAAAAGAAAGTAAACTCAAAAGATTGAATTTGATTAATCGATTGTTAAAAGTTCAAATATTGAAATTCCTCTCAGACCAAACTCAAGCAAATTAGCTCACATTGTTAAATCACCTTTGCCCCTTAAAAAGTCTATGTTATCTTAACATTAAAATCAAAGGAAAAATTAATAAGAACTTCCCTTACCTCAAGACATGAAAATAATTAAAATTAGAAGCATTACGCCAAATCAACAAAGAGTGTTTCAGTATCATGTATGATTCAATATTTTATGATGAAGAATGCTAGCCCTGCTAAATTGATATAAAAATAACCTCAAACTTAGTCAGATAAAAAAATATTAGTCATTACCAAAAGACCAGAAAAATAATAATTTAGAATTACAAAGAAAATCAATTCATCTGTTGAAAGAAATAATTCACCGTTTAAAGCAGGAAGCCCAAATCAAGGTTACGAATAATATTGGGTAAATTCTGAATCAACTGAAGAAATAGATTTTAAAAAGTAGAAAAAAAATAATATCAGAGAATAACATTATAAATAGTAAAAGTAAGAATTTAAAAATCATTTACCAAAATGTGCTTAGGATTTCTCTATGACCTCACATAAAAATGATTTGCATAAATTATTAAAAAACTATTAATAAGAGATTAAAGAAACCCGTCAATTATACATGCATGATAACTCTCCTCCATTAAATATGAGTGGTATAATATAATTCAAATAATAGAAATAATGGAAATAAATGAAGATGGTCTTTCCTCTTTAGCCCAAAGCACCTACCATCATTAGTTGCATTGAAAGATAGACAAACTATGCTATGCTGTTTTTATAATATATTTTCATTAAAGATCTTCTTATTCTTGATTGAATTGTAAGTTCAATGCTTTTTTGGGTTTACTATTGTCTTCTTCCTCAAAAATGAGTTTACTGTTCACTAATTTTGCTTTTTCATATAACTCCTTTTGCTATTCCTCTAACTACTTCAAGTGTTCTTCGTCTTGAAACCTTGCTTTATTTTAATTTTTCACCTTATAATCGCATGAAAACTTTAAATTAACTTCCTCTTTAATTTCTTCTTCCATTTCTGAAAGAAATGGAATTTATCCATCTAATCTCAATTTTACAATAGCTTTATAGAAAAACTCTCCAGATATTGTTTTTTTCCATTTTCCAGACAGATAGTATTAGCTTAATCGGAAACCGATTAGATATACTCCCTAGCCAAAGACATGACTTATGTCACAAACTCATTGGAGCATTTCATTTCCCCATTGGTTGTGGATTTGATGAATTATTGTACGGTGGCTTAGATCATAAGAAGATAATACCTTTTGTGAGCTATTCCATTTTATGTTATCTTTTTCATTTTAATTAATCAATATTGTCTTTGAAATAGGATAGATGCAATGCTTTATTATAATTAATGATTCGTCATAATATTAATGAAAGGATGCTTTTACAAAATTCAGTGTAATGAATAAACCCACAGAATACATATCTCAAAAAAAAAATGTGATATTAAAAGTGAATTACATTTTATCCATTTAACTATTCTTTAATTTTTGTGCAATTATATTTATTTAGTAAATAAATTTTATGAGTATCAACCACAAGAAAAAAATATTTGAAAATACTACTTCAAATCCATTCTAAAATTCACTTGAATATGTATAAGTTCCAAAAATTCTTGAGCAATCAATCATATAGTAGAATCTGCAATAAAACAGTCGATTAAGAAACTCAAATTAATTGGATTTATCAAAGTAAGTCCTAAATGAACTTCAGATTTTATCACCTAATGACTTAGAATAGTTCCTGATTTTGTTTAGATAGCCATAATAAATCAACATGAAATTAGAAAATAGTATGTCTAATACTTAATCTGGTTCATAATAATTTTATGAACAACTTGAAACAGAAGGAGAGAAGTTGAGATATAAGTTAAAGTCAGATGCTCGAATTGTGTAATCAATTATTGAAAAGCATACAAAAATGAGATCTAATAAATAAAGATGTATTGAATAAATGAATCATCTAATAAATGAAATTAAATAATCTAATAATGTTTCCAAATATTCAGAACTCAATCGATCAATAAAGTACAATTTCAATTAACTTGAGTCCATTTAATTAGAATTATAAGATATTTAAAAAGATGCCTCCACTTTTGAAAAGGTAATGTCAGTTTCTGCCTAATAATAATCAACTTTTCTCTAATATAATCAAGGCAGTAATTTACTAGATCAAACTATCGGACATTCATCAAATGAAACATCTGAAGCTGAGTTCACATCTTTATCTTTATAAATATATTCCTCAATTGAAATGCATGCCAAAGAATTAGAGCAAACTATTTCAGAGAAAAAGAGATTAATGTATATAAGCGAAAACTATCTGTAATATAAATAAGCATGCCAAGGCTTGATTTAACTGATCTAAAAGTATCCTTCATTTGAACAACAAAAATCATAACAAATGTTAAAGTTAGAGAAAATTGCTTCAATCTATTTTCTCGATTTCTAAAAAGAGTTGAATTAATAGATTTTACATTACGCTTAGAATACTGAATAAATTCGATAGTCTTTGTCTATTATTGAAAAGATGAAATATTTATTGGAATAAGCAAAGGGTTTGGATTGCATAACTGAATTTTATTAATACATAGAAAAGTAATTGACTGGAAAGCAACTTATAATTACATCAGAAAACAATATAAAATTAGTAAAAGCTTACTAAAAACAATTTAAGATGATTAATATCAATACATATCAATACTTACACATTATGAGATATAAGATTTATAATAAATGTCAACGTGAGTTTGATTAATTATAAATTGATATAAAAATAGCCTAGAATTTACAATCAATATTATTGAACTAAGTTAAAATATATAAAAATTACATTTCATCTAATTATTTTCAATTATTCAATGATGTTTTAGCAAAATTAAAATAAGATTTGAAATAAGAAACTTGGATATATTTAATCAATCTTTATAAAGAACAAAATTAGAGGAAATAAGATTTAAAAAATGTTCTTTAATATTTAACAAACTTAAAATATGAGAATAAATATTTATCTAGACTTATTCAATTATTTGAAAAACTAATAAAAAAAGAATTAGAAAAAATTCAAGCCTTTTATCCTTAACTACATAAATATTTAGAAATTAAGGACTTTAAGGCATAAAAAGATTTTGAAAATTTTTATTCTCAATATTTACAAAGCTATAATGAAATAAATCCAAAATAATTAAGCATATTATCTGATTTTAATTTATACTTGGAAAATTCAATTAATCAATAGTCAAACGAGTAATAACATTAATAATTAAAATCACTTTAAATCTTTCAACCTATAATTAGGTAATTAAGTAATAAAACAATAAGTGGAAATTTTAATGCTATAAAAGTATAATTTGAGGGTATACTTTAATTTGAAATTGATATTGTTCAACTGCAATCATCAATGAAATCTATTCTATCAATTAATTTTAATCTAATATTAGATGACTTTTTAGATATAACAAAAATTAATAACAATAGTGTTTTATCTTAACTAATGGATTTTATCTAAAAGAATATTAAAATTATTTCAGAAATAAAGAGCGAGTCACTTTATGACATCAAAGAATAACAACTTCGTCAATTACAATGGATTTGGATATTCTTTGAATAATTTGACAAATTTAGATCTGCCTTATCATAATTATTCAATAACAATTCAACAATCTATTTTTCCTAATATTCATAGTTCTTGACAAAAACCAATTTTAGTGCTTTATTCTATCAGCTATCTAAATGCAATAAAAAAGTGTGTAATAAATGGTATGATCTCTAATAGGAATTAGCTCAAATATGTCTTAGATCTTATTTATCCTATATAACAAATCTACTTGATAAAATAATCCTTTTATAAATGGATATTCCCTTAACTCAAATTATATTAAATGAAGAAAATTGTTAATTAATTTTATAATTTTTAGAATAGCACAATACAAGTAATTTATAAAGATTCATTTGCAAGCATTAGATCTACAAAAATATTAAGTAAATGCAATCAAATGAAATAAATTTTAATCAGATCAAGCAATATTTTGAACAATTGCGTTTGGGAAAAAATGATGAAGAATGTCTAGATCTAAAGTATATTGAAATTGAATGTTCAGAATCATTACAAAAAGATGTTGAAATATTTACAAGTTTACAAGAAGAATGGATTTTAGATCATTTAGAACAGGGCGATACAAGTTTTTTACAAGATTTCATAAATTAGGAAGGAATTTTCAGTTTGAACCTAATGAAATATAATTAAAAACTACAGAGATTAGCCAAATTATCTATTGAGCAAAGCATAAATTGGAGAAATATAAAAAAAATATTGAAATAAGACAGTTGATTATTTTTTTTACTAATTAATTATTTAAAAATAATAATAAAAATCAATGAATTTCTTAAAGTAATTCTTCAAGTAAATGATCAAAAATCATATCTGATAAGTCGATTGCAACTACAGTTTGTTCTTCATCGTAGCTTATCCATCTATCTTCATTTTCAATAATCTAAAGATTTTTCATCAAAAAAATACCTCAGCAGATAGCATTCTAATCATCCTATCTTCTTTTATTTAAGCTAGACACTCTTGATCAAACATCAGAATCTTAGGATATGGACAATCCTCTTTATCAATTAGAAATCCAACTAAATAATGACACCATTCCAAAACTTTATCTAAGCTAGATTTTATTATGTTTGGCATATCACTAATAATCTTTTTTCGAAACTGTAATCTACCAGCATCAGATTTCCAAGCATAAGGTTATCCTGCCATCCCATAAGGTCTATGATAATCTAAAGCTTCATTCAAAGCATCGAATATTGCTTTATTATGAATATGCTCCAATTCAAGTAATTAAGATGTTTGGCTCTTCAGAATTTATTCATTTATTAAAAATCTCTCAAAAGTACCAAATAGTTCTGCAGTCATTATGATATTTTACAAGTAATTCTCATTCTAATTAGAATCCTCATCGGATAAAATGGTTGAATCAGAAATAGGATGTAAGAATTTCAGCATATCTTTTGATGAAGGTCCTAAAGGAACATTTATTTTGGCTAACACTTCATCTTTAAAATTGCAAAGCATAAACTCTGTTAAATGACTTAAATAAGTCTTGACTTATGGAATTCCAGTTTTAAAGCCTTTGTTTTAGTTTGTTCCATAAGATGTTTGCAATTAAGATGGGGGCCTATTGATCAATGCTTTTGTAACTAATTCAAAAATATCAATATTCTGTCTGCCAAGTTCTTAGCAGAACAATTAAATTTCCTAAACTATCAACATATTTGAAATGAGGATAGAGTATGATTCTGCCTACTTTTCAGACATCTTAGATTAATCTCTTACAATGTCTGAGACTCTTAAAACTTGAGATTAGGCTAGCAAATGCAGATTGAATGGCTCTTGTTCATAATCTGCAAACTAGTGATTAGAAGGACTTGAGTTATTTTTAAAAATCACTTCATCATCAAAATTTTATGATTTGCTTAAATCTTCTTCACTAAGTAAGGATGATTTTTATGGTAATTAATGTTAAAATTATTGAAGGTTTTAATTTTGAATGTCTATAATACTATTTCTTAATGATTATTCTGAATATAAAACAGATTCTTAACTAAAACTATCTATAATCTTTATGTAAGATTGTGAATTCGATTGAGATATCTATTTCATAAATAGAAGATCTCTTTGAGTTTTCATTACAGTCTCATAAGTGCTTTATTGACCCTTGATAATCTCATTTTTTTTCTTTTCCAAATCTTTTCTTTGTTTTGTTACCCATTTTTCAAGTTTTCTATTCTATTAATCATAAGTCTTAGGAGATATTTATTAGTTTTAATAGGCATCATTTATTGTTTTAATTTATTATTTATGTCTTTCTTCAAGTACTTTCTCTCTCATTACTATTAGTTCATCCATTTTATCTCTTGACATGAACTCTTTGAATTTAACCGAAACAAAATCTTAAAATGAAGTTTATTCGAAGATGCTCTTCTCTTAATTGAAAGTCTAATCTTCTTAAGATAAACTTTTAATAAGAGATTCAGATCCAATTGCACATCTGATTTCTCCAATTTCAACTTATTATTAATTCTAATATTCCTTTTCAATTTCATCAACATCAATTGACAATCTCTTTTTTTTTTTGAAGGTTATTTATTGATTCATAATCAATGAATTCTTTTCAGTACTTTCTCTGCAGTTTTCCATTTCTTGTTATTCTGAAATTGCTGATAGGAATTGCTTTTTTTCAGTAGTTTTCTTTTCTTCACTATCTATTGAATCACTAAAGCCTTCAATGTAATCTTAATAGGAATGTGCAGCAAATATTTATTTTTGCGCTTCTGGTACTTCTTCTTTAATTAATTTTGCTTTTTTATTCTTATTTTATATTGAAGAGTCTGAAGATTTTTCACTTTGGTCCTTATCTATTAATTAAATTTATCCTTTTGAATCAACTTTTATGTAACCCATCTTTATTAATTCTTGAATTTGACTTTAATGTAAATCATTTAAATTAAATTCTGCTTATTCTTCCTCTTTTTTAAAATAATCTTAATAATAGCTTAAAATTTATCTTGTTTTATATCTTCTCCACACTTTTTATATTTTAATAGCTGCTTGTTCATCTGTTTAAGATATTTATCTTTTTTCACTATATTTACTTGCGGCCTACTCTATTGATCTAATTTCCTCAATTTCTTTAATATCCTGTTCATCCCAATCTCTTTATGAACTCAGCATTTCATCTTTATCTTCTCCTAAAGTAATGAGTTTCTAACTATAAAAACTATTATCAAAATTAGCAAAGTCCTATTCAGGATCGCTTTCATTAGGTATGTTTGCGCTACTTGAATTGCTCATATATTGATATATTGATGAGCACGGTTGCCTCATGGATTCATGATTAGACAATTACACTAATTTAGATTTATCAGATTGGTTTTTGAATTGACATAACACTTTTCTCTTTTTCTTTTAATCATATCTATCTGATATGATATTTTCTTTTTAATCTTCATAAATAATTCCATAGGTTGATGCAGTTCTATTTTTTCTTCTTTATTTTGTATCTCCAACTGAAAGAACCTTCTATTTCTTGATCTTATATAGTCATTGAGAATTTTATAAATTTTGATGGATTTTGAATTGTCTTTCGTATTCTTTCTTTCTTAATTCTTATTTTGCTATCATAATCAGTTTCTATTTGAATTCTTTGTATTTCCTGATTTCTTCTTGGTTGATTTAAAATTTAGGTTTGTTTGGATCTTTTTTAGTTGGAGTCAATGATTTATTTATTTCTAAATGATATAAAATAAGAGTGCTTACTTTTCTTTTTAATAAATTTATCGATGGATATATTATTTAAAAATGAAACACCTAATTGATCTCTCCTCTATTTAATGTCCACATCAGTTTTATTCACTCTTTTCAACATGGTGTCTTGGACATTTCTCTATTTGAGTTATTCATTTAAAAAGTAATTTTTTAATCGTTCCTAATTGACTCCCCAATTGAAGAGAGGGGCAGTATTAACTTTTTTTTATTTTTAAAGCTTGTTCATACTAGTATTTACAAACTTTTTAGGTTTACTACTTTTTTCAAGCTTTTCTTATGATGCTTTAGTCACAGGCGCGCTAAGCTTAGTATTTAAAGCCTTCTTCTTTTTTTTCTTTTTGGTTTTAATTTTTGTTGGTCTATTGATCAAATTACCCAACATTATATCATTTTCTTCTTCTTTGATTATATTCCCATATTAAGGATGTTCTCGAGAGTTTACTACTAAAGGAGTATTAGTGAAGGAGTCTAATTTACGTCCCTTAATAAAACTGTTCTCTTTGATTTGAACACTTATATTTAATTTTGAATTGTCTTAACTTCTCATTTGAAATTTTATTTTGTTAATTATCAAATATAAAGAGAATTAAAAATAAACAAAAGAAATCCATAGATATTTAATAGCAATCTTCATTTGGTGTTATTTTGATAAACCCATAAAGTAATGTAAATGTGTGCTTCTACTACTTAAAATAATGAACATATAATGGAATTGGAACCCTTTGGGTCATCCTTCAAATGGGAACGTAAGAGTTAAGATTAGCATAAGGATGGCTTGAATTAAGCAGGTTTGTAGCCAATTTTGGTGAGTTTTTATACATTTTATAATATTTTTTTTATATCTATTTATTGATATACATTGCTATCAACCTTCGGTTAGAGTTTAAACTGAAGTTTTGCTTGATCCATCCTTAAATTTATAGGTCTTAGTTATTTTTGTTATTTTTTGTCCATTCTTAATAGAGATAGCAGTTGAAGTACTAACTGAAACGCATCCTGGGGGCAACTTTTCTAAAAAGAATCTAATAAACTTGAATACCTTCTTCTTCATCTTGTGGAAGTAGAGGACCTACGTTACCACCTTTGCCTCCTAACATCATGTTTTTCATTTAATCTTTCATATTTTAGGGTTGCGATTATTGTGCTTTGGGCTTTTAACCTTGTGCTCCCTTTGGAGTAAATTCACCTGCAAAATCAAAGACACATTAAGTCTAATATTATTTATGGTCTCCTGCTGCTATTCCAACTAACAAGAAGTCAGGACTCAAACAGTTTTTTCTATGTCCTCTTGTGCCTACTCCATCATCAATTAATAATTAGATGATCACATCCTCCCCACTCTTTTGGCCATAACTGATATTTTCTCCGATTTTACCGTTCCATTCTCCATACCTTTCAATTCTGTCAGATAGAGATGAACCATCAGTACCAGTGTGACCACATACACCTTTTGGACCTGTATCGTTAACATGATCAATACAAGCTTACTCCAATCCCTAGTCATATGTCAAAGGTTGAAGAGGTTATTGTTTTTATAAAAATGCAATTAATTCTAATAATAATTCGTTATTTATACCTTGGATAACCTTAGTGCCCTCATTAGTTTATAATGGAATCTCCCCAGGTTTGTAAAGTACGCTACCCTTGAATAACTTCATCAGTTCCTATAACTTAGGTATGGGGAGAGTTGGATTTTACCTAACTTGATTCAAATAACCAAAAGCGTCTTTGGCAATCTTATCATCAGGATCTTTGGATTATGCTTTAGCAGGAGGTGCTTATTCTCTGGATTGCATTGGGGCACTTTAACCTCCCTCATTTTATGAAGCTCCACCTTATTATGAATTTCCATTAGAATCTGAGCCAGCTTAATCTTAGAAAGAGCCTGCAAAATCAAAAACACATTGAGTTTTGAATTATTTATGATCACCATCGAAAATGCCGACTGCTCCGAATTCTGCTTTGAAACAATTTTTTCTATGTCCTCTTGACGATACACCATCATCAATAATCAATTAGATTATGACTATGTTCATATATTGGATAGAAATACCATCTTCTCCAGTTGTTTGACCATAACTGATATTTTCACCTATTGTCACATCCCACTCACCATATCTTTCAATTCTATCACTCATTGATGATCCATCTGTACCGGTATGGCCTGTAACACCTCTTGGTCCTGTATCTTTGACATGATCTCTAGCTGCGCATTCCAAACCCTTACTCCAAGTCAATGGACCAACAGGCTTTTGATTCTGTAAGAAGGAGATGCATTCTGAAAATATATAGCATAAATTATTAACCATTGACAACTTTTGGCCCTTCATTGGTTTATAAAGGGATCTCTCCTGGCTTATATACAACATTTCCTTTGAACAATTTAAGATGTTCCTACAACTTTTGGATGGCAATTTAAGGATTTTGTCTGAGTTTATTAAGATATTCGAATGCTTCTTTCGATATTTTGCTCATTAAATAAATAAATATTTACAACGTGCAAAAATGAATGAGTTAAGTTAAATCACATTTAAATATAATACTTTAAAAGATTATACAAAAACAAATCAATTCTGTTTAGTTTTCTTCTTTTTCGATTACTCATCTGCTGAACTTAATTTCCTTATGATCCACATTATACCTGCTCCTATGCAAAGAAAAACAAGTATTAAGAATAGAATATCTGAGAAGTTGGCTTTTTGTAATTTTGGTTGATAATCTTGTAATATTCTATGTTTTCCTTTTGTCTACTGAGCAGCAATCTTCAAGTACTCTAGATCCAAGTCATCATAATCGTCGTCTCTCTCTCTCTCCAATTGTTTTTTCTTATTCGAATCTTCAGCCAATGCAGATTCAAAGTCCTATCATTTTCAACAATTCAATATACTTCAATGTATTTCCACACTGCATTCTCCTAATCACTGATTTCTCTTTCCCAAGAACCGTTTCTGAATTGATTGAAATCAATCTCCTAAAACAAAGCAGGCAATCTTGAATGATCAAACTCCTCCGCTCTCACTTATAATAACACTTAAACACTTTCATCATAAGTGAGCTACTTGGAACATGAAATTGCATGAGTGGTATATAATTTGATCCAAACATTTTATTGTTCCACCTTAGAAGCTTAACTATTATTAATAATAAATATTCACTTATCTACAATTTCAACAAGTTCACTTCCATAATTTCCCAAGTGCATTCTGGCTAAAATGATACACGTATAATAAATTGTATCTCTTTCCTTCTTTAATTTCTATTCCTACAACAATCTGAGTTGTTCTTCAGGAGAGATCTCCTGAATTGTTTCGATACCATCTTGATGAATAGTATCATCTTGACATTTTGCCAGAGCTAAGAGGAAAATAATTGGAATTAACATTAATTAATTAAACGTGTAAAATTAATATCAAGAATCAATTAAAGTTTAATGAATTTATGTATTTAGTACTGCTGCATTTTATTATTCCAAAAACTTAGTATAATCATCATCCTTAATCGGAATTTCATCAATTTATATGAAAAAGTAATCCTCGTTCACTTCTGGCTACCAATTTGTCAGAATTCGCACAACTTCATCCAAATTACTCATCTAAATGATATTCATTCATTCTTACTTTCAACTCTATCTAGAAATATTTCAAATAACAAATTCCAACTTTGAATAAGTAGATCTCTCCTTCCAACAGAAAATTATCCCATAATCTTGAAAGCATGGGAAATTTGAATTGATGTAAGAATATTTTCAAAAACCATTTCATTAAATAGAGCTTTGTTTCTAATTTAATGGCCTTGAGATGGTTATGTACAAAAGGTAGAATTCTTTATAGGTTCTCCTCAAAGAATCGCAGTCTCCATTCGATTTATCTTATATCATTTTAAAAAACACTCAGGAAATGATATTAATGGAGTAGATTGACCAAGGCCTAGAAACAATCATATTCTTGCAAATGCTTGATAAGAACTACTGCAATATCTATTAAATCTGGTATGTATCCGAAATCTGGTCTATAATTACTGAAGGCATGCAAGATATTTGACAACTCCTTGGCTTTGACATCAGTAATGAAAGGATATTGTTGCTTTGCCCTTTCGATATCCCCTCTAATGGCTACATATTGATTATAACTATACATTCTTAAATGATTTTAGAGTCTTTAACATAGTAAGCATAGAGTTCTTCTCTGATTTTAAGGTTATTACCTATAATGATGGGCCATAGAGTTCTCCTTGTAAAATCAGGTAATCCAAGTTTCCATAAGATCATGAGTAACATTGACTTATTTTTCTTTCCTTGCACAATCATCTCCTATTAGATATTGCTTCCATTATTGACTTCAGATTGATTGCTGTAATGTTAGTTTTGTATTTGTTGTCTATTCTATATAGGATTTAATGAGATAGTCTTCTTCAGACAACGACATAAGCTTTCTAATACACTGGAAGAATTAGCCTGATTCTAAGCTTTCTAAACAGCTTCTTCTTTTTTGACACTAATGTACTACTTATAACTCAAAGGTTTATTGGGTTCATAATCCCAATGCGAACGCCAGAATGGTAAGATGTCATTTCTCCATATTTCTGATCTCTTCTCCTCATTCTCCTATCTTCTTTATTTCTCTTCTGCTCTCTTGGCTTCCACCTCTCTACGATTTATAATGACTGCTCTTAAGTAATTGATCCATTTTGATTTAATTTCCAAATCATTCACTTTGATATCCACTGATCTACGAATTGTAATTATTGAAAAACAAAACATGTCAAATTCTGGGGGAATTTTATTCTTAATCATGATTTCAGTTGTATTGTGTCCCAAAGCTATGTCATGTACATCACACATATTAATGTATCTTGCTGGTTCATTATCATTATCTATCGATCTCCAACATATACGTCTTAATTAATCATTTATTGAATTACTTTTCATCGCTGCTTAAGAAGAATTTCCTTGGCTATCCCCCATTGTATCTGCCATATTTGACCAAATTACATCCTTTCATTAGATCAAAGGCTACTTACAGCCATTTCGTTATTTGCTCTCCTTGTAGTTTCTCGTTACAGAGAATCATACGATTGTACATCTATTCTAAATAATCCAGCGTAGTTTGAAAGGGTTCTCTCGTTATTGAGTCATAAACCTCCTCAAAGTATTTAGGTGGTATATCTGGAAATACTGGAATATTGTTTTTTAAGAATTGTTCCTTTGTCATCTTATTCTTCTCTAAGATTTTAGTAGAAGCAGCATCAGTAGATAACATTATGAATGAATAAGCCAATACATAGGGTGTTTCATCTGACTTAAATTCGTTGGGATTTTATTAATGATATACTCTTGCAAATATTTTGACAACTCTATCCACCATTTATGCTTCTCCTGCTAATCGAAATCTACTCAATAATAATCTCATTGAATCTAAATAACTTTTCCCTTTTAAATTCATAAGATGACAATAAGCCTCAAAAATCTCTTAGTTCTTTTGATCTGGCTTACAAAAATATTTGTTTATTGCATCCTTGTTCAATCCCTTTGTATTCATAAGCACCTTGGCTTTGTCTTCATTCGTGTTCTCAATAACTTAATTTTCAATCAAATATTACAATGCCTAAAATATACATTATATTTATGAATACACTATTCTGGTCCTTAGAAAATCTAGTTATAAACTAATCAATATGAACTCTCTATTAAACTGCCTATTCACATATTGTAATTTGTTGTATTAAGGGATTATTCGCATTTAAAATCCTATCCATATTACTTTATTATTTCTCTTATTGTTTCTTAGATTTTTACTTATTATTCTATTCCCTTGGAGAATCGTCTTCAACTATTATTACTTAATCCTCATCATCATCTAGCATTTTTCGAAGTTATTAATTATTAAATAATATATAACTATTGTAGCAAGTTTATGCTTTATGCAATTTAATATTAAATTAACAACAAAATTTGAATTAAATGCCACCCAAGATTAAACCAAAACAAATCAGATAAATGATTCAAAGTACAACCATTCTGCCACCAGGAACTGACAAAGGGTCAGATAAATCATTTGGAGAATTTTGTATTAAAATGAGTAAGGTCTAATGGATTCAAGATTCAAACCCTCATTCTGGCAATTTAGTCTATCGTATCTCTTTTTGGGGATAGGAAGGAGATGGACTATTAGTATAAGCAGTAAACTAAAATTTGCAATACTCAAGTGAATTGAAGTATGACATTCGAGTTCCGATTATTTAATTTCATAAATATTTGAATGAGGCTGAAAAAGTTATGATTTATCTTGTGGATTCAGAGGATAAGTTTTAAATTTTTGGATACATTATCATTAATTTTGCAAGACATTTGAATAAAGACTTATCTAAAAATTAGGTATTTCATAACATTTCAGGATAATATCCAATTTATAAATACTTCCCAGAAATGCCTGAGAATAAGGAATATAAAATTGGATATCAGAATATCGAAGTAAATTCAAAATTTATACTACTATAATAATAAATAGAATTATGTGCTTAATTAAATCAATCCAATAACATTTAATAATTATAACATATCATGATAAAAGAATAATAATAATAATAATAATAATAATAATAATAATAATAATAATAATAATAACAATAACAATAAAATAAATAGACTTAATATCCTTAAATTAATGTCATTTTTCCAACTGAAAAAGAAGCTTGGTTATAATAAAATCCAGATTAAAAACTAGCTAATGTTTTATTTGCTAATAACCCATTCCAAAAAAATGCAGAAGTCAATCCAAATAATTATTATTAAGGAAATAATTATATTGATCCGGAATCTAATATCAATTAACATTAGAGTGAATAAACCAATTAAAATTAAAACTAGTAAAATGTCAATAATGATGTTTCAATTTAAAAAATGAGTCCTTCTAAGTAGGATTAAAATTTGAGTGGTTAAAAAACTAAAGTTTAAGGAAATGTTAAATTTGTTGATGATGTTTCAACTAGAATAGAATAGATATTGAGTTCAGTTCATTGTATTAATTGTTGTCCCTAAAAGTAGAAAAGATCTGACTCTGTATCTAATCAATAGAATTAATAAGAAAATAGTAGTAATAAAAAAAGCCACTCTATTTCTAAATAATAAGAACCATTTAGAAATTCTAAGCCTAATAGTGGACATTACAATAATTCTCCAACTTAATATAGATATTCCAATAAACCAGAAAATACTAAACCTAATCCACCTAAATTTAAATCAAACAGAAATTAATCACCTATTGAACAAGCAGAAAAACCTCAACATAAATAATCTGAAATCCCCCCTTAATAAGAACCAGTCCAAAAACCATTATAAGTTAAAACAACCTATCAAATAGAAACTAGAGGAGTTCAAACTATATAAGAGGAAGTCAAGACTCCTCCTTAAAACTATACAACTTAAAATTTTAATTATGATAAATTCTTTGATTCTTATCGAAAACTAAAGCTAGAACTAATTGATTTTCATGCTTATTCTTAATAAGTGTAATAGAAATTGAATGCAATAAATTTAAATAATATTTTTATTGATTGCTAATTCAAAAATTAACAAAAAAGGACATTTTTTAAATCTTAAGGATAGGATTTATATTCAATAAATGAGGCTGTAGAATTTGATGTGTTTATTAATGAATCTTCTTTTCAAGATTTTTAGGTTGATTAAATAAAATTTTTAATACAATGCTATAGAAAACCAGAAAATTCTGATGATCATAAGTATTTTAAAATTACACTCGGTGAAGGTTAATTTCAAATAGTTAAAGCAATTTCAAATGAGGAGTTTTATATCATAATCAACACAAATTTACCTTTCGATAGAAGCAACACTTCCCAAAATTCGGGTTTATAATACAGCGTAGTAAACAAAGATTTATTGAATGAATATTAAATTCAATAATAAAATAGACTTGGAGAGATTAGATTAAAAGCATCTTTAATTAGAAATCAAGAGTAATAAAATTTTATTGATCAACCAATCTATTATCATTATCATTCATTTAACCCAACTCTATTGATTAGATTAGGTAAAATAGTGGGAGTAGATAAAATTAATTGCAGATTCAAAATTCCTGGTTCAAATGATTTCTTCTAATCATCAATAAATGATTCAGTGTATTTGAATTATTAGGTTATTACTCCTTTAAATTTTGATTCGTTCTAAAAGATTGAAATTTCTCCTTTCATCGTTGAAGTATGGAAAGAAAAGGAGTTGTTGGGTATGATTAGAATACCATTGAAATCAATTCATGAAATTCTGATTAATGAGGCTTAGGAATTTAATGCTAATATCTTTAAGAATATCTATCCATTGATAATATCCGATGAACAACATCCAATTAGAAAGATTAGAGATTCTTTACAAGTTGGTTCAATTCATGTTTTAATTGCATTTGGTATTCCAGCACAGATAAACAAAATCAAAATAGAAAACATCTATACAAAAAGCATTCAAGAGGTGGGAAATCAATATGAGGAACCATAATAAGAATAGGAAAAGAAAAAAGTTGATCAAGAAATTTAAATGGAAGAAATTCCAAGAGAACTAACTTTTTAGGAGAGATATGAATATTTCAATTTTGAATTGGTTGATAATATACACTAATCTATAATTGAGGTTTTGTAATATCTAAATAAGAATGATAATTAATTTTAAAAAAACATTCCTAAGGGGCAATTTTTTAGTGTTGAATAATTACAATTCATCAACATAACTGAGGAAGCTCTATTTGCATTCATAAGAATCTTTGATTTCAAGAATTAGCATTCAATAAAAAAAGAGCATATGCTTAATAGTCTAACTGCATTCAACATTTTTAGGCCTAGAATATCCGTAGAAGTAAACAAATAGATTAAGAAATTCATTTAATATCTAATTGATTAGCGATAGGATCCTCTTGAGTATGTAGGTAAAATTCTACAAAAGAGTGATTATGGAATAATGGAAAGATCAAAATTAGAGTAATACATTCCTGACTTTGATTTTGAGTTCTTTGGATATTTCTTGGGGCAACCTCAGGATAGAAGATTGGTTTCAATTAAATTATTATATGAATTAACATGTTAGTTTGTGTAATTCAATTATGTAAAATTAGAAGAGATAAATGAATTTTGGTATTGTTTAGCAATCTAAAGTTCAATATTATAGAAGGCATAAATTATACAACTAGATGAAGTGACAAAGTTGACTCTCAATATTGAAGAAGTACAAGAAATGTTTAATCAATGCCTAATTAATGTATCATTTTGGGAAGTGTATTGTATATTCAGATTCATTAAAGTCAAGAACAATAATTTTGTATTACAGGATTGGGAGATATAGAAATCACTATTGCAAGATTGGTTTTCGATCAAATAAGAGGAAGTTAAACCTCCTGTTGTGTAGAATAAACCAAAGTAATTTGATTTGGAGGATAAGGAAAATTAAAATCAAGAGAATAAGAACCTTGAATTTTATGTGCATAAATTTAGTATCACTCTAAAAGAAATCTAAAATTTGAAATTATCGATTCCTTATGGTACTCAACTTTGTGTTGAATATAAATATCCGCTATGTGAATAAATAATCAAATCATACCCTTTAATTTACTCAAAGTAAACTCAATATCAATGTCCTTCAGAGTCTACTTACACATATATTTAATAAATTGAACAAAATACTAAATTTATTGATGTTGTTGACTCAATAGAAGGAGGTATATATTTTAGACTAAAGACTGATGAACAAAGCTTGGCTTAAACTTTCCTTTCTTGTTAAGAGATAGTCAGTTGGATGGAAAGGAATTCAGATTTGGTTAAAGATAAAGTCTTAGTGTTTATGCCTGTAAATGCTAAGCTTAGTTTTAATATCAACTATTCTAGATAGAAGATAACTTAATAATAACTTTCCTCGAATCCAGAATTGTTATCCAGTCATAATCAAACCCATCAAGAAATTCATTTGCCTAAAAGAGTAGGATTAAATGTCTATGCTGAAGTAACTCTAAATGATAAGGCACTTAAATTTGAAGATAAAATAATCAAGGTGGATATTTATTCAGCTGTCAATTTTACTGCATAGATGTAAGTATTTTACTTAATTTAGATCTAAATAATAAGGTTAAAAGACTGTTATAATAAATGAAGAAAAACAATTGTAAGTTGATAATGAATTGATCTAAGCGTTATCAGCATAATAAATGATCATACAAGTGTCGAGCAATACTTAAAATCTTATTGGAAAATGTGAATTGATGTAAACTTAATTGCTAAGAGGGTAAATTGAAGGTGAATTTGCGTTAACTAACTCATTTGGTTTATTTGTTGGAATTGCTAAATTGAAATGCCAATTGAATAAATACAAAATTCCTTTGGTTCAACAATAGGCAATATTAAAGGAGAAAGAGTAGGAAGAAAGATTAAAATAGATTACTTGTATGATTTCAATTAGAGAGATCATTATTAACATTTCTTAATTGTTAAAACCAGCAGGCAATGACACTGGTTTTCTGTACTTTGTCTTGAAACTCAATGGGAAAACTCATTAAACCAACCCTGAACAAATCGATAAAAAGAGTAATATTAATTTTTATACTAGAATTGTCCTGTTAATTGGCATAGTCATTCTTAGCAGTGGAAATGCAATCTTATTAGGAGTTAACAATAACTGTATATTTTAGTAAGAAGAATGCTGCTAATCAATTGAAGGATGTTAAGTTAGGAGATTTAAATATAAAGTTTAATCATTTGACTCAAAGTTAAATTGATAGTAGATTTATATGCATGAATGAATATTTCACAATTAATTATGACTGTTTTATTAGCAGAGTCGGCATTAAGCTGATGTTAATTAATGAGTATGAGGAAATGATTCCAAATTTTGTGAAATTTTATTCCTAAAATCAAATATATGGTTGCTAGAAATTGAATGAATTGCAATAGAATTATAAGATTGACAGATAGCTATATGAATACATTTCGAAATTAGTTAATAACAACGAATATGCATTTCTGAGTGATCAGATAGGATATCACTTCAATAAATAGAATTTCTTCTTGTCAGAGTAAAATTTAACATGGGACTTGATTGAAGAAGTATATAAATTATCTAATAATGGGTTTATGGAGGAGAAGAAGGCAAAGCAATTGTTAGATTCCTTTTACATAGTAAATTTCAGTGAGAAATCATATTCTCTATTCACAAAACCCAATGTGTTTGACAAGAATGGTTATAAATATTTAAATCAATTTGACTTTTCAGTATTCCTATCAAAAATTAATTTGAATATTGAGGTCCAATAAATAAATGAGATAGTAATACAAATAGTAAGGGCTTAAAACTTACATTTATTGAATCAAAATAAGGCTCCCAATCCAGTTATTTAAATGGTGTTGGGAGATTAATCATATAGAACTCCAGTGCAAGTGAGAGAAAGCAATCCGACTTACAATTATTGTTTTAGTGTAGGGTTGGAAGCTAATTGTAATTTGGAATTCAGAGTTCTGAATTCAGGAGCAGAGAGAGAGATCTTGGGTTCATGTTTTATGAATAGTAGTGAATTAATAAGATTACACGAGAAACAATCAAGTGAGGAGATTAAAATGTACATTCATGGAAGCAAGGCTTAGGCATACTTAGTGGTGAAGGTGGGAACAGGTTCGAAGACTTTGTAAACATTGGAAGAAGTTTAACATTATTAAATAGAAGATGTGGATTTGGAGAGAATAAGGGCAATAATTGGAAAAAAATGATATTAAAATTTTTAAATTAATTTTAAAATGGTCAAGAATGTTGCTTAAGAGAGTGTCAACTAAAAACTCTAATTGGTTGTTAGATCAGGAAAGATCACCATGGGTTACAAGTAAACCTTGAAGGCCATCAGAAATGGAACTGCCAAGCTTGTATTCATTTCAAACAATTGTCCCACAATCAGAAAGACCCAAATTGAATACTATGCCATGTTGGCTTAGATCACCATTGTTTTATATCAAGGAAACAACGTCGATTTAGGTACGGGGGTTTAATTGGGAGGCTTAGCTCTTCCTAATTGAGTTTATGGGCATGAGTGATTTTATCTTATTTTAGGTACCGCCTGTGGTAAATTACACAGATGCTCAAGTTTGGCCATCATTCGATGCAGGAGATTCTGATATCTTAACATAATAATGATACATTTTTTATTAGTACAATATTATCAAATCATCAATTTCTTCATTTAATCATATGAGAATTATTTTATTCCATCGATAAAACCTATAGTGAATATCGAATCGAAAGAGATCAAGAAATATTATTTTCAATCTATAATAGTGAAGAGTTAATAATGATATTTTGTGTAAATTATAAGAATATTAATTCATTTAATTTTTTATATGTTTTTTATTTATATAATCTAATTACTTTAAGTACTAGGATAAGATGATGATCCTATTCACACTTCTATCATTCATGGAAGTTCAGATTTAGGATACTATTTTGTTAATATTTATGTTGGCAATCCTCCCTAGAGACAATCAGTTATTATTGATACTGGAAGCTCAATAACAGCCTTCCCTTGCGATGCTTGTGATTAAACAAAATCATGCGGAATCCATTTGGATTAATATTACATTAGAAATAATTCATCAACTTAAGAAGAATTGGATTGCAAAAGTCAATTTGGAGAATGCACTTGTCTGAGATGTTTGAATCAATAATGCATTTTTTCTATTTCCTATTCTGAAGGATCACATCTGGAAGGGTTTTATTTGAAGGATCAAGTGATTTTTGGGGATTTATTAATGGAGGCTAAGTCATCATCCAATGAATCAATCTCAAAGAAGGATAGTAGTGTGACTAGTGTTTTCGGATGCACCACCAGAGAAACGAATTTATTCAAAACTCAATAGGCAAATGGTATAATGGGCTTGTCTCCAAAGACTAACACTAGTCTTGCATTTCCTAACATTGTGGATGATATTCATACTCAACATAATGGAATGAACTTGTTCTTTGCCATTTGCATAGGGAGAATTGATGGTTACATGACAATAGGATAATATGATTACAGCAGACATCAGAAGAACAGTGCGTATTATACAATTTAGTACATGCATACTCAAAATAAGCCAGTTTATGGTGTTAAGATCTCTCAAATTAAAGTTCATAATAAAACCATCTTGGCAGGAGCAGATCTATAATCAGGAGGAGGTTCATTCATAGATTCTGGATCTACTCTTGTGAATGCTCATCCTGATGTCACAAGAGCATTGGTGAATTTTTTTGTGTGTGAATCTGCTAATTGTCCTCAAATGCAGTTTAATGATGACTTGGCATGTTATGTGTATAATAAAACACTCCATGGATCCTTTGAGTAATTTATTTCATTCTTCCCTACTTACCAATTTATCATGGAGAATAATTTTATCTTTGATTGGACTCCGAGAGATTACTTAACCAAAGACATGGTATAACATGATGCTTATTGTTTACCTGTTGCAGGGTACTCTGGCAGTGTGAGAATGATATTGGGGTAGGTGTGGATGCGAAATTGGGATATTGGTTTTGACAAGGAAAACTTGACTCTAACCTTTGTAAGAAGCAATTGTTCCTCTGACTAATTGAAACATAATTTCACTGCTGATGATTGGTTTTAAAATGAATTAAATCAATCCAATATCACAGTCAAAACTAGATATCCTCCTAAAAATGTCGACTAAGAATTTCGTATATAACATAATTATATTTTATAGTATATGAAGCTCTCAAAATAGTTATTGTGGTTCTTACATCGATCATCATAATTATTTTTATAGTTTGTATCAGAAAGAGAAATTTAAGTAAACAGAATAAAAAGGGATCAAAATTACCAGAAGCAGAAGATGAAGCTTAGAAAGCAGTACAAAAAAATGTTGTTGTTGTTTAATGAAAGTATTAGTAAAATTAAAAATTCTATAAATATTATTGTTATTTTGAATGAAACTCAATAACACTGATTTTTAACTAATAAATGAAAATCCAATTATGTAATTAATTTTGTTTATTAAATATGTTCGTTAATAACTATTGCTTGCCAATGAATTGTATTGTTGCTCCACTCAACGGTTGTGGAGGAATATACTTAGGAAATGTTGATGCAGCCTAAGATTCTCAATTGCTCAATTAACATAAAATTGGAGCTGTATTGTAAATATTAGATTAATCTGTTCCTGTATAAGGAGCCCAAAAATTAGTAATGTCTTATCAATATATTTAGTGGATTATGGCTGAGGATTCAGAAGACTTTCCTCTACATAAATACTTTGATTAGAGCATAAGATTTATAGAGAATTAAAGCAAAAAGACCAATGTGCTGATACATTGTTATGCTGGGATATCTAGATCAGCTGCAATAGTAGCAGCATACATGATGCAGAAATACAATTGGAGTGTCAATTAGACAATGCTGCATATCCAAAGTAAAAGAAGGATTGTGAGTCCAAATTCTGGATTCATGAAATAACTAAAGGATTTTGAAAGGAAATTATCAAATCAGGATCAATAATTATCATTGAACTCATTTAAGTTGGACAGATCAAATTACAGGCCAAGTTCAGCATTGTCTAATTACAATAAGATAAGCACTCCAGCTAAGTCGAATTTCGATAAAATAAATATACCAAGCACTAAGTCATCATCGAGATTGGATGATTTTAGTAGTAAATTAGATCAGTTTAGACATTTATTGAGAGTGAAACAAAAGGCTTATTGACTTTACTTAATATAAACTATTATAAACTCAATTATTAATATAAATATGTTCAAAGACTTAGGATATCAATTGCTTATTAAATGGAAACTCTGGAAAGTATTGATACTAGTATTTCCATTTACATTTATATATGGAATATACCTGCTCTTTGTAATATCATCTAAATCAGATCGAAATTCCTTTGATGGAAGTCAATTAATTCAAGTCGAGGTCAATAATGAGTTAGCTTAAACCTTAAGTTAGTATTCTGAGTAATACATGAAAGAATTTGGTAAGACTGGCGATATCCGATAATTGATGATGAAAACGTTTAATAATATGGGTTTGGAAACATTTTATTAGGAGAAGCACAAAAATGTGATTGCAAAATTGAAAGCACCAAGAAGTCCTGATTATGAATGCAGTTTGATATCGTTTGAATATAACGATGAGGTTCCGAATATCAAGATCAGAAGTATTGCATATGTGTTGGCACTCATTAGACTATTTTAATCAGATTGTATGAATAAAAAATAATATTCTTAGACATAAATTATTTATCAAGAGATTTAATATTTGTAGGCTATCATTCAAATCATAAAAGATACGGTCAAGGAATTACAGCATTCTTGGAAGAGTATGTAAACCCATAGGGAGTGTCCTTTATGCCCAGATCTGGGACTATCAGATCTTCAATCAACATCAATCTAGATGATAAATTTGATTCTGTTGCCTTGAAGGTATTTGGATTGAATGGTAAAGTCTCAGACAGAGATTATTACAATAGTATCAACAAGATTATGGAAAAATAGAATTTTTATTATTAATTTACAGAAACTAACTATTTTTGGATGTAAAAACTTGAAACCTACTTAGAAAATTAAATAAGAAAATATTGGTAGCTATTAGAATTAAATTCTCTGTATTAGATACCTTAAGCTAGATTCTTATATATGAATCCTTATTTTTCAAATCAAATTGAGATGTTTCAAGGAGATCTGCATGATGCTCATTCTTATATTATGAAATATGGAATTTATTCATTAACATTAAGAGGGTACAATTCTCAAAACAAAAATGATACAGTTTAATTGACTAATAAGTTGTTATTGGTAGGAGAAGCCAGTATTAAGGCATTAATGGCAAACGATGAATTCATCCATTCTGGTTCAACTCTATATGTTCCTTTAAACAAAAATTCAACATTGACAATACAGAATTATTGTTTGCCTTATGTGTTTGTGATTTTGAGTTGTGCCATCTTTGCCATAAAGTCAGTTTATAGTAGATGGCATTTCAATTTATACAATGATGATAAAAAAGAATTGGGTAGATGCAATTCAATGGTTGCACATAAAGCAATCATTGAAATCTTTATGGGTTTCACCTTATGTTTCATTCCAAATATGATGAGTTATTTAAATATACAGGAGTTCGAGTATTTCAATTAATTCTTTGCCATTATGCTGGCCATCATAGTGATATACTAGATAATCATTTATTCTACCAGGAAATGGATTTTTGGATAATTTAGATTGCCTCGTAAAGAAAGTGTGGCAGAATGGTTATGGGTTGAATTAGTGATTTAGGTATGTTTTGTGATGATGTATGCGGGAATAGTTCAAATACCAATAGCCACATTTATTGCCATTTTCTTAGGACCTTGGTTTTTCTTCATTTAACCATTGAGATTTAAACGTACTTTTATTTGTTAATGTAGCTAATTTCAAGTTATGGGATATATTCACATACTTAATCAATTTACTGTTTTTATATGGATATTTTTAGTTGTTTTCATACTTTGGGTTTGAGTCGATTTTAACATACTATAAACAGGTGGTTATCAATTATAATAATGTTGGAGTGTATTTATTTTATTATTTAAATGGGGCATTGATTCCATCTTTAATAAGATTTTTTGAGTTGTTGTTATTTTGATGTTTGATTTAAGATGAATTTATATTGTTAATGAAACTTAAACATGAAGTGCAAAATCATTATATTGTATTTAATTAAGAATTCAAAAAATCATACTATCCTATAATTCTGTCACATCCAGGACAAGAATGAGTGATTTTCATAAAATAGTTCTTCAAAGCAAAAGGAACCCAACAAAGACAAATCAAAGTCATTATTAACGTAGATATATAAGTGTAAATGGTGCTTTCCACAATAACTACTGAACTACAATATGTATGACAATTTTCACATTGTATTTATATTGGAGAAGTTGAATTAAATTCGATTGCAAAACTAATTGAGGATTCAAAAAAGTGCTGATTTGATTTAGAGTCCGATTTGGCCTGTTGGGACATGTTATAGGCAGAAACAGCACTCGCATTTAGACTCTTCATTGATTAAGCCTTGCATGAATGACTTGATGTTGTAGGCATACCTCTACCTGGTGAATCTGTCAATCTCAATGGTATAGTCAATTACATTAATAATTAAATTTATAAGTAATCATGGTGATTGTTGTTATTTTAATCTGTTCTAATATTTATCCAATTGAGAGTGTAAGGTCTGGTTAATCACTTTCATCCCCAAATAATCCGAATTCAAGATTGCCAATTTCTAAGATAATTTGTGAATTTCATCCGTATATTTGAACTCTTACTCTTAAACTCTCTATTCCAATTGATTGACTGAATCTATTCTAACCTTGATTCCCCTTAACTCTGTTTAGCACTCTACCAATTCCTAGCCTTAACTGAGTAGCATCTATTCCTTAGTTGCTAGTTCCTCTTACATTGTTTTTAAGCCTTTTTAAGCCTCTACTAATTCCTTCTTCAATTCAGATATCTTTAATAACAATTTCTAATTCTCCTCTTGTGTAAGAATTAATTCATCGACGTTCTAAGGGTTAAAATAAGTTGGTTAAGCATTATTTTTCACTTTATAATTATTCCCTTTTTTCTTGAAACTCCTTTGAGAATCCTTTGGAGATGTCACAGTCTCTGCACTGCTCACACTTGGATCTTTCGACTGTAACTCAAATTTCAATTACTCTACCTCCTCATTCAACTCTTTTATTTTCTTATCACTCACTTTACTCTCAGATTGAACAAAGTAGTAATCACTTACCAACTGGTCATACTGTTTTTTCAAGGTATTCATGTCTATTTAAAGTTGATTACATCGTTTTTGCAATTGTTTTTAATCCTCAATCTATCTTTAATACTCTTGAACCACCTTCCCCATCTCATTCACAGTTTCGTCTTCCATCTGAATACTCTTATCCTCCATCATCATTGTAGTTTGAGTGTCTTTGCTAATATTTTCCCTACTGGGTTATAGTAGTGACTTCAATCTCCTATTCTCCAAATCATACTCCCTTAGAATTTATTTATATTATTCAATTTCCCTATACATCTCATCTTGATTTAGTAGGGCTATTTCATTATAGGATTTTGCTTCCGTCTAAACTAGCTTGGATTCTTGTTATTTGACCTTATTTGTTGACTCAGTTTATTTGACTCCAAGGGTTATTCCAAAATCATGGTCTGTTTATTGAGTTTAGGAAACCTTACTAAAATCTGTTTGAGTATTTTGAGAAACTTTTAGCACCTAACTTTTTTTCATGGGATCTTGCTTCTCCAATTTTTCAAGCAATTCCTTTTTCTGTTAATTACTCTATAGGATCATATTCTTAAAGCTGATTATCTATTTCTCATATTATTCAATAGATTTGTCTTTCTACTTTATTAACTCATTCAATAATTCCCATTTCTTGTCTTCACATTGTATCTGTTTATCAATATAAACCTTGTCTTTATCCTTATTCTTCAAATTTGTTAATTCATTTGTTAATCTCTCTACTTACTCACGTAACTACTAATCCTCGTTACTATTTGGCTTACGATTCTGCATTGAATAAGATTCGAGTAAGTTCCTCTTAACAGCCTCACCACCAGATTCAAATAGTTTAGAATGTCTTTGATGCATATTAAAATAAATAATAATTTTGAGAACAAAGTTGAACCTTTATTCCCTTTACAAATACCAATACCGAGACCGAATACTTTAGCTACATTAGAATAAGATTTTTCTATTAACCAAAAAGGTTTTTCAAACTAAATTTATATTTATTTCAACCATTTTAAAATCCAATTATTAAATCGTTTAGTTTTCAGAGAGTACTTGTGATATATATCAATTAAAATTTATTTTAATGGCTGACCAACTTCGAAGTTCTGTTGAATCTATCTTTTTCCTCTAGAACTTTATAGAGTATATCTACATCTATCATTTTAATATTAATTAATGTATTTAAGATTCTATTGAACCTAAATCATTTATCTTGGCAAGAAAAATATATTACACACAAAAATAGTAAATGATAAACTTAATTATTGTAATATAATCATGCAAAAGTACAAATTAATACAAATATATATTTATATTTTTAATTCTCTATTGATCATAATAGAATCAGAAATATATATCAAATTTTACAAAATCTATATTTATGCTATTCATCATAAATCTGTACTCCATATCAAAAATTAATTTCTTGATATTTTTATTCAATTTTGTAAACTATTATTTTATTACTCCTGTAGTTTTTGTGTCTTAAATTAATTAATCTATTCCTCTCTAAAAGAATTTAAAAAATTGGTTTTCTCATTATAATTAAATTAAAAATGTTTCTTGCAATAACTTATCCCTGATGTTTCAATCTGCCCAATTTATTATGATTATACAAAAATAATTTATTTGTTTTATTGGAATTTATAAATTATTTATTTAAGATTTACTATGCAGACATTAAAAGTGTTTTACGGTTTATATAATAAGTAAATCTTTGAAAATGGGAATTACAAAGCTAAGGGTGGAGAGTAAGTAAGTCAATAAGAGAATTGATTTAATAAGGCTATCTAATAATTAAGCATAATTTATTTAGTTCCATAGTTTTTAGTAGTAATTTATATTGCTTTGACTCTTCATTTCACACTTTGAGTCTACCATTAAAACTCATTTATAATAGAAATATTCTGACAAAAAGTGGATATTAAATTTTCTTTGCGAAGTATTAGCCTAAGATTTATTGTTATAAATAAAAAGAAAAACATACATAATTCTCTTTTTTAAGGAATGATAACTCTAATAATCATCAGAAATCTTCCTGAATACTTGATATTGCGAAATCATTATTAATCTCTATTATTTTCTTAAGTTCATTAGAAGTATCATTTTTCTTAAAAACTTAAAATTTCATAATATTTATATTATTTTAGAAATTCATTTATATCCTTCTTTATTTTTCAGATAAATATATTAATTTTATCATATTATAATATAACTTTTAAATAAAATCAAGTAAATGAAATTTAATTTTAGTTCTGATTGGCTAATGAGTCATTTTTTTGATTCTTAAATATTAATAAATGATATAATTACTTAAGGACTAATGCTTTTATATTATTGAGATTTACTCTTCTCAACTGGTAACCCATTAATTTATTACCTAATTTTGCCTATAATTCTATTTTAAGGTTATAGATTAGATGGTAATTCATCTCTTTCTACCAAAGGAGGATTCTAAAACTCTATCTGTCTATATATGAAGTCTCCCCAAGTTTCTCTAGGGTCAATAACAGGATCAAGTAATTATTACTTTTTAGGTTTTTCATAGATATTTGGAATGAGTTAGTATTCTGTTTTTAACTTTAAATGAGTTATCATAATTTCGTAATTTACATATCTGTAATCGTTATCTTAAGCAAATTGATAATAGGATGAAAACTAGAGAATTTCTTGTATGAATTCAAAAAGATAAAGTGCTGGTCGATAATTACCATGTAAAATAGAATAATCCAACGCTGAAAATCCTTGATTTGAACGAATATTAATATCAGCTCCAGATTAAATTAATAGAGACACAATTTATAGATTGTCTCTTTTGCAAGCCCACATGAGAGGAGTGATACTTGCGGAACCTCCTTAATTTGGATTTGCACCAAACTAATTATAATGTGAATCAGTGGTACGTCTAAGATTATTTGAACTAGAGCTTTATCATTTCTCCAAACAGCTCTTACTAAGGGAGTTTGGAGTATATCTGATGCAAGATCTTAATTAATTAAATTAGGTGACATTTCTAAGATTTGTTTAAGTTTTTCTACTTTTGCTTGATCAATATATCTTAAAAGCCTCTCCTTCTAACTTTAATTTCCCATTTAAACTAATTATAAAATATATTATAATATCAGTTATTTTCTTATTAAATTTCTAATAACGTCTCAAAAGGTGAATTTTAGATTATTGAAAACTAAAGAACTAGAAATATGATTAGAGTTATTTTAAATTAAAAAATTCAATTATTATTTAAATGCATGATTAAGAGAGAAATTATTATGAGCATTTAAGTTTATGATAATTATTTACTAATAAATAGAGCAATTTTTGGAAATCAACAAAAGCTATATTGATATAAATCTCTATAAACTCTATGATTGACTAGCTAACACAAATTGTTTAGTTCCAACATAATTATTTCAAGTAAGTTGAATCCATACTAAAAGATTCTTGTTAATGTGTTAAATAGTAATTCAAAATCTAATGTAAACAGAAATTAATAGATTGATTTCTAAGATGAATTTTTGTAAAAGGTATTGTTTTTATTTAGTTTATATCATTTATATTAATTTCTATAAATTATTAATAAATACATGCAAAAATAAATAGTAGAGTGTCTTGTAGAAATTAGCTAGCAAATATCAGTATTTATATTTATTATTCTAGAATGTTCATTAATCTGAATCGAGACTGTCTTTTAAAGTAATTATTTCTATTTAAATTTCCAATAGCGATAATTACATAAATTTTTGGAAAAGCTTAAATCAGGTGATTCCTTAAAACAATATTAAAGTATTCTGATTCGTTATTTACATAATGGTAATAATTTATTTTTATAATTAGCGATATCGAATCCCCTAAACCACAAATTGACTGTCTAATAGCAAATTATTACAATTTTAATATAGTTTTTTGAAGTCGACCAACCTCAAGGTATTAAATATAAGTATTTTAGTTTGTGACTCATAAACTCTTTGTGATGTAATAGTTGACTTTGTGAAGTTTCTAATAAAATAAGAATTTTAGGATGAATATTTAAAAAAATAATTTGCGAATTTTATCAAAATTACATTTTGGAAAAAAAAAATATTCAACATTCCTAACATGGAAATAAAGGATATAGAAATTGTCGATTAGCATTTCAATCTAAATTTAAAAACTTCTATTTTGTAAATATTTATACACATATTTTAGTTCAAATAAAAGTTTATAATAGTTATTAAAAAACTATCTATTATCTATTGAGGAGCTCTCAGAATACCTTTTGGCTTTTTAATATCCAGAAGTTGTTCTAATGGTTTTAGATCTAAGTGCATTAAAATTTGATATTCCTAAATTTATAAAGAATGGAACTCTTGATTTTGATTGCAAAAGCAAATTACAAATTCTCCCTCATGAACAATAAATTTAATTATTCCTTAATCTCAAAGAATTAGATAATGAAAAGTTAGACATTGTCACTCAATTAATATTTTAGAATTAGGTATTGGATATTGCCTCTTAAATACCTAAATTAATAACAGTCATAGTGAATTCTTAATAGATTGATTTTGACAGAGCATTAATTATCTTGAAAAGGATATCAAATAATTAGAAATTTAATTTAAATTATGAATATTTAAGGGCTGTGTTATTGTAAAGTAAAGAAAAACAATTAAATAACTTCATTATTGATGCAATAGTGACATTCGAATAAAACCCAGAAAACATAGTCAAACAGGAAATATAGAAACACTCAAATCCTCTTTCTATCATATATTTATTAATTTAATTGATTAAGTAGGAACACTTTGAGTAATTATTTGAGAAATTGTTGAATAAATCTATTTCACCTTATTAATATGTGATATTACATGTGATATTGATCATCTAAGAGAAATCCATAACCCTAGATCCCTTATAGGAATAATGTTTAAGATTTCAACTTAATGAAATTTGTTTAGTTTAGATGTTTAGTTTATATTCATTCTAAAATTTGAACATAAAGAGAAAAATGAAATTGCTATCATAATTTCAACAGTTGATTGAAACTGAATAGAATATGTCATTTTATGATATCTTAGTAATCATAGGACAGGAAACAACACAATCTCCCTAAATTAACTAAAGAATAGGTTAAATTTTAAATAGAGAATGGAACAACATAAGTAATTTCTTGAAATAAATCGCTTACAATAAGCAATCTCAAATTATTTAGGGATTCTATTATATTGTTATGTATTTTACAGATTAAAATGAGTCAGAATTCTTAAGACTTTTTGATATCATACACAAATCGATGTGTACTAGAAATAAAGCTGTCAATTATAATATGCTACTCAATTCAATTCAATAATATGAGCAAGGCAAACCTGAGACTGAGATACAACTTTATGTGATGCTATTAAAGATCAATTATTTATTATAGGATAATTTCATAAATAGAAAAAAAAATGGAGAAGAGATTTCAGAAAGATCAAGTGAATTAGGAGACTTGAATGAGGGATAAGAGTAGGAATATTTTAAGTAAATACAAGAACATGGAAAAAATTTGATTGAATAATTAGAAAAACAAATAAAACGTTACGAAACAATATATTTAGGCATGCAGAAGAATTTATATTTGGCAGTTTAAATAAGTAGACTTTTGTAATTAAGCGATGTTAAGATCAATATTTAACATTCTCTTATGGTCAACGAAAGAGTACAGAATATGCTTTTTGAATAAAATCTAATTGAAAGTGACATAATTTGGGATTCTTTGAAGAAATTACAGAAAGTTCAACTAGCCACAGCTATAATATAGATATTTAAAAATGAAAAAAATAATGTGAAATTAATAAAAATGGTAGTGGTAGAATTAAGTAAGTTGTGTAAATTTCGATATTATGCATTGCTATGGAAATAATACGATATTTTGAGTATCTAATAAAATGTCTAGTAATAAATAAGCAACATAACTAAACTTTAAATGGCAGTTCATAAATTTTAATTAATATTACAAATTTAGGACAACTATGAATTTCTGAAGTTTGGATATTAACAAGTCCAAAAAAGTTAGTTTGAATTATTGGCTCTATTGATTGCCATAAGTTTACATTGTGGCATTAGTAATAATTTTATAGATGGGATGGGTGAATAGAATGAGATGTGTATAAATAAGTTGATAGTGGAATTCAGTTGTGCTGGTTTATTATAATTGGTATTGACTCTTGTTAAACCGATCAAGTAATAGAAGAAGAAAAAGTAATCAATGGAAATAGAGAAGAAGTTAGAGGATTGTTTAAATAATTAATTACAAGATGCAATTAATTTAGTGTTGATTGGAATTCAAAAGAATCTAAACAAAAATTAGGATTTGAAACAAGAGTTCATTAATTTGGCAACTAATGTCTATTAATTTGGTTAATCTGCAGAATATAGTTTGATCTTTGACTTATTTGATAAGATTCCCTATCAATTGATAATAAATTGCTTAAAATCAATTTAAAATCAGGATAAGTTTTTTGATTAAAAATTGCAACATATCTTAGTACTAATAAGTAAGTTTGATAAAATATAACTAACCAACGAATTTTTTGAGTTGTCCTATGATATAATAATCAATAATCACCAAATTACTTAAACAATGATAGAGTACTGTCTCTAGTTGATCAGTATTATAAAAATGAATGAGAATGGACAATCGTAAGTTTAAAGTAATATTGATGTTCAATAACTGAAGGAAGTTTTAATACCTGAGAATTTTGTACCGACTGGTTGTACTATTTAAAATATCCAATAACAAATCTACACTTGTATTTAGTGTTCGAATAATAATAAGAAGAATATACAATGTTGTGCTAGTTGTGCTTTTAGTTGTCATTAGAATCATCAAATCCAATATGAAAATATGATTGAATCCATGTGTGAATGTAACCAAACTAAAAAATGCAATTAATAAAGATAAAAACAATAGATTCAACCTTAATTGAATAGAAGACCTTTGTTTCCACCTTCGACAACGGCCACATCCGGAGTTTTGGTAGAATATTTAAGAAGAGAAAGGGAGATTCGAGAATATAGAGAGTTCAAAGATTTAGAATTGCATCCCCACATAAACATACGAGAATATACAGGTAGAATAAAAGATAACTTTTAAGAGTTTGATTCAGAGGTGGAGTTAGAAGATTCTCTGTCCAGTTCATAGATTTAATACCATGAAGAATCCAATAATGACGTGGTTGAAAAGTACGAATCCAGTAGCAATTCAATCATAGAAATCGAACCCAATTAGTTTGAACCAAAAGAAGTCAAAAATCAAATGAGACCACAACAAGATTCAAAGTTTTTTTCAAAACTTAAAATTAATTTCGAACTTCTATTTGATAAATTAATTTAAATGTGCAATTTTACTGTCTAAAATTATAAGAATTTAGAATCTAATTAGTTAACTGATGTTGAAGAACAAGAATATGAATTGTAATCGAAAACTGCTCATAATATTCAGAAAATAACTGCCTTAATATCATCTGGCAATATAATCCAACATAAAACAGAAAATATTGATGTTTTGAATGAGTTAAGAACTCAATAAGAACAAATACAATCAAAATTAGGAATTTATTATGTAGCATTCCAAATAAGAAGAGTGATCGATGAAGGAGACAACTTTATTGCTGTTGTAGGTCACAGCGAAATGAAAATTTTCAACAAGGCCAAATACTTTTCACTCCTAGAAAAAAAAACAAGCGGATTATAATTACCCTATACGAAAATAAGTTGTAGACCTCCTGTCTCCACTATTCTATTTAATCCCTACAACTAAAAATAAATTCTAGTGTCTGCCCTATTAGAAATCCATCTTTATGAACTAAAATAAGATGGCACCCTTTAAAGTGACAAAACTGTAATTGCTCGCTTTACACATCCCATAAGCAAAACCCTTTGGATTAATCAAAACTCCTTTGCTTGGTTAGCATACAATTCCATATATACATTTAACATTAATACTCAGAATTAGCAATGTTACAATCTCAATATAGAGGAGAAGAAGATCAAAGATTTCTGTGTTATAAATGGAACAATCTTATGTGTTGATTTATAGGGAGATATTTATCAATAGAAACTTGTTGAAGGACAATCCAAAATTCCCATTTCTGAGAAGGTCAATTTAGATGATCAGCTCAAAGGAAAGACCAGAGATAAAATTCCCCAATGTTTAGCCAAGATCAATAACACTTCAATTTTGCTTATTTCATATAAGAATGGAGCCTCATTTCTTTGTAATTATTAAGACAAAGCATTCGTAAACATTGTAAGATTGGATGAACTACTAGTGTCTCAATAATTGGATGGACTATTAGCGTCTCCTTAATTTATCAGTCAGAATAAGAGTCATCTAAAATTCGCAGTCTTAGCATAAAAATAAAATCTAACTAATCAATAAGTTAATTTTCATAGTGGCAGATTGCTTATTATTGAAATCAATAACAAAGGCAATGTTTATGTTTAACAAATTTTTGATAATTTTGTTGAAGGATTTTGTCTTCTCAAGGATTCAGAATACAATTTCTATGCATTAGCAGTAGCTGATAACAAATAATTGATATCTGCTTGTTTAAATCTTAAAGATAATGCCACTTAACTTTGTGTAGATAGAAAAAATGAAAATTAAGACTAATTGATCAATTAATTGAAAGAGAGATTTGAATTAAATTTACTAAAACAGTCATCTCATCTATTTAGTCCTTTACAAAATTTCTGTTTGGCCCCTAGTGTATTGGCAACTCCTTAGTAACTATAAATTGGGCCCACTAGCATCACTGTTACTCAAGGATATGCCATCACTGGTATCATTTTCAATAAACCCAATGTTGATCAAATAGAAATCTTTAAGTATAGAACCATATAGAAAAGAAATAATTTTATAATCATTCCCTTGAATTACATAGAATAAATCTATACTTTATTGACTCACACAATTACATTCACCTAAAATAATTATAGCAACTTGCAAGTCTATATATAGAAAATGACATTATCATAAGCTATGATGACAAAACTAATGTCTATTTTAAATCAAGACAATAATCAGATGAAATCCTATATATTTTAAGATATCAAACAACGCAACCAAAAGTTCAAATCTATGCTATCAGAACAATAAATTAATTTAGTCAATAGTTTAGATTGTCTTGGAATGACATTACAAGCATATCAGAATCCTTCTATTAAATTTACAATAATACCATAATTGATAACAATTATTTAACAAAACCAACCTATAATTACAGATTCAGCAAAGAAGCTATTAAAGACTTTATTAAAAAATCATAAGGCATTATTGGGTAGTGAATACGATTATAGATCAATAAAGGATAAAATATTCATTGAGAAAATTAAGAGCAAGACAGCCACTTAAATAGTATAAAAATTACAAAAGATTTAAAGTACTAGACTCCCTTAGTTGTTTTATGTATTCAATTAAGTTCCAAATGTTGTTTTTGACATTCTAAGTGAGACCATCAATTATAAATAGTATTCTTAACTTCTTCTGAGATATCTTTAGTTTTTGTAGAATTGTTCAAAAGACATCAATGAAACTCTTTCATAAATTGAAGATATTAAACAACTTTGGAAATTATCAAATCAGAATATGTTTAATAGAATCTTCATTGATGAATTAATCATTTTTCAGAAGAATAAAAAGAGTGAGACATTTGAATATGCTTGGGATGTATTTATCAAGGACAATAATCAATAACCAGAAAAAATTGAAACTGAATATATGGAAGAGAAGAACAAATTAGAACCCTTCTATGATTTTGATGAAATCCCAATAGAATATGGAGATGACTATGATCCATATGAAGCTATTTTGCTGCGTTAAGAAATTCAAAAATAACAACCCATAATTACCTAAACAAAAAAATGTAGATAAATCGCATTCCCAACACCAAAACCAACTTAGTCTCTCGTAGTTGAACAATATGATTTAATAAAAGCCTATTCTTTATGGCTTCAAAAAGGAATCAAAGCTTAAAATGAGTTGTATCAAAAGGGCAAGAGGGAATTCTAACATTTACTCCAATTATCGAAACAATTTTACACTTTAGCCAAATCGACCAAGAATATCAATGTGGTAGTTGATTATTTATAAATGATTGACTTCAAGGGCAAAGGCATTTCGAGCATCTTACTATTGACTTATATAAATGGAAAAAATGTTAATGATGAATTATGGACTGTTTTTAATTAGAATTAGCTCTTTTTAGAATTATAAGTATTAATCATTTTAATAACTAGGTTATTTATGATGTGTTAAAAAATCTTGACATAAGTGACTAGCAATAAGGTCGTTTAAAGCAGAAGAATTTGCCATTGGATAAGTTGAGGGACATAATGAAAAGTGAGATTGAATCATAAATTTAATTATTAATTGGATTGATGGAAAAGAAGAATTAATTGTTATACCTCCAAATTATTAAATATTTGTTGAATGCAACAAAAATCAATGTAAATATTTATACAATATATTAGACGCAAATGGCAGAGAGGTTATAGACAAATCAATGGACTGAATTAATTTGCTAATTGAAAATAAATTAATCTTCAAAGTAGATTGCTTCAACCTATTTAAAATAATTGTTATAATAAATAATTGCCAAACAAGATTATTATTATATAAAGGATATAAATTTATATAAAACTTAATTGAGGGAATTAAATAAAAATTAGTGGCTTTATGTTAATAAACAATCAACCTATCAGGCATTAAAACGAATTTTGAAAACCAGCAAGAAGAGACCATAATTTTGGAAGGAATTTTGTGATGAAAACGTCCTGAAAACAATAAAATCGTTAATAAAATCGTATCCAAAAGAAACCTTGGAAGTAATTGAAATTATTATTTGATTAATAATAAGTTTTGTAAGATATTTCAAATCATAAACATTTATTTCATATATATAGAATTGATAAATTAGTAATTTGAATGCTCCTTCTTTGATGCTCACATTAATCCATTAGAACATGTACATAAATTTTCAACGTTCTTAACAGACTTTAATTTATATATTAAATCTTACTTTATTATTTATTATGATGGTTTTATAGGCAGAGAATAAATTCCAAATATTGATTTATGAAAAACTTTCTGAAGTGCAACGGATCATTCGATTTATGATTCTAGTGCCTCAGTATATTTTTTAAGTATATAATAGTTTCTAAAAATAGAAAAACTTAGGAAAAGAGATCTTATACTGATTTAATTGTTGCTCTGAATTCAAAAAAATTATTAGTGATTACAGTCTAGATATGTTTGAGAGGAATAAGAATTTTTTATTTAAAGAAATTCCTATTTTGTTGATACATTATAATAATTAATATATATATATGTCAAAAGAAGTAGCAGTAACTTCGACATTAAAATAGCGTTTATCTGCAATAGAAGATAAGGAAATATACTTTGAAGACAGAGACTCTTTTAGTGAAGATGGGGTATAGTTGAAATCTATTATAGAAATATGGGGAATATGTCCAAAAGTAGAATCGGGAAATTTTAAAAAAAGTTCAGGAACTTATGCATGATGGACAATCTACTGTGAATTAACAAGAGGATTAAAGTTTTGCTGTAATGAATGAGAATCAGAAATAAGAAATTTTAGAAGACTTGGAAGAGGAATTCGGACAATCATATACAGAAACAAAGGTGAAGGTGAATACTTACATAAAACTAATTCCAAAAAATGAATTATAATTGGCCTACATTTACAGTGACAAGTAATGGATATTATATAATGTAGATATCCCTTCTTAGTCATTCGAAAATAGATTTTAATATTTACAAAACTGATCTCATCGTACGCTTAAAAAATTACTACGCATCCACTATTTGAATTGATGACATTGTTAATGATTATTTTTAACTCAGCAATGCTTGCTATAGATGATCCAACCACTAACGTCTAAACATCTTTCTAAGATTTAACAGATATCATATTTTTGGCCTACTATACGGCAGAAGCAGTCTTGAAAATAGTAGCATTAGTAAATTGTTTTAATTATTCAGGGATTTATATTACCAAAAAAAGCCTATTTAAAAGACACATGGAACATCCTCGATTTTTCTGTGATTGTAACTGCCTACATTCCTTATTTTCTGTCATCCAACTCAGTCAATTTGAATGCCTTAAGATCCTTTAGAGTGCTTAGACCCTTGAGAACAGTGTCTTCAATCAAGGCGCTAAGAACTATTCTGTTAGCATTATTTGCATCAATAGCTCAATTGAGAGATGCGGTTGTCGTTCTGATATTCTTTTATTCAATATTTGCTATAGCAGGTGTGTCCTTATTTTCTGGATATTTGAAAAGAAGATGCATAGGTGAAATGAGTGGAATCACATGGATTTCTGATGAAATATTATTCTGCGCAGACGATAATAATTGCCCATTCCCAGAGGATACT
The DNA here is from genome assembly GCF_000165425.1 of Paramecium tetraurelia. Taxonomy (NCBI): domain Eukaryota; phylum Ciliophora; class Oligohymenophorea; order Peniculida; family Parameciidae; genus Paramecium; species Paramecium tetraurelia. Next base: position 241,066 of record NW_001799144.1, on the reverse strand, counting down.
ATATACAATGAGAATTTCATTTGTGGAAAATAAATAGCCAATCCATAGAATGATTTGGTTAATTTTGATACATTTGGTTATTCCTTCTTATAGGTTTTCATTATAACAACATTAGAAGGATGGACATAGATTTAAACAGCTGTAATGCTCACGTTTTCTTAATACGTAGTTTTGTATTTTATTATTGTTGTTATTGTTGGAGCATTCTTTTTGGTCAATCTTACACTAGCTATTATAAAATTAAATTTTAAACCAGAGAAGATTCAAGAAGAATTGGCTTAAATTAAAGAGGAGATTGAAGAATATGATTATAGATAACTCAGACAATTAAAATTATATGATCCACAGAGACCCATAGTAGACACTGATGGTTATGGTATCTCATGGGATAAGCATCATGATTTTGATTAAAATGCAATTATGAATAGAAGAAAGAATTCCAGAAGAGGAGCTTCTTAGTTGAATATGATTAGATCATAAAATATGAAAAAGTTAAGAGGAAAGAATAAAGTAAGTTTTCAGCCGATAAAATCTGCTGTGTATTACAGTAATCCAATTGTATTGAAGAATAAACAATTGAAAATTGAAGGAATTTATGGAATGGGCAATTAGAGCAAATTAAATTAATAGACTTTGGGAGTGAGTGGCTAAAATAATAATAATCGATCAAGTGTTGTAAGAAGAAGCAGTCAGAGTAGTAATAACGATGAAAGAACTTCTTCAAAAAAAGAGGATAAAAATAATATTAATGAAAATGAAAGTCAAAGTTAGAGTAGGCCAACCAAAGTAATCCCAAGAAAGAGTATTTAATTTGGGGATCAGCAGATAAGTTCAGAATTTCTAAACTCTCCTATGATGGATTTGTAGAGTGAAAATATTCGACCGTTGAATGGAGGTACGATGATTGTCCATCATCAAGGATCTATGGAGAGTAGTAAGAGTGGTGGGTCAAAATAGGATAAGACTCCAACCAACAATCAATTAGAAATCCCTAGATTGGGAGAGAGTATTTAATTTTAATAATCTTTATAGTTAGACAACAGTCTTAGAATGTGAAATCCAATCAAAAATTTAGTTTGGTGGCAGGTATGAAATACTAGAAACCTCCCAGAAATTCACCAAAACCTGATTCATAGAAATCTCTAGATTAGAATGAATTTGATAGTGTAAATTTAAGTGAGTTGAATACAATATCAGATGATGATCTTGATTAAAGATTAGAAGAAATGGATATTTTTGTTTAGGATAAGAATGATGATTCTGAAAGTGAAAAGAAGAAGAAATAAAACTAAAAAGAATTAAATAGATAGAAGAGAATGGAAAATAGAAGATTAAGAGATTTAAATAAAAATGCCTAATAACATTTAGATGATGCATCCTTAAAGTTGAAATCTAAACTATACAATACAAAGTTTTATCCAATTATTATAGTTGATTAAGAATTTGGCAGTGTAAATGATGTATTGGTTTCACAGATGTTATTGAAATTGGAAAAGGAGAAATTAGAATAAGAAGAGAAAATTAAAGAAATGGATATTAAAATTACCTATTGCTTCAAAAATTAAAAATAATCTTTGGAACTAAAAAAATCAAGTTCTGGTAAAAGTAAAAGTATGACTAAATCTGGGTATTTGAAATCTGGATTGAAATCTAAGAAAAACAATTTAAGTTTAAGGAGAGTGTAACCAATTATGGATGAATTACATCCATTTGAAGATCTACAATTTCCAACAGACAAGAATTTTGAAAATTAAGATGATTAAAATAAAGAGAATGAAAATTCTGACTCAGATGATGAACCTGATGAGCAAAATAATGAAAAAAATAATAATTTTAATGGAAGTGCAAGCCAAAAAATTAAAATGAAAAAGAAAAAAAAAGATTAAGAATAAAATGAGAAATTGGATCTTTAATAAATAGGGGAGAAATTTTCAGAAAGTTCAGATTGCATAGTCGATCTGAATAGAATTCGTTAAGTTGAAACAGATAAGTAATTTAATTAATAAGAACTCGCTCTAATTCCTGCTTCTGAATTAGAACAGTAAAAAGGAGTATTTTACTAAGAATTCCAAGATATTAAATAAAGAGATATTGAAGAAAGCAAAGGTGCTATTGTTGCATAGGCATCTATTGAGGATGTATTGTTAATTGCTGATTATACTTTTTATGACTCAAAATTTGCAAAGTAAATGAATTCAGTAATGAAAGCCTTAAATTACTCAAAAAGAGAAACTTTCATTTATTTACAAGGATTTATAGGATTTTTAAAAGTATGCTAAAATCATTTGTTGTATTTTGTGTAATCTGGATATTTTGAAGCAGCTATGAATCTGGCAGTGGCATTAAACACTGTAATCTTAGCTTTAGATGGTTTACTACCAGATAGCAGTGCAAATACATTACAATAGTTTAATCTAGGATTTACCATCTTATTTACAATTGAATTAGGATTAAAAGTAATAGGAATGGGACCCAAAAATTATATTTCTGATACAATGAACGTATTTGATGCTGTGATAGTTGCATTGAGTTTGGTAGAACTCTTTTTCCTAGGAGGAGGAACAAGTGGGAAATCTTCATTATCAGCCTTTAGATCTGTTAGAATATTCAGAGCATTTAGAGTGTTGAGAGTCACTAAGTTGATGAGAAGTTTACAATTTATGGGATTTCTGATAAAAGTATTAGGTAATGCATTCCAATCCTTTATGTATATTATGGTTTTGCTGTTGCTATTTATTTTTATTTTCACTCTGCTTGGCATGGCCTTTTTTGGAGGGCAATTATCTAAAACTCCTAGTAGATAGAGTTATGATGATATTTAGAGTGCCTTCTTAGTTGTGTTTTAAGTGCTCACTTTAGAGAATTGGAATAGTATTTTATGGGACTTATTGATATAAGATGTTTCTGCATTTATTACAGTTCCTTATTTGGTGTTTTGGATTATGATTGGTAATTATGTCTTTTTGAATCTGTTTCTGGCTATTTTATTAGAAAACTTTGAAGAGGAATACAAGAATGATAAAGCAGGTTTAGACACCAATATTGAGATTGGACAGGATTCTATCATGGACAATACCACCTAGCAGGTAAATTCGACGAGCACTTTGAAATCTACAATGAAAACAAAAAAACATACAGTTGCCTAATAATTAGAAAACAATGGGGATCCTGAGTCAAAGAAACATAAATAGTTTTAATAAATATTCTAATACTTTGTTGAGCCAGGACTTTGTTAGTTCTCATTATATTTATTCTCGCAAGAAAACATAGTTCGAAGAATATGTTATAGAATAGTTAAGGATGACAAATTTGAAACACTTATTTTCTTTATGATATTTCTCACTTCAACCAAACTAGTTTTTGATACTTACATTCCTGACACTGGAAAATTAAAAGAAACATCATTACAGATTGATATCTTTTTTGCTGTGTTTTTTGGAGTTGAAATGATTATGAAAATAATTGCTTTTGGATTTGTATAGTAAGAGAGTTCATATTTGAGGGAATCATGGAACATTTTAGATTTCTTCATTGTTATAGCATCATTTATAGATGTAAGTGTTTCAACAATCAATCTGAGTTTTGTGAAGATCTTGAGATTGCTTAGAACATTAAGACCATTAAGGTTTATTACTCATAATAGATCAATGAAAATTTTAGTATCTGCATTATTACAATCGATTAATGGTATATTCAATGTGGCCATAGTTGTGATTTTGGTTTGGATGATGTTTGCCATTCTTGGTATAAATTTAGAGAAAAACAAAATGCATTATTGTGATACTGGAGATGACGAAATATGGTATCATTATGGACCAGATGAATGTGCAAAACATGGTGGAGTTTGGGCAAATCGAAAAGTTAACTTTGATAACATTTTGAATGGCATGTTGACTTTATTCATATTATCGACATTGGAAGGTTGGCCAGATTAAATGTATTGGTTTATTGATGCCGATGAATCAGGACCAATCAAGGGAGCTTAATTACAATTTTCTTGGTATTTCATTGTATTTATTTTGATTGGTTCCATTTTACTGATGAATCTATTTATTGGTGTTATATTGGTCAATTACCATTTAGCAGAAGAAGCTTCAAGAGATAAGATACTAACTCAACCACAAGTAGATTGGATTGAATTGTAAAAGCTTATTGTTCATGCTAATCCCAACTTAGCTATGTTTTTCAGTCCTGAAAACCCTTTTAGAGCTAAAGTGTTCATTATTATTAAGCATCGTTATTTTGATCCAACGATTTTGATGATTATAGTATGCAATATCGTAACTATGGGATTATCCCAAGATGATTCTCCAATCGCTTATGATAATGCATTGCAATCTCTTAATACTGCATTTACTTTTGTATTTATCACTGAAGCACTCCTAAAGATTATTGCATTGGGACCAGTAGGATACATGAGGAATTCATGGAATCAATTTGATTTTTTTGTGGTATGTGCATCTATTTTGGATTTGGTACTGTAATTCACTGGAAATTCATTTATCTCATTTTTGAGTGCAGGACCACAATTGGCTAGAGTATTCAGAGTACTTAGAGTAACAAGATTATTTAGATTGATCAAATCATTTGAAGGATTGCAGAAACTTATAGAAACAGCAATTTACTCATTACCTGCTATGTTGAATGTGACAGCTCTATTATTTCTCGTTTTCTTCATCTTCTCTATTCTAGGTGTGTTTCTCTTTGGATCCATCAGAAGTGGATGGGCAATAGACGATGTGAATAACTTTTCAGACTTCCACCATTCCTTTGAACTCTTATTCAGATGTTCAACTGGAGAAGATTGGTACAAAGTCATGTTTGATATCACTATGTAAGATGGCTAAGGATATTATTGTATATTCTTCATTATTTTTATTGTGATCCAATAATACATTATGCTTAATTTGTTCATTTTGATTATTTTGGATCAATACGAAATCAATTATTTCAACAGTGATAATCCCCTTAATAAATTTTAAGAGTATGAAAATATGTTCATTGAATCTTGGTCCAAATTTGCTAAGGAAGACAAAGGAATGAAGATGAGTCAACAATTACTAGTACCATTATTACTCGATATGGAAAAACCTATTGGTTATGATTTGAAATAGAAATTAAATGATGAGATTAGTGAATGGAGAAGAATCAATCCTCAATTAGACACAAAGGAGAATGTCCTAAAGCAAACTCTGATTCTCAAAGCTTAGGCCAAAAGAGCTGTTTCTACTTAAATTATGAAAATGAATGTCTATGCTGATGTTGCAGGGTAGGTCAAATATCATTAGATATTATTTTCTGTTATGAAATCTTATATGTGGAAGAAAGTGTAATTGAATTTAAGTCCTGAAGGAGCTGAGAAGATTCTATAAAAGGAAGACGAAACATAAAAAAGATTGAAAAAGAAACAGGTTGGTGTTCAATCTAAGGAGGTGAATTTAGTCAACCCCATTGTACACTTTTTGTTTGTTCATATGGCTTTTAAAACATTAAAGAGGTATGGAGAAAAGAAGAAGTAACAAAAAGAGTTGCAAGCTCAATTATTATTGGAATAGGAGTAGGAGCATTATAGTGAAGGTTTTAGTTCTGATTCATCTTTTGATAATAAAATCGAAATACTCTCAAGAGTATCAAAAGACACAGAGCATCCAAAGAGACCAGATTACGGTAAAACCAAGTATCTTACTCTACCTAATACTGAGATCTACAAAGAAGAAATATATATAAATTAAGAAACCCCAGTGGTGAATGATTCAGATAGAAGTTCCAAGGAAGAGGAGGAAGAACCTGATGAGGATGGTATTTATTTATATTAATCAATTCAGTTATGTAATAGTATACTAAGGACTTTAAGAAGCATCTCATTAATCCAAATGGGTCAAATGGAAACATATAGGATGATAAAAGTGCAAGTAATTAACATCAGGGTGGTGGAGCCACGAGAAGTAGCAATTCTCGAACTAGTCAAATCAATAAGTAACCAAAAAGACTGACTCTGAAGCCAAATGATATGATTTAAGGATTGGGATTAAGTAAGAAGTCTATTTAAACCAACCAATCACCTGCTAATTAAAACCCTAATGTTTCTTAAGATAACCCTTCAATTATGAATCAAAGCAATGGAAACAGTTCTAGTAATAAATGATTAATATATAAATTTTGCCAACTTAAATATCCAATTATTTATTAAATTAAATATCTTGAACATGTTCAGAAGGGTATTTGGAATCTCTAATAAATACAATCCTACTCGTTTACGATACTTAAGAGAGTACGTATGTTTAAGAGAGGCTGCAAATCCATCAGCTTAATAGGCCTAAATAACTTAATTCCAATAAGTGTCAAATAAATACGGATTGTCAGTTCCTTAATTGGCAACTTTATCAGGAATATTTTAATTAAGCTAATTGCTCAGACCCTAAAATTTCCCAAATCCTAATGATTATAAAGTAAAATCTCTTTTTGAATATCCATAGACACACGTTGAAAAGTTAGAAATTATTGTTCAGACAATCATAACAAAGTCAAGAATCATTAGCTCAATTTGCACAATCTTTAGAATTTAAAATTCCAGAAATAGCAAAACTCACAAATGATGCAAGAAAATAAGCTGCCTAAGAATTGTTTATCATTTACTTAGAAGGAATTCATTATGATAATTTAGTCTCACCGTAGAGATTATATTATATTTTAGAGGCTACGTTGAATAATTGGAATCAACTTACAGAGAAAGAACTACAAAAGCAATCAAATAAATTTAAGCAGAAGTGAAGGATCCCTAATTAGCAGCCTAATTATCATAATCCCTTGAATAGATCTTCTAAAATTACTAATTCAATTAAGGAAGGTTTGATATGTCTTCTAATTTAGATATGTCGGTTTGATTAAGTCATTCATCGACGCTCTATAAGGAACAGAAATTTAGGTGGCTTAAAAATTAGATTAAAAAACTTAAGAGAAACAACTATTCATTCAAACAGTGGATAAAGCAACAAAAAAATTCTCAGCCGAGGATCAAGAATATGCTAGAAATGTCGATGGACATGATTACAAATTATTCTTATAAGAATTATATGAGAAAGAATATTAATCAGGGTTTGCACAAAATAGATTCAATGAAAAAGGATAAAAATTGGTTTATGAATCGTAGGCATAAGAACATCACGTTTTAAGATATTAAATTTTGGCAGGAGTATTTGCTGGTTACTTCCTCTATTTATTCTACAGAGGTGATGCCTATTACTCCACAATTCTTGGCAGTTCCAGTAGTAGCAGCAGCTTTCTTCTATTTGGCTAAACAAGGATAAGTAAAAAGAATTGTAAATAAATTTAGGCTAAAAGAGCTATTCCATTTGTTAGACAAGTACTCAAAAACACAGACAACACTTATGAGGTTGTTTTTGAATAGAATCGTATCATCAGTAGAATAGAAAATGTTTAATCAAGTTAAATCAAGTAAGTAGTTATGATTACCCTTCTTTAAGGCTTGCCCAAGATACTTAATTTGCAAATTCATTAGTGCTTGGCACTCCAACAGATTTCGGATATCATGTCAAGGTAGCTGATAATTCATTTATTGCACCATACTTATACAGAGGAAACGGTTTAGATTTCAGAGCATTCATTAATGTTTGATTCAATAATATAAATCACAATAAAAACAAAACTTTCATCCATTTTATGATTCCACTTAATTCTCAATTCCATATAAATCTATTTTGTCTTGATTTTCTAATTCATCTCTATCCAAACAATTGAAAGCGAATCCTGTATGCTTTTAAACGGCAACTTATCCAGATGGCTTTAATTGTTATGTTTAAACATTAGTTTGTGGATATGGCAATCTTACAGACATATTCTTATTGACTCTCAATAACACTCTGTTTAATTTAATGTTTAATGCTATGTCAATACTAGAAATAGCAGCAATTTACCAATATGTTTCCAAGATGAAAGTATGGAGTTTGGAATAGGCTAAATATTTAATTAATTAAATACGATTCAAATACGACATAGGCTTCAGCTGATGGTAAATTATCTAAAATGATCCACGAGATTAGATATGATATCATACTAAAAGCGATACTTCCCTAATAAATGATATATGTAAAATACTAATAAGGCAGGAGTGTATGTATTAGAGAATATCAGTATTTTAAGATTACAGGTAACAACAACAAGGCCAAATATCATCGTTCCTTATGCCCAAAGATGATGAGTGAATCCATTATCCTCTACAAAAGTTTCAGATATTGAGTATGTCGGAAAGAAGCAAACAATTGCAGTTTGCCAAAATCCACAAAATATCCAAAACAATACAATTTAAATGTTAAACAAGAGTTCCTTAGGACCTTATTGATAATAGTTTTAAATTTTATTGTCAGTCAATTAATCAGCATCGTATTCTTCGTCGAATATCCCATAAATCATAATAGGGAGAGCTCCATACAAAATATTAAACAATTGATAAATGAAAGTGTCATAAAGAGACTAAGCAGAATACATTGATAGAATTCCATACCAAAATTGAGGCAAAACAACCAAAATATTTTTATAAAATGTATAACAAACCAACACACTATTCCTACGATAGCATTCTCTACCATGATAAAATAACAACCTTCTTAATTCTCTGAATTCCTATACACTATAATCAGCTGCTCTTGCTGCTTATTATCCTTCAACTCCCCTTATGCCGACGCCTACATGAGCAGCTGTTATCATATTTACATCATTAGCACCATCTCCAATAGCTAAAGTTGAACAAGATTGATTTTGATTTCTTATTAATGTAACAACATCTTATTTCTGCTTTGGACTAACACGGCAACATAACACCACTTCGCAACATTTCCCAATTTCAGAAACCTTTTTTTGAATATCTGGTTTTAATGCATGCAATAGAGCATCTCCAGATATAATCAAAGCCTACCTTTAGTTTAAATTTTAAGATCCAATCTTATTTAATATATCATCTAATCTTTCTTTGATCAATGCTTCTTCTTTTTCATCGACGATATGTTATGTTAATTGATCAGTTAATAAAGAACACGAATAACCTATATTAATGGCAGTTTCAATTTTATCTCCTGTCAAAACCCATACTTTAATACCTGCTGCTTTAATTGCAGCTATTGTATCAGCTACATCCTATTATAATTTATCTTCAATGGCAGTGGCACCTAAAATTTCGTAATTTTTCTCTAATTCGTCCTATAAGATTTACATCTTTTCCTCCCTATTTTCGAGAAGTTGAGTCGCTTATTAATAACGCTTACGCCATTCCTAATACTCCCCCTTCTCTAATTTTCTCTTTGACAATACCAAAGTTCTTAAACCTATTTTTCCATACTCTTCAAGTCTTTATACCAATTTATGGTATTCATTTTTATTCAACTCTTCATTAGATAACCTCACTTAATCCAACAGAATTGAGTCAGCTCCTTTTGAAAATAAATAAATGTCTCCAGTCTTTATTACCTATACTAATATTGATTATCTCTTCCTCTATGATGTAAATTCAAATATTTCAAGCAATTAATATTCGATTGTTTAATCCTAAAAATTGACTCTTTTTATATTGTTTTCATCAGTGCCTATAAATTCGAATCCAACAAATCTAGCAAAATTTAGTAAAGCTAACTCATCTGGAGATGTGGCATTATAAACTAATTTACCATCTCTTTATTCAGATATAACAGTATGACAAATTGTTATCATCATTAAACATTCTATTACTTTATCATGCATAATATGGTTCTTATCTTGAATAGCTTCAATTAGCGTTTTATCTCTAAAATCCACATTACTTACTTAAGGAAAATTCTATAATTCATCATCTGTTATATAATCCTCTGAAACTTTTAAAACATCTCCATAATTTTGATTACCTCTATATTGAAATTAAATTCTTACATTATAATTTGTTTAAATTCCATTATATTACATGTTAAAGTTCCTGTTTTATCACTAAAAATATGTTCAATCTGCCCAAGTTCTTCATTTAAATTAGATGTCTAGACTCTTGGTTAATTTAATTTCTCATCCAAACTCATAATCTTACCTTATATGAATTTAACCATTTCTAGAGTAACCAACAGAGAGATGGGTACAAAATTATTGAAGATCAGCATCCAATTTCCAAATCTAACAAAAAAGTTATATGGGATAGTATATTCTGATGTATTAACATCTATATATAAGTAAGTTAGTGTCATCCTATTGTTATAATAATAGATTGAATAGACAAGGGATGCTATTATACACATTATAAATTGTATGATGAAGATCATAAGAATGAATTTTTGCATCAATACCTCCAATTTGCTTTTCTTTGTTCTTGCCTTGAAAGAATTCATCATAATCTTTGTATCATGTCCAGTATAAGCTACTAATCCAAATATATATTTCACATTTCTCAAATTGCATCCTCTTAATAAGAAATTGTTAAAATTTATTGATGAAACCTGATGATTAGATGACGTAGTTTCACCCATGAACTTATATAAGTATGGAGTAGGAGCCTAGTATTTAAGGACTATTCTCTTGTCCAATTAACCAAAACAATCATCGGATTTAAATGTTTAGATTAAATCAGCATGCACATTTTTTTATTTCAGATTGGTTTCCCCATCTAATGATTTTGTTTCAACATAACAAATTCCTTTACTTTCATTTGATCTCAGGAGAAGCATATCCGCTGGTATTATCTCATCTTAATGAACCTTCACAATGTGACCTACTCTTAAATTAAACGAAGGCATTTTGACGAATGTAGTTCCATCGAATGCAGTCACTTGTTGGTTATTTTCTTCGATGTCAGATTTTCGTCTCTTGTAATCTTCATAGAAATCCTTGGCTCCACTCACTAAAATTATAAAGCCTAATGGTAAATATATTGTTGGTATTCCAGAACTGATTGAAACCTCCGGAACCATCTAAAGGGCTCCCATTAACTAAAAGATAACCTTAATTACTTACCACAAAATAAACATTGGCTAATTTAGAGAATTACTCGAATAATTATTTTGGGAAAAAATTCAACAAAGTGTACTTAGATGTTTGAATGCTGTTATCAGGCAACTAAAAGTCTGGTCTGTTAGAAGTAATTTTTCTGTTCTTCGATTAATATTTTTGAGCGTAATTTCCTTTTGCCTCTACATTATCATACTCATATTCTATTCTTATTTTATTATATACCAAATAAATTTTGCGTTTCTCTGTGATCTTAGCTACTCAGAATATGTGGTGTCTATAATTCTAATTATATAATTTTAGGATCTGTCATTTTGGAGAAATCAAATGTTTCAATATAAATATTATTATGCTGAATATCTTATAAATTATATTAATGTTTCTAAAAGCATAAAGTTCTGTATAGTTATCTTCAGCTCAAAATTTCGTATTTTTAAACAAAGATATTCAATATTTCAGAGATTTCATTACTTAATTACTCTTTAATTCATGATTTAGAAGTACAAGCCAACTTTATATTAAATTGTTCTTCTATTTATATATAAGGAAATGATTCGGAAAATTGATGTTTATTAAAATACAATTGAAATAACTATCATTAATTTTATGATAAACTTTTAACAGAAGGAAATTCTTAAAAGAAAAATTAAATTATTCACAAAATGAATTGGTTAAAAAATATAGAAAATTATAAACTTCTAATGTTTTCAAAGAAAAAAATTGATTAAATTTTTGCATAAATTTGTACTAAATAGAAGTATATGAATGTAGTAGTAATAAATAATTAATTTAAATTAGGTTTAGAGAGGTTTCAACATAATTAAGATTATTTAACCTGTTAGCAATTAATGGAATATAAAAATAATAAATAAGATTCATAGAAGAGCAATCATAATTTTTTAAATGTATTTTTTTTCTAAAGCTTTGAAAAATATAGATTACATTGGGAATCTGTAATAAGTAATCAAAATTTTTTTGGCTCTTTAAATTTTCCTTTATCTATTATAATTAATATGGAGCATCGAAAATTAATATACTAAAATTTAATTATAAATGGTTTTTGCTTAAAAATCTCTTAATTAACATAATTGATACATTTAAATATTGAAGCCATGATATAGCTACATGCTATGAAACAGAATTATTTTTTATCTCTCGTTTATAATAGGCTTAATAATATCCTCAAGTATATTAGTGCTCCGATTCTTCAATATCTTGTTATAAATATAATCGAGTAATTACATATATACATTTAAAGAAGAAAAATATTTAATTCTAATCATTATAAATATTGAATAATCTTTAAGAAAATAAAGATATATTATAAATTAATTAATTCTAAAATAATTGAAACAATACTCATACCAATCTCTTATATGAGTAAGACAAGAAGATTAATTGCATTTATAAGCATAAAACATATGTTTTAGATATTTGATTTTGAATATTCTCAGTTTTAATCATAATTCAAAATTTATAGATGCATTAAAAATTGATGAGATTTTCATTTGAATAGAAAAGGAATGAGTCTAAGGATATGCATAAAGAAGATATTAATATAACGGAAAATAAAATAGGAATTATTTTTTTTCAATAAATATGCTCTAAGTTATTAAATTTGGAATACATAATGAATAATTTTTTTGAGTTATATGCAAAAATTATGATATATTTGATGAAATATATTGATTAAGATTATGACAGTGTTAAATGAGAGCAAATTCATTGAGTACTATTTTTAGATCAAATTAGGTACCAGATAAAATTATCTGCATGATTGAAGATTAGTTTCCCTTTATTCTTTACAAAGATAGTATTAAATCTTCTAAAAATTCTTTAATTTATATCCAGGACATGACGACATTAATAATTATATTTTATGTTTTTTATTTTGTTATCATTTTTACCCTATATGCTTAAAGGAGAATGGATTCAAATTGATTCAAGTTTTTATGATACATCTGTCTCAAGCAATAATTGGAAAACAAGATAGGATTGCTCTTGCAATAATAATTGTAGTGAAGATTTTTAATAGGACTAATGCTCTTCTAATCCCTTATAATACAATAAATTAAAAAAAGACAGAGAAAGAATTGAAAAAACATTTAGTTAACAGAGTTTTTAAGTTTATGTAATTTTTGATGCTTACTTCAATCATGCAGATTCTTCAAAGGATTCTGATTTTTATGTTACCTACAGAGAAGACTCCTCATCCTCCACAATAAATTTATATACAAAATAATATAAAGCATCGGACCTAAATTAATTAGCTAACAGAATATGCACAGGAGGTGGGGATTATGAATTTGATTTATATACAGTTGTAAGTACAACAATTACCAATGCTGCTAATAAGTTTTCTATTAAATTTTGTTTAAATCCAGAAAAGGATGAAGATACTATTTTTCTTAGAAACATATTAGTTTATGTTAATATTTGCTATCCAACTTGTAAAACTTGCTCAACTTCTACTACCTGTTCCTCATGTTATTATGGTTCTGTATCATCAGGTTCTTGTGGATGTGATCCTTCTCATTAATTTGCGCAAACAGCAGTGGGATGTCGTTAAGAATGTGAAAGAGACTATTATATAGCAAGATCAGATAGTATTTGTGTTCCTGATAGAAGGATTAAATCTAGTGTAAAGTACTTTGATTCCAGTTCGATATCATCCTCAGATAATCCTAGATATCAGCCTTTCGTCTTTATACCAGATATTTTTCACTATTAAAATACTGACTTAGTTTATGATGATTGTGACAGCGATGATTTTGTTGGAGAATTATTCTTTAATGAAGGTATGCAGTTATCCTTAGGTAAAATAAATGCTATTAAGTTTATAAGATTAAGAGTAACTTTTTATTGTTTTAGTTTTTAAACCAACAGCAAAATTTAATTTTTTGTAGATAATATCTAATAAGGTGAATTATTGAAAACCTCATCATCTTATTCTTATAATCAAATAACCAAAATTTTTACTGATTCCGATTCCTGTGATTCTAAATCCTATACATTAATAAGAATTGAAGCTATTTTCAGGACTTATTCAGATAGCCCATAATTAATTTTTTAAGGAAAACTATAATAATCTAGTGAATCATGGGGATTTAGAAATGTCACTATTGATGTTGGTCTATGCTAAGAAAACTGTAAAATTTGTTCAGACTTTGCTACATGTTCTTAATGTGAATCTGGGTATACTAAGTTTTAAAATGGATGTGTCAGTAGTTGTCCAGCATATTCTTCAAATTGCGTTGATTATGCAGATATGATATCATGTATATATAATATTTAATTTAGATTCAAGATACTTAGCAAAAGGTTTTTACGATTTAAATATGACAATTAGTGATGTTGAATCTTTTTATGATACAGTCACAACTACTGGCAATAACCAGAAGACAGGTTAAAAGTTTTCATTCTTTCCGAATAAATTTGTATTGGGAGGAGTAATGGTATGGAGAGATGCAAAATATCACAATTCATGGCCCATCTCTAAACCTCACTATGCAATCACTATAAGATTTAATCTAACATATGGAGATGAATATTCAGGAAACTTTTATTATAAAATTGGAACGACCACTAGTGCTGCCTTTACAAAGCCTGGCAGTGGATACAATTTAATTGGTAAAAATAAAGAAGAAAGAGTTAGATATTTTGAAATTTATAAAAATCCTTTTACAGATCCTTCATTGGATTTAGAATTATAATGCACGGGAGGAAATGCAGATTTTAGAGAAGAATTTTGTGCTATATCAGAGTATTTTATTGTTGTTCATTATGTAAATTGATTTCTTAAATATTAGTGCCCTCCATTTTGTTCAGCTTGTACTAGTGCAACTGCTTGTACTACTTGGGATTCGGGACATACTAGTTCCTCTTGCTTATCTAATCAATTTCTGTCTTTTGATTCAAGTACATAGATCTATAGTTGTGTAACATGTAGTTAAACTGGATGTTTAACATGCAAAAGTTTAGAAGATTGCACATCTTGTACTTATACAGCTACAAATCAATTTTACTTGGTAAATGGTATCTGCTAATGTTATCCATTTTTATATCTTTCAGGTACCTAATGTACTTAATGTAATAAGTACTGCGAAAATTGTAATGGAGCAGGATAAACTAATTGCATAACATGTGTTTCAGATTTTCATAGATCAATCTCTTTTAATTAATGTCTATGTTAACCTGGCTTTTATGATGATGGAGTTAATTTGCCTTGTCTTCCAATATGTGGAGATAAATTGGTTGTAGATGGAGAGGATTGTGATGATGGAAATTATAATCCTTTTGATGGATGTTATAATTGTTAGTTTAGTTGTGATTTTGGGTGTAGTATATGTGTAAAAGGTATTTGTGAAGATTGTAAATCTGGATACTAACTAACAGAAAACAATTGTGTTAGCATATGTTAAGATAATATTATTGTATAAGATGAAGAATGTGAGGATAATAATTTGACACCTTATGATGGATGCTTTAATTGTAAATTTTAATGTCTTAACCATTGTGTTACTTGTACCTTCGGTGTATGTACAAAATGCGATGAATAAAATGGATGGTATTTAGAAGATAACATTTGTTAACCAAAATGCGATGATGGAATAGTTACTCTTGAAGTAGAATCATGTGATGATAATAATGAGAATCCAAATGATGGTTGTGATAAATGTGAATATTCATGCATACTGAATTGTTCATAATGCTAAAAAGGTAAATGTTTATATTGCGATTCTGGTTATACTTTAATCTCAAAGACTAATGTTTGTATTCCAACATGTGGAGATGGACTGGTAGTTAGTAGTGAAATATGCGATGATGGAAATATCATTAAATATGATGGTTGTTTTAAATGCTAGTTAAGTTGTTAAGATTCATGTTCTGACTGTTAAAAAGAAGGATGCTTAGAATGCAATACAACTGGATGGATGTATAATCCATTGGAGATGAGATGCGAAACAATTTGTGGAGATGGCATTAAAGTCAAAGATTATGAGGAATGCGATGATTTACTGGATGAAAATTGTTATTAATGTAAATATTAATGTTAAGAATCTTGCAAAACTTGCTATCAAGGATTTTGTTTGAAATGCAATAAAGGATGGACTTTAAATTCCTTAGAAAAATATTGTTATCCAACAAGTGGAGATTCATTAATTGTTGGTTCTGAATAATGCGATGATTATAATTAGATGTTATATGATGGATGCTATCTCTCCTAATATTAATGTCAAGAGACATGTTTGACCTGTTACAAAGGATTATGTTAAAATTGTGTTATTGGCTATTATTTATATTCTAATAAATGTTATGAAATTAGTGATGATGGCATTGTTATTGGAAAGGAGTAATGTGATGATCAGAATTTAGTAGCATAGGATGGTTGTTTTTAAAATAGATTTGATTGTCCAAAATATTGCTCTTCTTGTGTTTATGGACAATGTCAAAAATGTCTCACCTCCTCTGGTTATGGTAAAGTGGATTAATTGTAAAATTAGTGCGTTTCGTTTTGTGGAGATGGAATAAAGTCTATTGAAGAAGAGTGCGATGATGGCAATGATATGCAATATGATGGATGTTTTAATTGTTAATATTCTTGTGATGCCTATTGCGATATTTGCAATCAAGGGAAGTGTGATCAATGTCTTAATGGATATTATTTAAATACTAAAACTAACACTTGTTATAGCATTTGTGGTGATGCAATAGTTGTTTTTAATGAATAATGCGATGATGGAAACAAAATTAGTGATGATGGATGTTCTGATTGCAATTACTAATGCCATAAATAATGTACAACTTGTATAGATGGTCTATGTTATTAATGTACTGGAATTGGTTGGGAGATAAATACACTTATTAGGGAATGCTAGCCAGTTTGTGGAGATGGAATTGTAATAGGAAATGAGTAATGTGATGATGCTAATGATATAGGAGAAGATGGATGTTATCAATGTTATTTTGAGTGCTAAAAACAATGTACTAGATGCATTAAAGGATTTTGTGAAGAATGTAATACTTTAGGTTGGTAGTTGGATTGGAATTATTGCATTCCTATTTGTGGAGATAAACTTGTTATAGGGAATGAAGAATGTGATGATGGTAATTAAATCCCATATGATGGATGTTTTGAATGCAATTATCAATGCTAACCAGAATGTACCGATTGTTAATTAGGAGTTTGTTACAAATGTGGTGTATAAGGATGGGATATAGAAAATCATATTTGTTTTCCTGTTTGTGGTGATGGATATGTTGTTAAAGGATAGGAATAATGTGATGATGGCAATACTGTAGAATTCGATGGTTGTTTTATGTGTTAATATCAATGTGAAGAGATGTGTACCACCTGCGAGTTGGGTATTTGCTATGAATGTGACGTTTTTGGTTGGGTCATTGAATAACACAAATGTACTCCTTATTGTGGAGATGGAGTTGTTATTGGATATGAATAATGTGATGATATGAATGACGACTTTAATGATGGTTGTTACAAGTGTAAATTAGCTTGTGATTAATATTGTACAGATTGTTTGGAAGGAATTTGTCAAAAGTGCGAAATCGGGAGGTTTGTAGATCAGAACATTTGCATAGCTTAATGTGGAGATGGTGTTTTTGTAAAATCTGCTGAAGCTTGTGATGATGGTAATTTTGATGATGGAGATGGATGTAATTCATAATGTTTAATTGAAAATGATTTTGTTTGTTTTAACAATGAGGGTACCTTCTCGAACTGCTTTTATTCTAAGTAACCTTCCTTTACGATCAATCTAGTAACTAAAGCTCCAGAAGATTTCGAAGATGTACAAGTTAAATTTGATCAAAAAATGAAGTATGCTAGTAGCATAAATAATGACATCTCAAATTTCGTAATAACAGACATCCTTAATATGGAGAATAGCGAATTTCAGATTACTTAATCAGTGATGAAAGCGAGTCCATCAGATGAAATTACTGAAATTGTTCTAAATTTTAAGATTAATTTCTTTGTACCTGTTGATAGTCCAGTTTTTTAAATTAAATTCATTGATGAACCAATACTCTCTGAATTCAACTTAACTCTCAAAGAATCTTAAGGAACATTAGTCTTACTGACCCCATCAGTCTTAAGTTAAGCTTAAAAAGCTATTGCTTAAAGTGCCTCAGCCTTCAACTAAGCTGTCATCTACTCATTAGCAGGATTATCCTCCTTATGTTTGCTAACAGGCTCTTCAGATATCTTTTGGAATCTCATGGATTAATTACAATATTTATCCTACATCAAATACATCAACATCCAATTTCCAAACAATCTTAATATTTATTTTGATGTTTTTAAATTGATTACCATTTCCCCTCTAATGTCAGCCTTTGGAATCGATAAATTTTTTAACTCCTTAGATGGAGATGCTACATATTTCATACCAACGATGAATAAATTTCAAAAGGACGAAATTAATGCATACTTTTTTACAAACTTCTAGAGCTTCCTTTTTTGTTTTACTTCAGCCTTTGGAGGTTACTTGGCCACTAAATATATTCACATTTTATTATATAAAATTGGGCCATATTATGTTTCCAAAATTAATCTAACAATAGGAAAATTAATTTATTCTACAAGGAGAAGTTTAAAATAGAAATCCAAATAGTTTTACTATAATGGAATTCTAAGAATAATCATGTCAAATTCTTATGATGTTTGCTTTGCCACTACCATTCAATTGTCATATTTTCAAAGTCAAGATTCAGTCTTAGTAATCAACTCTTATTTGTCTCTTTTTGTTTTTACTACTTACATTTTAATCTCATTATATACTTTCCATGTAATGCAAAGCTTTTCAAGTACTTCAACACTAAAAGTCAAAAATAAATTCGATGCATTGTTTGAAGGAGTCTAAGAATCAAAATCTGTATGGGTTACCCAATTCAATGCAGTGTTGCTTATTAAAAAAATGGTTTTCATTAGTTTGATAGTATTTATGTAAAAAGAAGGCCAACTTTAAACCCTATGTATAGCAATTAATTAGACCTTATTTTTGTGTTATCTCATTGCAAATAGGCCTCTGTCAAATTAATATGAATATTATAAAAACATCATTACTGAGTCGTTGATCATATTCAATACTATCACATTTCTATTTTATGCTTACAGAGTAGAAATGTCTCTAACCTTAGAAAATTCGATAAGTCTAGGATGGCTACACATTTTGACATCCACATCAATTTTAGCTGTATCATTTATATTCGACTTTATTCAATAATCTAAATTGGTATTAGAAAAACTAAGAAAGGCATTTCAAGGTCCAAAAGTTGAAGAATAAGGTGCTGCAGTTACACTATTTTATTGATTTTTTGATTTTATTCAACTATATAAATTCATTTAATTCTTAAATTCTCATCTCTATCTAGGAATCCGAGTGGAGTCGTTAATACTGTAAAAAACCTCTGATAAACTCTAATTCAAATCATTTTTTCTCGATTCATATCTAATATTTGAGCCTTTACCATATTATTTCGAACTTACAACTAAAATTATTCATCAAATACTATAACATTAGATAAAAGGTTTGGGAATTTACTGAAATTGTCCTTCTTCTGAAGATAACTTTAAATTACTAAACAAATAATTATTGAACTTCATCTTAAAAGATGTAGAAGAATTTTGGTTTATTGAAAAAAAGCATAACATAATCTTAATATCTATTAAATATTTAGAGATAAGAAGAAAGGCAAAATACAATCATTTGAAATGGTAGATTTTTCATAAAAATTAAAAGAAATCCGACTTCAATAACATTTCCTTCTTTGTTATCTTACCTATTAAGAGGCATAATACAAAGATCCTCAATATTATAAGTCCAACAAAAAGCAACTTTAATTATAATCTCTACATGCTGAAAATTGAATAGAGAGGGAGTTAATTGAATTTGAAAATAATACAATATTTTATGTACTTTAAATAAATACATTTCATTTTACTTATTACTATTGCTATTGCTATTATTATTGTGTTTATTAGATTCTAATATTAGCATTGTATACTCTGGCTATATTAACTTCGATTGTAGTGATTTAATCTTTTAAGAACACTATGTCTTCATCCTATATCAATAAAAGGGATATACAAATTATCTAAGATTCGAGCTGGCATTTTCTTTGTTTGAAGATAAAAGGCCTTTAGCTTCGTTGAATTCAAATTCTACCATAACATTGGCACCTAACCAAAGGGCAACTGTCTTATTTTCTTTAGGTAAAACAGCTTTTGAATAAATAGTATCTGTAATAAGAAAGTCAACAACTTCATCTTCTTTTTAGTGTTCCAAGTGTTCTACTATGGTCAAAGCTCTTTCAATTTCTGGTAATTTATTTTGCATTGATTCTCTTTACTTGACCAATTGTGCTTCCATAAATTTGTATTTGCTAAACTCAATTAATTTCATACTTATATGCTTCTTATAAGCTTTCCATCAATCTTTGGATTGAATTCTTAGAGATCAATTCATCAATATTTTCAAAGAAAATGGCCTCTGGGATTTTTCTATTGTTTTATGCCTACTTTGTTACAAGGTCCATTTATTAATTAATTATGATAATTATTTAATATATATATAAATTTTCATGTCCAATAATTAAACTTTCAAAGATTTTCCAAATTAAAGCCATATTGAATTGAAATTTAATACTAAAGACCAACATGGACTTGAAAGAGAAGAAGCCTTACAAAAGTATCGAAGAAATGTACTCATAGACAATTTAACTATTAGATTAATTTACTTACTAAAATATTTGCATATGATGTAGATCAACCGGAACAGGAGAAATAACATGAAATTTGTTAATCAGAAAAACAAAACGGATAATTTCAAATAAAGCCCCATCTTTTGGAGAGTATGAGATAATCTCTGGTTCAATTATAAAACAGACACAAAGAAACAATAGAATAATTTAAAAAAAGAAACGAGTTGTTTAAATAGCGAATCAATGAGGATACTAAGATAAATAATTAAGAAGAATTTTAATAATTTATAAATGAACTACAATCAGAAGATTTACTCTGTGAATCCCACCCATTTCTTGATAAAAAATCTTCATTTTATATGCAAACTAATCTTTAATAGCCTATTTAAGTATGAAATGTGAAGTATTAATATTTTAGATAAGTTAAGAGTAATGTTTGGAGTTAAAAGAATAATTAAAAGATGATTAATGCATTTTATTAAGTTGACTTATAAATTATATCAGTTCAATTTTTATTAATTTGTATAATAAAATGTTGATTATACTTTCAATATGCTATTTGATTCTCACTATATTTGCTTATTTTATTGAATAGAAAGTGAAGAAATCTCTTATTCTTCAATAAAGCTAATTCTTTAGTATAAAATTAAATAAAAAATCAGAACTTTATAATGAAAATTTGAGTCTCAAAATAAGGAGTATTCTTTTAATAATTCTATTTTAATATAAAATAAATAATGTAATTAAGTGAATCCAAAGCAATTCTGTTTAATAAATTATTCGAGAGAGATGTGTGTATTAGATGTATATTGAGATTGTTCAAAATTACAGATATTAGTACATACAGGGAGACTCAACAATTCATTTAATTGTTGTTTGATGTAGGAAAAATGATTGGAAATGAAAATGTAAATAATTAAACTTATGTTAAGAAATTAGTAGAAGAGTACGATTTCTTGTTCTATAAAAGGAAGGCTGAGATTTTAGATTCTGATGTACAGCCTTTAACTTGTCATTCTTCATTAAAAGATTAATTTATTAAAAACCCTTTTCACACCTTTGATAAAATTAATAAATGTTTAGTATGTCATGGAATATTACAATGTGTGGATGATTCAAAATTTATAGGAATACTAGTGGATGAGATATAAAAAAAGTAATATTAATTCGAAGCATTTAAATTTTAAGTCAAAACACCAATTGGCTGCTAAATTAGATAAATAATAATCGTAAATCAATGCATTTCAGAAATTGGTTAGATAGACCCCTTATATGAATACATTAGAACTCCAAATTTTGCAACAGACATTAAGATTTGCGTGAAGTGGATAATGTGTGGTTTATTAAGTGAATCACTTAAAGTCCCCAGTGACGCAAATGATGATCGATTTTAAATATGTTTAAATTTTGAGAATATTGGGGATGATGTGAAATAGTTTGAATAGTTTAAGAAAATAATCTCAGATATAGATGATTAATAATGGGAAGAGAAAATCACAAAGAAAGTAAGATTCTAATATAATTTAGTTAAAAATGAATGATCCTCAACTGAAGGCAGAAACTCATAATAGATTATTGCAGAAGAAAAATCAATAATCTCAACCATTTTTGCCAACCTAAAATAATTTGGAGAAAATCTCGAAATTAACCAACGCTTAGATATCATCCTATAAGATAGTAAATGTTAACTATCCAGTTAAGTTAGAAGTGTCTACTAGCTATTAGAATATTTTTATCAAAGGCAACTACATTAAATTAGGAAGATACATCAGTTAGACTCCATGGATTATAGATGGGAATAAAATCTATGAAGATTCAATTGAAGATTTGGTGAGTGCAGAAGCATGCAAGATATTTAAGCCTTCAAGCGTGAAGTTTCATTCAGGAGGCAGGGAAGATATTGATGTAAGAATGTTAGGAAATGGTCGACCTTTTGCTATTGAATTAGTGGATCCTCACCAAGGAGTCCTTAATTAGACTTAAGAAATCCTTAGTTAAATAGAATCTAAGATCAATTCATAAAATGTAGTTAAAGTAACTCCATTGACATATACTGACACCAACATTTTTGGAGATTTGAAGAACTCAGAAACAAACAAGGTCAAAGCTTATTGTTGTGTAGTTGAATGCAAGAACGCAGTCAATGCAGATTTGTTAGAATAGGCAAATCAAATCAAAGATTTAGTCATTAAATAGAAGACTCCAATAAGAGTACTACACAGAAGGACTCAAATGGTGAGAGATAAGATCATCCATTCATTATTGATTAAGAAAATTAATGAGAAATGGCTTTTGGTTTATGTGTTGAGTAGTGCAGGTACCTATATTAAAGAGTTCATTCATTCAGATTTAGACAGAACAGTTCCTAATTTATGCTCACTTTTGTAGAATGAATGTGACATTTATTAATTAGATGTCATAAAATTATACGAGAAGATTAACGAGGCCGTTATTATTGATTTTAAGAATCTTGATATAGAATGCGGGTGTAAAATTTGAGTATTAATGTAAAAATTATTTGATAATTCTAACAGAATTATTAACTCAATGTAGAGTATTTAAACTAAAAAAGGTATCTCTATTTTTGAATAAAATTTATTAATCCAAATCAAATGATATAGTAGGAACGTAAAGATGACTTAAAACTTAAGATTCTTCTCTCATCGTCAGTCAAGGTCAAATCCGAGGCTGATTGCAGATATTTTGACAAGATCATCCCCTTAAATGAAAATCAAGCTTTTATTTATTACGACGGTGGCTCATATGAATTGTATGACATTGAGTCACAAAATATAATTGGCTAAGGCCAAATCACCTGTGATGTCAAATTTTTCTCTCAGATCTACCCCATGTACTATTTAAAAATAATAATTAGGACCTTGAGTTACCTTGACCCAGATGATTTGAAAGTCAAGTTGTTGGATCTTAAAACCGGTAAACTCAACCAATCCTTTACCTTCCAGGCTAGCAATGTGGTTAAACAAAACAGTGAAAAATAATAAAAGGAAACTTTGGCTGATAGTAATACAATTATATAATGATAGAATTTCGCCTCATGATATTAGACAGATAAGCAGACAAGATTAGATACTTAATCACTTAAGATTTGGAAAAACAATATTCAAATAATAACACATGTCACTTCATCATTAGAATCATCCCTCAAACCTACGCAGCAGACACTCAATTTGACATGAGTCCTGTTTTTGAATATAACTATCCAAATAAGACAGGATAAACTGAGTTATTCAACTGGTAGGTTGATGATGAGACATTCGCTGTTTATGGATAAGACTTCGAAGTTGGACAAGCTGAAATCATGTTGATCAAGCCCCACTTAGCTCAGAAAGCATTTTACATTATTTAAGTCAAAGACGCATTGCCTTACACCTTAATCAATGTTACCAATTGGATACATCCTCATTTAATTGCTCTTTGGTAAAATAACAACAATGGAGACGCCAAGCCAACCATTTTTACTATTGATATAAGATCTTATTATGATGGAGAAAATTGGTTACCTGAACCAGAGTATAACGCGGTTAAAGTAAATTACATCATTAATTCATTTTAGGTCAGAGATGAATATGTTGGAGAAGAGCCAGTTACATTTATGGATATCTATCAATTCCAATTGAATTCCACATATGTTTTGTAATTTAGACTTGTTGGTATTGATCCAAGACTTTCACTAATTAATTATGCCAATATTGATAAACCTGAAGTGATCAACGAAGTAAAAGTAGATGACTTTTTCCATGAATTCCCAGCAAATAAATCCTATTTATTAACATACAATGATTTGGAGTACAATATATATCATAACCCATAGAGTAAAAAATGGACAAGTAGAATTTACCATTGTGTTTCCAGTTGATGCAAGACATCAATTATTATAAATAATTGAAAAAGCAAAAGTAATTGAAAAATATGGCATTAACTACGTAGAAGAATTATTTGAATTCTATTAATGAAATTCATATTAAAAGAAAATATTAAATTACGAACAGCCTTTTTCTCCATTTTCTATTAAATTTATAATAAATATATAATAATAATTCATAGAAAATATCTTCTTTTTGCTATTGTTTGCTATGTTTAAATTTATTTAATATTGGTGATATCATTGCCTTTGAATATTTCCGCGTCAGATGGTCTATTAGTACTCATTTTATTATCATTTATCATCATAGATCCTTAAGAATTTAAAAATTTCTCTTATTAGGGACGATTGCTAGACAACTTGAAATACTTTTCAATCTATTCAATTGACCCATTTAACTATGAAATTACTACATCGACCTTGAATGATGGTTTTTCATTTGTGATTTTTTATGTTAGATGAAATAGCAATCTATCAAGTTTTTCGTAAATCTTGTGCAATTCTACCAACCTCTTCTCTTCCAAAACGATATTTGGAGACGTATTCTAGGACAACTCCAATTTCTCATTCATCTCCTTTATTGTCCTATTCCATAATAATTTATAATTACTTTTCATAATATTCTATATCTGCTTAGAATTTGATCTCCAAAGCATGGTATTTGCCACTTAACTCTTATCTTTCTTGCAAGAGTAAGGATAATTCATTATTATCAAATTTTAATTACTAAATAGTTTATTCTGATTCATATTTAACTTGTTATAAGATATCAAGTTCTTCCAAGATTTACTATCTTTCATTTTAGAGTTCATTGTTTATCTGCTTCAACTACTGAATTTCTTATTAAGAGATTTCAAGTTATTAAGATGCTTCCTGAAATTCCTTATTTCTTTACTGATATTCTTTTTAGAGCAATTCATATTTTTATTAAAATTATTGATGTTTTTCATTCAAAGCCCCAAATTATTAATGTACTTGAACTAGTTGATTGAATTCCTTAGACATATCTTCATTTTATTTTAAGATATTCTCCAATTCTTATTATTATTTTTTAATTAACTATTCTTTTTCATTCATCATTCTATCAGCTTCACAAATTTGTCTTCCTGTCTTAGTCATATTGCTTTCAATTTCATAATTTAACTATTCCAAATTTTCAATTCTACTTTATTAATCTTCAGTTTATCTAATATTAAGTTGTAAGATACTTTTTCAGTTGTGACATTTAGTAGACACTTTAATTAAATTATCTACTCAATTCTCTATTTGCCTATTCGCACTCTAACAACTTATTATTGGCCTCAGTCAGTTATAATTAAAAACTCATGATTTCTTTTTATTTGTCTGAAATATTCTTTTGTAGTTACTAAAATAATATGAGTAATTTTATACTTTCTTTGAATTTTCTGCAGTAGCAACTTCATTCTTTTTTAATTGTAATTCCTCTTCCAACTAACCTAGTTTATCTTAAATCTGAATCATTTTTTTAATTTGATCATTTGATGTTTCTGATTATTTCTTTCTTTCTTAATTTTCAAATTTCAACTTTTCTACTTATTATTGCAATTGTTCAATTTGTTCTTTCTGTTATTCAATATGATCAATCAAAGCATCCTTCTCTTGTTCTTATTGTTGAATTGTC
This sequence comes from Paramecium tetraurelia, assembly GCF_000165425.1. Lineage (NCBI taxonomy): Eukaryota > Ciliophora > Oligohymenophorea > Peniculida > Parameciidae > Paramecium > Paramecium tetraurelia. Next base: position 214,844 of record NW_001799144.1, on the reverse strand, counting down.
TAATTGGCATGAGTGATATTCTTCATGGCCTCTTCCATCGATTATGACAACTCTTCATTCTATTATTATAATTCATTGTCATGTTTTTTCATTAGTTCATTAATCTAATTTGATTATTTAAGTTAATTTTCTAAATGTTATATAATTTGATCTCTCTATTTAAATTCATTCTAAATAGTTTACATCTACACTCTATTGTGTTACAATTCTAAATAGATATCAATGGCATTCTCATTTCTTTTCTTGTTTTTTGAATTAGTTATAAACACTCCCTAATTATACAATTTTTTCTCTAATTCCATTTTAATAATGTGATTATAAATTCTTAATTATTCTGAATTCAACCTTTCCTACATCAGTTGTTATTCCAACTCTGCCACTGTACCTTAAGATTATTATTAAGATTATTGTTGCTATTGTTATAATGAAAGTTAGGACATCTGAGATTATTGAGATTGTTAAACAAATTGAGGTAATTTTGATTCTTAAACTGGTGTTTTATTAGGACTTGAAGGTTATACTTATTATTTCTTTGAACTGTCCGGCCTTATTATCTGCACCACTTTTGGCATATTTTAATTACTAACTTACTATTTGGGTTGTAGAACCTGATTTTACTATTAATCCTATTCATTATTCACCAGAATTAATGGTCCTTTTTAGAAATTAGGTGAACTTACTGACTAAAATATACGATTTGTATCCTAGGATGCTAAAGAAGATTTGAATTTATTATCTTACATGCACTGTATACTAGAGATTCTTAAGTGAATCTTTGTTGTTACTACTATAGGAGTTGTTGATTTGGCTTAGTTGGTGTTGGTTACTCTCTTTCTGAATGTTCAGATGGTTAATATTCATAACCCTCATTCTCAAAATTGATTTAAGACATTAAATTTATTTATTAATAATTTAAGGTTTCCCTTAACGATCTTTTTATTTGTAAAAATATATAGATTCTCATTCATCGTATATTATGTGTATCTCTCCTGAACCTCCACAATCTGAAGATGCCACCACAAAGACCATATTAGTCCAACAATCAATTTACAGCTCAGCTTGAACTGGCTAATTAAATGCCTTATTCTTCACTAATTGGATTAAACCAGTGGCAGGATTCACTGTTAGGGTAAGCTGATCTCCCCTATTGAAAAAGGGGAATTTAGAAGCCAAAAACAATTTGTGAGGTTTTGTGGGATCTAATTCAACTGATCCAGTCTCACATACTCCTATTTAAAATGTTTATAATATTTATTGCTAGATACTAAATGTGATTGATTTCGGTGGTTTAAGAGGCCCTTCTTACAAACGAGGTCCTATCAAGGCTAATCTGGTTTTATTTGTTTTATTGCCAGTATTTGGAGGTACAAGTAATCTGGTTGGACTGATTAATTTGAATTAAGAATGCACTTATTTAAATGTAAATGGATTGAGAAAAGTCTTAGACAATTGACTGCTGAAAGTCGATAAAAATAGCTATCTTTGACTTGGACTTGCATTCATTGTTGGAGATGCCAAGATTGATTAGGTTCCCATAAAAGGTTCAGCATTTGACAGTTTACGAGACATTGAAATATTCTATATATTATGATTGAATTCTTCCATTTATTATTGTATTTATGCAGTCATATCTTAGAGTGTGTCTTCCAAAATGTTAAGTCTCTTCTCTAATCTTTAATTAAAAAAAGTGTGTTCTTTTTGATTGCATGTTGATAACAATTCATCATTTTACAGTAATAAAAGTAGTGATGATTTAAGATTATCAGACAATTAGACTTGTCTTTCCATTTGGTTTACATCTTTTATTTTTTTATCAGCCTAAGAATCAGTAGTGAGATGTCTTATTAATCTTTCTATTTCATTCAGCTTCTAGAAATAATTCTTTTGTAAATTCTATGATTTTTAATCTCGCTCATTAATCTGGGTCTCCAATTATTGTAACAGATTATTGAACACATCTGTAAATTATTGTAATTTATCTTTTATCGATTGAGTCTTTTATTATGGTTATTTCCACTCAAACATAATGAAATTAGTTAATAAATCTGAGGCTCGTTTTATGGACATCATTTATAGATGACTATCAATCTCTATACATTATGTGCAAATAAATGAATCACGAAAATTACATTTCAATTTTATCATTTTTGCCCTCTCCAATGGATGACGATGGCATCGTTATTATTCAATAAATTATAATACATATTCATTCAACGATTCCATTTATTTTTATTTATTATATATCTGCCCAAATAATTTTTATATATATTGCTACTATATAATTATAGAGATCCTGATCATATTCAAGTTATATCCAAGTTGAATTGCTCCTCTTAACCAGTGAATCTAACATCATAAATATTAAAGATATTTATTCAACATAAAATTTATACAGGATATTTTATAAGTATTTATTATAAATATTTTATAACTAGTCAACAATTTAGAATTCTATTATTTGAGTATCCTATTTAATATAATATAAGTCTAGAACTTAGGCATTGATAAGCCTATGATAAGATGGATTTCTCGGACACATAAATAATATTTATTAAGTAAAATAACCTAATAAAGTTAGGCGAGTTAACATCTAAATACATAAGAGGAATCAATTAGATTCATAGCCCCAAACAATATTCCGTTTTTAAATAAAGCTTTGGATCATAGCCTAATTAATAAAATCCTAAGATAAAGTTGAGATTTTTTTTCTATCAATTCTAATTAATATATTTGATTTGATAATTAAATTGAGAATCAAATTTAAAAAGTTTTATAAATTCTGGAGGAATGAATAATACAGATTATTCTTTTTTATTGTATTAATATAAAATTTGTTAAATAACTAATTCATAATATTATTAATGATTATCCAATATAAGATTGTGGCTATTTGCCTATTCCTTTCATTTGCATAACTAAATCTACTTATGGAAGATTTTAATTCGTTAGGATTTATTTCTTCAGGCTGGAAATGCAAGCCGAGCAACTCTGACTCATTAATATACCATTGCCCTAATGGTATGGATCTAGTTTAATTGAGCCACGATTGTAATAAGATAGAAAAAACGATTTTAAATATTCCACCCCATTATAGTATATAACTTTATGTTGATTTCATTGCTTATAATACAATTGATGGAGGTGAAATTGCCGATATTAGTGCAGATAACAACAAAATATATGAATATTTTAACGGATAAGGAGGGCCTTTTTAATATGGCAATTAATGTGAAACTAATCCATCCATAGGCAGATTTGATATGATTACTTCAATTAAGGAGTTTGGCCATTCAAGCAGTTAATTAACGATATCGTTCTCTACGAATGTAGATGAGTCATTCCCTAATGAAGGCTATCCATTCAGAAATTTATAAATTTATTACTAATCATGCCATTACACATGTAAAACATGTTCAAATAAATCTTATAACTCATGTTTAAGTTGTTTTACAATTAATACCGTACCTACACTCTAATAATGTAAAACATGTAAAGATTAATAAAATCTCAGATTTTTATTATAAACCCAAGGTTGTTTAGTAGAGTGCCCTGACGGTCACAGTTATGATTAACAACTTGTGTGTTATAGAAACCTAAGTAAAATTATAATCATAAATAGTGTTGAAAAATCTTTTAAATCTCAATACATAATAGCCAATGATATCATAATAACTACTACTAACTTCTAATTTAAATCTTGGAGCAAGATCCCCTATATCCTGCAATATGATTGATTCATATCTACCATACTATTAAGATGAAGTTTTATACACACATTTGATTTTAGATCCCTCAGCAATAGGTATTAGACTGAGAGCCACAATTATTTTATTTGACTCATGGATGCCAGACAAATATTTGTAAATAAAAATAAATGGATAAATTGTAGATTCCATTAATTTCAACAACTTAATAGTAACAACAACGAATAGTATTATATTGTATTAGGATTTAAGTACCCAAATTTGTTCAACTAAAAATAAATTTAAAATAAGAATTGAATTAAATCAAATTATTACTGTATAGGCTGTAAATCTTTCCTTTAATGGATATAATTTAGTTGATCAAACATTATCATGGTCTGTTTCAAATATAAACATAGAGTATGAAGTTTGTTCACTGAATTGCAGTTCTTGTTCTGATAGATAAAATTGCAATGCTTGTTTATTACCATTTCTTTTACATAAAGGCTAATGTATTTAAGTTTGCCCATCATATTCAAGGATGGTTGGCGCTCAATGCATTGATTTGGATGAAGAATTAATTGATAAAGAAAAATCAAAAATAAAATACTTAGTTAAAGAGTTTTATGACATTTCTACTACAAAAGAGAGGGTGAATGAGTTATTCTAGTTGGTTTCTGGGAGTCCTAATAATTTTGCAAAAGGAAGTGATATATACTTTTCATATGTTCCAAACAAGAAGGTTTTTGGAGGAGCATTAGTTTGGGTAGATGCAATCTTCTAATTAAAATTAGAGATGCCAAAATATTATTATTAAGTGAGAGTTAATTTTCAAGTTATTTTGGGGGATGATTTTGGTGTTGGAGATTTCAAATACTCAATTAATAATTAGAATAATGTAATATTAACAAAATCAACATTGAACCCAATTCAATAATCATAGATTTGGGGTGATTTAAATCCAGAGTATGTTCTTTAAGTTGATTAAATAGTAAATAAGGTTGATATTTAAAATAGGTTGACAATACTATTTACTTGTAATAATCCAACTAAATTAGTCAATTAAGCATTCTGTGCTATATAGAATTTATTTATAACAGCAGAATTTTATTGCACTAAGGAATATCGATTTGATTTATTTAACTATGAAAAAGGTTTGAATCCCTGTGTTCCAATTTGTGGTGATGGATTTGTAGTGGATGAAGAATAATGTGAGGATGGAAATAAGGATCCATTTGATGGATGCTTTAATTGCCAATATTAATGTTAAGAACATTGTCAACATTGTGTATAGGGGGTATGCTTATTCGACTAGGAAGGAGAGGATGATAATTAGAAATTTTTTGAAAATGAAGTAGTTAGCAAAGAAGAAATCTATTACAATGATAATTAAATTACTGATGATAGTGCTGAGTGTTAGGTTGAATGTTTAATTTGCAAGGATGGGAATTGCTATCAATGTATGGAAGGCTATTATCTTGAATAAATAACTTAGATTTGCTATCTGCAAATAATAGATTAATAATATACTACAGAGATTCAAAACAATACTCAAATGCGTAATATTGATGGTAGTGATTGTTAGAGAGAATGTTTAAGTTGTAATTTTGGGCTTTGCTATCAATGCATGTAAGGCTATTATCTTGATTTAATAACTTTGAATTGCTATCTGCTAATTATAGGTTGTAATAATATAAAATCATACTCTAAGGAGATTCAAAAATATACTACAATGAGTATTTGTGAAATTGATATCCCTTATTCAACTTTAGATAGTATCTACTAAGATCCTGATTATGTATGTATAAACTGTTTGACTTTCGAATATCAGAGTTGTAATAATAAATGCTCTTTTTGTTATCAAGGATAGTGTTTTTAATGCTAATCTGGATACACTCTATTTGAAAATCTAGATTGTCTTTCTATTTGTGGTGATGGTCTAATAAATAAAGACTAAACAAACTAAGAATTAAACGAAGATTGCGATAATCCTTTTGATGAAGGATGTCAAAATTGTGTGGTTTAACCTGGTTATAAATGTATAAAAGAAGATAGTTCATTATGTTGGACATGCGATTCAAAATGTTTAAAATGCGTAGTTGATGAAGATGATCAATTATTATGTTAATAGTGTATTGACGGTTATTATGGTTTAAGTAGTCTTTGTTACATATGCGATGATAATTGCATAACGTGTAAAGATGATTCAGCTCTATGTACATCATGCTATAGAGATGATTGCTAAAAATGCGAAGCTATACCTGGTTTATACACAGATTATGAAATTAAGAAATGCATGCCTTAATGTGGAGATGGTATCAAAATTCAGTATTATGAATAATGCGATGATGGTAATACAATTGATGGAGATGGCTGTGATTCAGAATGTAATTTCGAATTCGCTTAAGAGTAATATTCTATTGGAATTAAACGTCTTAATGGAGCATCTTTTAATGATCTCAGTATAATTCAAGATTCGTATATACAATTGAATTGTTAGAAAACAACAGTATCTATTGAGGGTTTCGATAAAGAACAGTTCATCTATAATTCTACTAGCAGTGATATTGGATGTAAAATTTAATTTTAATTCTTCAAATCGATCTATAAAACCAATCTAATACACATCTATATACAATTTCAAGAAGTTTATACTAGAATACTGGAAGAACAACTCTAACAATATAAGGAAATTTAAGTGGATCCAATTGAATAAATAATTTTAGATGATAGTCAATAATCCTAAGCTGATGCTATTTCTAATGCTCAATCTAGTCTATCTTTATTAATTTTGATTCTAGCCCCACTTTCAATTCTATTTGGCTTATTTGATTATTTATGGGCAGTCCTGGAAATCCTGAGTTGGATAAACAATTTCTACTTTTTCAATGTTAATTTTCCATTCAATGTTTAGGTCTTATTTTTGAATAGTGATTGGTCATCAATAGTCAATTTTCCAACCTATTAAGATTTGAATCAACCAGGATGTGATTATTATTTTGAATCACCTCCAAGATTCTCTGAAAAAGGTGTTGATCCACTATTTATGAATAATGCTTAAGTACCTGCCTTTTTTATTTTTACCTCCATTATACTATACTTTGTGGGCTTGCTAATTGAATTCTTCTTCAAAGCAATAGATAAGATTTTTGAAAAAAAAGTTCCATTACATAACCATACAACATTTTCAATGTAAAAATAATAGGATGTTTAATTACATCATCAAAATCAATCTTCATATTTAGTTAAATCGAATAAATATACTTAATATTTGGTTTAAAAGCTAAAAATGGTGACTCAGAGTTTTTAGAGTAGAATTAAACAAACAGTAACACTGTGTCTATTAGATTTAACTATGGCTATTACACTTCAATTAATTTTTGGAAAACAATATTATCATAGTATGATATTAATCAACACTATTCTTGCACTATTATTTTGTCTCTTAATAATATTTTAATTAAGACAGTCATATTATGTTATAGGTATTCATAAAAATCTAGCTGAATTCCCTCTTTTCTAATAAAAATATGGGTGTTATTACGAGAATATAAACATAGAAAATACTTTTGGACTCAAATTTAATTTCTTTGGACTCATTCGTAAGATTACCTATATTTTCTGTCTTGTCTATTTTTACTATAATCCTCTTTTACAAACCACGTTCTGCTTTATATCTTGTTCCTCAGGTGTTTTATTACTTATTTACTCAAATCCATTTGAAAGTAAAGGGCAATTTTATAAACAATTAATCTCAGAATCAGGATTGAGTTTGATTATTTTTATTACAATTCTGCTATCCATTGATGACTTATTAAATAAGATGGAAGAATAAACTAAAATCAATTTGGGATGGATTATTATAGCTTTGGTTTTCCTATGTGTATTTTGTGAAATCATAACTTTGATATTTGAAATTTGCAGATTGTTTTATGAAATAACTGTTGAAACTTTTAAGTTTCTAATGAATAAGCATAAAGCAACTGCGTAGATAGAATCCAATAACGATACATAACAACCTAATGCCCCTGAAACCATAATTCTAAACCGGCTATCCTTCAAGCAGCATCGCCAACTCCATCAGTATTTCAAATGAATTTGTTTATAGTATTAAATATTATGTATTAATAATTATCTTGCATTGAAATAATAGGATTTGGATTATAACAATTTAAATATCAATAATTATATTTTCAACTTAATCTCTGTTTTAATTCTGATATCATTCTATTAATATAAGTAGCATCTGGATAGCCATATTTGCCTCCATTCAAACTGGTTTTGTGGTGTAAATCATTAAATTAGACTTGATACTTATGGCCATCTTATAAAGATCTTCCAATTGTAAACACTAGGCCTTTGTCAAATGCCGTCTTTAATAAATCTGCTAATTCTTCTCCCTCTTTAGTATTAGGTATGTAACAAGTGTGTTTAGCACCTCTATAATGTATTCCATTCTGTAATCCATTAGGGATGTCATAAACAATTTCAATTGTCTAAGTCTTTTCATATCCTGAACATGATTGATTGATGATCTATTTGGTAAATGTGCCAGGTGGTTGAGGGGGATTTCCATAAGTTTTATCACAATCTAGACATTTCAATTACTTGTTCTTAATCTTCTCAACTATACATTTAGGATGGAATATATGATTGCAAGGAGTAATGATTGATTTTTGATTTGTCTTGCCACATATCGAACATTTAGATTTATCATTAGTCTTCTGTATCTTAAAGTATTTGGCTAAGACTATATCAGGTCTATTCTTTAGTTTTTCCTCAAAGGTGGTCAGTCTTTAGACCAACTGTTCAAAAGATTGCCCATTTAAAAACATTTTATTTATATTATAATTCTTATTATTTATGTTAAAATTTTAAAGAATCTGTCTAAGATAATTTAGTTAAAAAAAAATATTAACAGATGAATAAGTAAAAGAAGGCCTGAGACCCATTTTAATGAAAGAAGGCTACTTTGAAGATGATTAATACTTATATTATATTGATAGAGACAGCAGAGTCAGAAAAGTCCCTAGAGAGTACTAGAAGAGAGAGTAAATAACATATATCTATGTCTTCTTAGTGGAGTTTATAGAATCAAGTTTCTTGAACCCATATATAGATGGTGGATACGCAGATCACCAGACACTTAATTTGCAATTATTCCTTACTTTTTGTCTGCTCTCTTTTTCACTGTAATCTACAATGGAGCCAATTTCATCATTGAGAGAGAAGATCAAATAGTGGAAAAGGCCAAGGTAGATCCAAATTTCAATAAAGAAAACCTTGAAAGATGGAGAACTGAAAAGCAAAATAAACAATGAAATTAATAACCAATATTATTATTTATCAATATGGATAAGGGTGGTTCTCATTAAATTTAACAACTCCTTCGATTTCTTTCATTACTCTAAGCACCATTTCCTCTTGATTGGGGTATGATATAACTTGAACATTAACTGGCAATCCCTAGGCATTTTTCATATTTTGATTCATCATAATATAAACTAAATCTATAGTCCTTTCCTTTCCTTCAATTTTTAGATCATCTCCCTCTTAGACTCTTGTTATTGGCATACTTCCTGCGGGAACATCAACTGTATTCCATATCCATGTGTATAATCTATAAATAGAAATAATAGACTTACGCTGCCAAAGGTAACACTTTTGATGCTCCATGCTTAACAGCTGGACAACCAAATCCAGGTACAATTACCGCATCAATTGAATTTGATTTCAAGTATTATAAAAATTAAAAGTTCATCCTCTTTTGCTTTCCTGAATTCACCAAAAATTGATAAACATCTAAACCATGAGTTTGCTTACTCATAACATGTAGGGTCTTTTATCCAAATATCTTTAATAAAGGTGCTAAGATGTAGGTTTATAAGAATATTGGAATCTTAGTTCCTGTCTCCATTAATTCATATTCTTCTATGATCTTTTCTCCTTACAAATTATCTTCAAATGACTTAAATCCACCTTCTGCTGCCACTAACCTTGGAAAAGCAACAGCTAATTCATGTTCCAATTCTTTCTCCAAATTTATTTAAACTATTTCATGTCCTTTGCTAACCAAAGCTTAGCATGCTTCTTAAACAGCTCTCTTCATGCAATTGGGTGGCAATAAATCATTGAATTATTCGATATATCCAATCTTCAGTTTATCCTTTTTGGCATTCTAAGTAAAGTCAAGATCCTGAGGTTACCAATACGGATCCTAAACTGAACATGGTAATTCAGAATAATTCTTAGAATTAAATAGGACTCTCAACATAACTGTTAGATCATCCACACTACGACCTAATGGACCCTTAGATGGTCTTATATTAATCATTCCACTAGCTGCTTTTTCAATGATTCCTTCTCCAACTTCTGTCTATCTCCCAATGCCTGGCTTAATTCCATAAACTCCACAGAAGGCAGCAGGTATTCTTATGCTTCCACCTATATCTGAGCCAATACCAATAACACTACAGCGAGCAGCCTGTAATGCGGCCTCTCCTCCTGAAGATCCACCTACAGCTCTATCCTTATTCCAAGGATTTAGCGATCTGCCGAATATTCGATTGATAGATTCAAAAGTCATAGCAAGTTGAGGTAGATTGCTTCTTACAAATATTATACCTCTAGCTTTATTTATTAAAGACACTTAGATTCCATCATAGGTGGCTGGCTTAAATAATCGAGAAGCCAATCCATAAGTGTTATCAAACCCTTTATGAATGTAAGTGTCTTTAACCGAAACTGGTATTCCGAAAAGATCATATTTATAGATAATTTAAGGATCTTAAGAAATTTCTTAATCTTGCTTCCTAATTAAATCACTCTATAAACTTACTCTGCCTCTAATAAAGCTTCAGTAAAGTTGATATCGGTTATTAGATTCAAGTTATCTGAAGTGGCCACAGACAATGTTCTATTAATAAATACCAACAGCACCTATTTAACTGTTGCCTTCTTTTCGAACAGAATTTCTTTAATATCAGCAATAGTGGAATTTAATATTTGTTTTTCCAACTCTTAAGTCAAACCTGTAGATAAATTCTATGATTCTCGGAATTCTTAAATGGATCGTTTGAGTTCATTTCTCTTTCTTTCGCATAGTTTGCCGTATTTTTTCTGTATTCTGTATTTGGAAATGAAGTTAGTCAAGCCATAGAGTGCGAAGATCCCTACAGCTCCAAAAAGATATTTTTGTTCTTTTTTTGAGAACCAATTTTGTAATCTGAAATTCATTATATATATATTTATATTGATAGCATATACTATTTTCCGAGTATGGCCAATATAATAGTTCGGTGATATATACTTATGCATGAACATACTTTTACAATAGGTTTCTTCAAAATGGAATGCTGTAGTGCAGTTATTATTAATATTGAGAATTGATACTTATTCTGTGATATATAAATCTATAAAAACAGATTGATTTTTTTATTAAATAAAATAATGGATTAGATTGAATATGTGAATCTAGAGAAGAAGAAGCCTTAGGCTAATTAAAATAAATAAAGGAGAAGATAAAATATAAGACCAAATAAAAATGAGACAAATAGAAGAAATCAAAGGGATAATCAACCATTCAAAAATTAAAGAAAGCAATGGAGAAACAAGGATTAATAAAGATAAAATGTAGACTTTTCAATGTTATAATTAAGCGTCCATTTCAATCTGAAAACAGGATAGTGGCTACTGGTAAAAGAAGAAGGCAATTGCAAACAAGAAAATTTAATCAAAGACCTAAAGCTCCTAGAAATATTCAACCTAATGTCATTATAAAAGGATTGGATCCAAAAATGACAGAAGCTGGTTTATAAGTATCGAAATCATTGATCTCTCCTAGGAAGCTTGCAAAGATTTTGGCCCTATGAATATGTGCAAATTGGACAGAGATAACTTTGGACAAGTGAAGGTAATTTGAATTATTAACTTTTGAACAGCCAGAAGGAATTGGCTTAATTAGGTTTACCAGAGTTGAAGATGCTAAGGCATGTGTCGAAAAGCTAGATGGTGTTACTGTATAAATCATTGGGGAAAACAATAATGTAAATCATTGAAATAATCTATAGGAAAAAGTAATATCTGCAACATTCGTTGGTGATTCAGAATAAGCTGACAACAATAGAAATAGAGGTGTATTGAACATTACTAAGAGATCAATAAATAAAAGGTATTGATTCAATAAAATTAAATTAGAAACTGGAGAAGATGAATTTGAATAAACACAAATATGTTATTTTAAACAATTCAAAAATCAATCATTTAGATTATTAAAAATAACTCATAACATTTTGATAATAGATTATGGGTCAATCCTGAAAAAATGTATAATTAAGGAAATAAATATACTCCAATTATCCGGGAGTTAGACTTATTTCTGTATATTTGAAGGCCTATTCATAATCTAATCTCTCACATTGTCCCGGTTTCAAATACTTTTTCTTAACAGTCAATTATAAAATGGCCTCATTGAATGAATATTAGATTTTTCAAATATTTATCTCAATTCAATCTCATATATTTCAAAATTTCCAATCAATTTGATTGAAAATTCTTACAACTCCCAATGTTTCATTACTTTTCAATTAAAGATTTAATTACTTTCTTAGATTTTCCTTATGGATCTTTCTAATTATTATCAAGAGATCATAATAATACTTATAAATTTAAAGTATAACTTGTTTTTCTTAATAATATCGAAAGAACTAAAGCGTTTCATATTCAACCCTAATTTGTAATGTTTAAAAGATTGAATTTTATTTAAATTTGCCTAGATACCATACTAAAGTACTCTTTATATTAAATTATTTAATAATTTTATTGGATAATAGTTTGTAAAATTAATTATAATAAACAATAATCATTTAATTTATTCCATTACTTTAAGCACATTTACTTAATTAAATTTTTCCTTCTGAACCTTCTTTGAGTCTGCCAAACAATATTTTATTATTAAATATCTCAATGGGTCGACTATTATTTCCATAATTAATGCAGGCAAATAGTAGATAATGCATAATGAATTATTGATTTCAAACCAAATTATACCAAAAACAAAAACAGCAAAAATAGACAACCAAAATGTATAGTTTAGAATTTTAAGTGCTTACACACACAAACCTTTGCTAATTTTCTTGATCAAGTGATAATCTAAAACTTTTAAAACCACATATCCACCACATGTCGCTCCCATAATGATGTAAAATGATAGGTTCTATGTGTAAATTAACAATAATCCACAAATCTCAAAACAAGTAATTTATCTAAAATATATTTAAAACGTCATAAAGGTTCTTGAAATTCCATCCTTATGAGTAAAATATATCTTTGATAATTAATGGCATTTCTAATGTTATTACTATATTTTACATAGTAATCTTTTAATGGTTTAGGAATTTTATAAATAGAGTCTACAAGAAATTGTCCACTAATTTAGAAATTTGAGACTGATGATATTCTAGGAATGCTCGTTATTCTCTAACCTGGAGATTGAGCATAAACACTATTCCTTTCACTATTAACTACTGAGGGTCGTGATCGGACGCTTTTTCTATTAGTTGATTATAATGTGTCTGCCCCATCATAAGTGCCAATGTTGAGTTTCTTTATTATAGTTTATTACATTTAAAATTTCTTTGGAGACCGTGAAGGAGATTTTTTATCACTGGACCTCCTTCTTGGACTTGTATTTAATTCTAAGTTAACTTGTCCATTTTCTTAATTAACTTATTGATTTTATTATCCATAGTTATTGTTTACAATATTGAATTCTTCATCAACCTTTCTAATTGATTGCTGTTTCTACGCGTTTGGAACCATTATTGGATTAATCGTAAGGAGGCTACACGAAGGAGTAATACTTTTTGTTTATGGGCTTATAGATGCTAATTGATATGATTTATCTAGCAAATATCCTATAAATAAAATCAATAGAAATAGTAGAGTCCAAGCAGAAAAAAAAACTATTATTAATAAGTTATTATTCATTAATAAAATTATTGAAATATTAGATTCAAATTAAGGAATTGTCATTTTGCAATCTTGATTTTCACATTATTATGACATTTTTATTTGAGTTCTATTTGATCTAATATAAAAGAAGAATCAAAAGAATTATTATAAATAAATAGGATTTAATTTAATATATAAATTTCCAATTTTTGATTCACATCAATAAACACTAAATGTTAGAAAATATATTTATTAATCTAATTTATTAAGATATTTTATATTCTAATTATGGAAATGAATATTAATATTAATATCACTAATCTGTCAGTTGGATTATTGAAAGTTAGACTATTTCCATTATTCATTTTGTCTTGGATTCTAAGAAGAGATAAAAATTTTACTATAAATTAGATAATTATATTTGTGATTATATATTTTATTAATTTATATCTTGTATTCTTTTTCTTGTTTTCTAGTTTAAATTCCATTTGTTATTTAAGAACTTAAAATGATACAATTATTATAAGAACTCAAAAATAGAAGTTGAAAATTGAGTAACATTGTAAATTAATTTAATTGAGAAAAGTGGTTTAGTGAGATTTATCTATAAATCTTTTAGATCCACAACCAGTTGAATAACAACAATAGACAATATTGAGTAACTATAAATTTCATAATTACAATAGCAATACTTAATACAAAACCATTCAGAATTAACTGATTTGTAAGAAATAAATGTATGTAACCCTTAAACTATTTTCCTAGTTTTTAGTTTTATGAGATACTTAATATAATTAATTTTAAAATATATATAAATATGATGAGAACTAGATGTAATAAACACAAACAATAACTAATCCAATTTATTTGTTTATAAGAGGATTGTCAAATTAATAAATTAGGATGTATAAGTTGTTTCCCAGATCATGACGGTCACACTAAAAAAATTATGGAAATATAGGATTTTATTGAAAAAATTTAACAAAAGGATAAAGATCTTGAATTAAAGTATCTATAACTAATTAATTCAAACTCAGTGAAGAAGAATAAGGAATAAATAATCAGATCTATTTAATAATAATGCAAAGCAATCTAAAGTAGAGCATTTAGTTTTATTGATCGTCACTGCGAAGCTTTAATAAGCAATGTTTAAAATAAGACTCTCAATGATTCAAATTCATAATTAAAAGTTAAGGCGTATCACGATGAATTTGAACGGATAAAAAATAGGTCAACATATACGTTAGAGAATAAAGTATTTTAATTTATGAAATAAAATAGGAGGTTGAATTCTTAATTAACTTTGTTTTGACAAATGATTATCCTGAAATGATTGCCAGTGCAATGTAAATCAAAGATAAGAATATTCAAGAATTCACAAATGATATTAACTAATAAATTAATGCAATTGATGACTCACTTTCTGAACTGTACAATCAATTAGATTCACAACTTTCATCCTAATAAATTGGTAACTATCCATCATTTGACTAAAAAAGTAAAAGCTTTCAACACAATTATTCATTTACTCTTGGAATCTTACCTAAGAGTCCAAATCCAAATTCAACATAAGGTAAGTCAAAATCTCCCTTAAGATTAACATCTACAAATCAATCAAGAATAAAGACACCTGAATCAAGCAAGAAATAAACACCTTAAATTGGATCAAACAGTAGAATTTAGATATCAAAGTTTCTTGTAAGTTCTCCTCAAAAGGAAGAGGATGACTACATTACTAAAAATAAAAATCTAGAATCATTAATCACAAATGTATTGATGATCCATTTGCCAACCAAATATTTGAATGATCACTTGCCATTTTTTAAAAGTAATTATACTGAATTCTAAGATTACAATAATATAACCCAGCAGGAAAAAATTTAGTTAATTGAGGATCTAAACTCTTAATTACTCTATGTATTGTGGGATAATCTAATGATAGAATGGTTAAAGCCTTCTTTCAATTTCAATATCCTATAAATCAAAGTTTATGAAATTGAGAATAACTTCAATTCATTTCTAGAATTATTTGATAAACAATTAAAATTGTACGAATTCGTTGCTTATGTAATCAAATAAAAAGTGATTAAACCAAAAATTGATTATTAGACGTGGTTCATTATAGCAAATAAGGCAACGAATTCATTTAAAATGTATAATATTAAACCAAGTGGAAAGAAAGTTAATAAGGAATTGACAATTGAAGATTAGTCCTTTTCTTGCATAGATCAATTAAAATCTGCTAATGTATATGCGTAATTTCCAAAAGTGCTTTAAGATCATCTAAATGGAAGTTTTACAATTGAAAGGGATCTAAAAATTATCATCAAAGGAATCATAGATCCAAATTTCTAAACTTAGCTTTTAGCTGAAAGATTATAAGTAACAATTTAAATAAAATTTAGATTTTATTAAATTTGGTTATGAACCCCTAGGCATCCGCTAATCTCACATTTTAGAATATTGAAAAACACTTCGATTAAGTTCTCATCAATTTCAAGTATTTTATTAACTACCTTAATCTCTCATTAAAAGATACGCTGTAAGGTTGATTTTATATTTATAATATACTCTAATATCAAAGTTAACTAAACAAAGTGTTGTCAATATTATATAAATCTTAAAATCGTTTAACAATTCTAGACCATTATATAAATTCATATATTTAATAGAAATTGATAAATAAATTCCCAGTTGTTTGATATTTAAGATAGAAAGATAATACTAGATTATAAACTAATATTTAGTTTCGTTACTTTCTAACACATTTTGTTTTGATCAAAGAAACAAAGATAAAATTAATCAGCATTCAATATTATAATATTCAATCCTTTAATAATAATACAAAAATATTTTAACTTACCTTTCAAACAGTGATATTTTACAATAATTAGAAAATAAGTCATTTCATAAATTTATATTTTTAATCATTAACAAATTATATTTACCCTTCTAAAGCTATATTTTATTCTTAGTTCTCTGGTTAAAATTTGCTTTTTTAACTTTGGAAACTTACTGTCCTGGCTTTGAATTAAGGAGTTGGTATTAATTCATTAGAAGACCAATCATATATGTAATCTTCAATTATATTCTACTTTTATAAGACTTCTCTTAACTAAGTAATTAGTTTGTTGTGATCTGGTATATCATTATTCTGATTTTACTCCACAAATTAAAATATAGGATATATTGGGAGCTAATTCGTTGATTTAGCATCCAGAAATTCTTGCTTCATCTACATTATTCGAGATTCTCTACCCTCGATATATTTATACCATGGCAATTAACCTACATATTAATGACAATTTTACCTTTCAATAAATCAACTAAACAATAACCTGCCATTTCTATATCATCTATGAAACGATATTCTTAACGTCTGTGCACTATGCGAGGATCATATAGAATTGTGCCATCAACGTATTTATCAGGTAAAGGATCATTTTGAAGTAGCGAAATCCCAAAATCGATTAAATATATAGTTGAATCTTAATCATACATTGTGAATACCAGAATATTTAGTCATCAAATTTTATGGCTTGATATCTCTATGACGAATACCATTTTTATGAATTTAACTTAAAACTTGAATTATTTTAATAGCAATCAAGATGGTTGTTTTTATTGAGAAACATTTTTATTTAGATGAAATAGTGTACATATCTTCATTTAAGAGCTCCATTACAATGTAATAGGTATTATTTAATTGCCCAAAATTATAGACTTAAGGAACTCCTTGGCAATTCTGTAATTAATTCAAAATCCTATATTCCTTTTCCATGTTTTCTTTTGAGTATTTAATGGCCACAGGCCTATTTGTTTTCATTTCAATTGCTTTATAAACACAACCAAATCCTCCTATAGATAATTCATTTAATAATTTATAGCCATCAACAGGGTATATAACTGGTTAGTTTAAAGCTTGTGTTGTTTTTTTTTCTCTAGGTTTTAAAGCTGAAGCAGATTATTATTTAATTAGTTTCATTTACATTAAAAATATATAATGCATTTGGTTATTCACTCTGCACTTAAATAGGGATTTTAATCTTTGGTTCAGTTAAAACTTTGATTGTATTCTTTTATTCAACTTCTTTAGAGAAAAATTATCGCTAAACTTTCTAATCAGTCACTAAAGTACGAAAATTAATGATAATTAACTTATTTGATGAATACTATAAAATTTGAATACTAATTATTGTATTAAAATTTTCCTAATAGATAATAACGTACCAATTTATTTGTTCTGTTTGGTAAGCTAAATTTACATTTTATTAATACGATCGTTAAAATTAGAAACTAATTTACATAAACTAAAAGAATATAAGCATATTTAACATTAATAAGATGAAATAGAATATTAATTACATTTATTAATAAATATAAATGGATATCTATATGATATTAGAGTTTTGTTAAACTTCAATCTTATTTTTGCACATTGCTTATCAGACTGATGTAAAAGGGAATTGAAATTCTTAAATATTCACGTTATAAATGAAGAAATTTAGGATTACTTGAATTAATAATATGATCAATAAAACACCTTATGAAATAGATAAATTATACTTCTAAATTAATCTTGATGATTTTATTATAAAAATTTAAGAAGGAATACAAATAATTTATTTTTTGGAAGTGTTATATAAGTTCAAAAAAAAGAGGATTTTAAATCATTAAAATTAGTCATATTCATTTACTGATTGATTACATAATTTTTTGAATAATAATGCTAGCAATATTTTAGGTGTATCACATACTTATGCTAGTCTTAAGGTCAGATAAATTAGTTGAAATTCATTTTTGATCTGCTTGTAGTAGTTATAATTTTATGAGTTTGCTCGATGCCTTAAAAAATTATTTTAAGTTCTGTAATCAACTAATTATACTTTAATTTCAAAAAGGTTCCACTTTATTATATATATTTTATCACTATCATAATAATATGGTTTTCTGGTGTTTATACCAATTGTTTTATCCTTTTTTACTAAATGATTTTTCTAAAGTTAATTGGAACTATGATTTTCAAGTAACTTTAAGGAATTTATGAGTTAATATTTTTAGAAATTCATGTTTTCAATTCATAAGAGTGATCTTGTTTAATTTGGTCTAGTAATTTAATTAAATATTCTATTAGTAATTTATTATTTTGAATTTTTAAATGCTTCTCTTCTAAATTTAGAATATATTCCAATAATTATAGTTATAAAGAAATACTATGATCTTAAGTGCTAGAATAACTAAAACTGGAGGATGTCTTAATACTCAAGAAACTCTAATAGACAATAAGGAATGAGATAATTTATTTATCAAACTTGTATTGGGATACTGAGGGTATATTTATGGATGTATTCTCAGGAATACTCTGAAATTAAATTTTTAGGGATTTTTATTCGGCTTAGTCTTAACAATTTGAATAATTCCAGTTTAAAATTTAATCGAACTTTTATTAAATGGATATTTAATATTTATTATATTAATTCCTCTTTCTTCTCAGTTTTCACTTACATCATCACAACGAATGTCATCTCAAATTACAAAGAAGCCATCTTTAAAGCTATAATTAAACAAGAAGACTTTGGATACATTGGCAAAGGAGAAGACTATTATTCCTCCCAGCTCCAAATGCTCTCAGAAGACAGTCTCTTCAATAAATGTAAATATAACTATAATAATTCATTTAGACCACCAGTTGTACATCATCGTCTTCCAAATAAAACTACCCCTACAAGGAATCAAAGTCGAATGCCTCCAAAAGTTCAGAAGAACATTCACAATTAATTCAATATTTGCTCTAAGAAAATATTGAATTATAAAAACAGAACCAAGACAAGGATTACTTGATAAATTTCTTAAGTAAAAAACATTCCCCAAAGAGAAGATCTGTAATAAACACAGAAAGGAGCACTGAAATCAAATCTTAAAAACTTCCTTAGATTTAATAAGCTAAAAGCTCTTTAGAGATCGATAAGTAGTTATTTCTCTTAATTCAAACTTAGTTTAAACGATGGAGTCTGCACACCATTTTGTTTTACATTTTGCCAATAAGATATTCAAAGCTAATAAAGTGTAAGAAATAAAAAATTGCCTAAAGAATTTTAAATTGTACCAAACAAAAAAAGATATTTTATATGATTATAGAAAGTTAAATAATGATGATATTATATTTCAATATTTGTGTATATATTCAAAAAAATCGATAAAATTATTAACTTCTACACTTCAGAATTTCTCCTGAGAAATTTTGATCAAAAAACAGCGTTTTTTAACATTAATATTCATAATAAATTCTATATTTATCACAATATATACTCTAAAATAATTGTGAAATTGTTCATAAAATGATTAATAATTTACTTTCATATAGGAATATCACTCCCTTTTACCTTGTTCAGATCATTTACAATCAGAAAACTCGAGCATTTAGATCTTTTATTTTTAATGTATTTAATTGCACCATTGAAAACTATTTAATTTTGTTTATTAAACTTTTATAAAATCATACAAAAAATTAATAAGTAGTGCATCTGCATTATGATGAAATATTATAAATTAATGGAGATTTCTCAATAATATTTTTCAAAATGATTGCCTTTTACTACAGATAGCCTGTTTCAAAGAAATTGATAGATTTTTTCTCTCAGCCTCAAATAATGTTTAATATAAAATCAATTTGTTTATTAGATTATCAGAAATTATTAGATATTCATATTGTAAATTAACTTTGAGTAAATAATATCATTATTCTATTAAATGAAGTTATACAATTTGTATTTTATAGATTTGATAGACAACAAATGCGAGTAATATATGAAGTTTAAATATTTGCTTAAAAAATTTAATTAAGAACAATTTTTCTCATACTTCTTTGCTATTGTTCTTCTTATAATAATAAATATTATGATAAAAAGGAATATTTCGATATTTTTATTTATTTAATAAACAAACAATTTCAACTTTATGTTAAACTTTTTGGAGTTGTTCCAATATCCATAATGATTTCTCTATGAGTGGTCCAAGTTTAGACAATAGCTTCTGGTGAACCGATACCAGTACCTCTTGGATCTCCACAAGGTCCAAACCAATGATTTTAAGGAGCACCTGTAGTTCTAGCTTTGATACCTGCATATGTAACTCCATTGATTGTATTAGCTAATATCTTTTGAACAAATCTAATATCGTTAGACACTACACCAGCTGTCAGATTATGAGGTATATTTTCAAGTATCTCAATTACATGATCTTCATTCTCATACTCTGTAACAACTTAAAATGGTCCAAATACTTCTGTTGTAACTAACTCAAAATTCTCTTTGATTTATTATAAAGGAATATAGACAGCTGTAGGTAGGTAGGAACCGTAACATTCTGGTATTTTATGTTATTCATTAATAGGTTTTCCACCAAAAAGAACTTTAGCTCCTTAAATGGCCAAAAGTTTATCAAGATGAGTTTGTATTCTCTGATTGTTCCAAGTAAGAATAGGACAAATAGTTAAATTTTGAAGACTTCTCTACTCTGCCAATAGTTTAATTTTATCGAGAATTCCAGCTTGAACCCTTAGATAATGATGAAGAAATACCAATTTTTATGTGCAAATAATATTGATTAAGCACTGCATTTTTGGCCACTGAATGCATAAGCATCTTGGTCACTTTGATAGGCAACATAATCAAATTCAATGACATCTGGTCCAAGTATTTTCCAATCAAATCCTGCGTCTTCAATTTTAATCTTTCCATTCATAACATTGCATAATCTTTCAGCAATACCAGATGAGCCTGTAAATTGCAATAATCTAAAATTGGATTTCTTAAGCAATGATTCCATTTAGGGCCCATCACAATGAATCAAATCACAATCTGTTGGAGGCAATCCAGCCAAATGAAGCAATCTTAGAAACATTTCCAAAACAACTGATACTCTTTGATCTCCTTTGATGGTCAATCTATTTCCAGCAAGTAGAGCTCCCATCATTTAGAGTGCAGGTATTTCAAGAGGGAAATTAAAAGGAGCAATAATGGCAACATGTCCATATGGGAATCTATATCCACTTGATTGTTATCCTTGTACATCGCCACTTACATTAAAAGATCTAGTAAGGAAACGACATTGATCGCCAGAGAAATTCATTAGGAATCTTTGAGTGACTTTAACTTCTCCTCTTGCTTGGATGTCACTTTTTGGAGCAACTCTTTGGATGAGATGGACAAAATAATCTTCGACTTAGGGCAATCCTAAAAGAAATGAAACTCTGTGAAAGATTTCTCCGTATAGATTATATCTATCAGGATTTTTGAGTGGATTGTGAAGACCGGATTTGGGACACTATATGGCAGCGTCTCTATATTCATTAATTTCTTCTTCAGTCTAAAATATTAAGAATATTGAAGTACCAAATTGTTTGGAACAAGAATGAACTTATCACCATTAAGTGGATCCAATATTTCTAGATAATTAGAAGCACATTTCCAAATCCCATTGACTAATTATATATATGAAATTAAAACTAAAGTTCATGGCTCTATATGGACTGTTCTCGCTTAATTCTTTAACATTAAGAGGGAATGTATTTTGAATGAAGTTTGGATTTGATATTTTTTCTTGGATTTTTGTATTCATTAATTAAATGAGTTAAGAAATTCAATAATTTAGAGCAACTTTACCAATAAATGAATTCAAATCAGAGATTTTGAAGTAGGTTTTGGAAAATACCTTTATAATCATAACTGGTGATACAGGTTCAGGTAAATCAACATAATTGCCTCAGTATCTTCTGGATGATGAAGAGTTCAGATTGAACATTTGTGAAAGGAGGAAAAAGTTCTTGGAGGAATAAGTGGAAGAGAAAGAACAAACTAAAGTGTAAGGATTCTTGTCTAAGAAGCAAAAACCTTTTATTCCAGAGGATAGAAAAAACTCAACCGATTTAAAGATAGTAGTAACATAACCCAGGAGAATGGCTGCCATTTCGATGGCCAAAAGAGTAGCATTTGAGAGAAATGTATCATTATATCTTATATATCAATTAATAGCAAAACCTAGGCATAGAAGTCGGATATTCTATAAGGTTTGACAATTCAACTACGAATACTACTTAATTAAGATATGTGACTGATGGTATATTGGTGAGAGAATGTTTGTAGGATAAGGATCTAAGAGGATATGATGTTGTAATTTTGGATGAGGCTCATGAGAGATCTCTTTATACAGATGTGTTATTTGCCTTGGTGAAGACGGCTGCAAGGAGAAGGAAGGGAAGTTTAAAAGTTATCATAACATCTGCAACACTTAATATCAACATCTTTAAGAGCTATTTTGAAGGATGTCCCTATGTCAAAGTACATGGTAAGTCATTTCCTGTTGAAGTGAAATATTCTGAGCATAATATCACTTAATAAAAAAGAAATCATGATGCTGTGAATGCTGCCATCAGAATGCATTTGCATGAAGGTCCAGGAGATATCTTGGTATTTCTACCTGGAAGTGAGGATTGTGAAGTTTGCAGAAAATTTTGTTATGAGAGATTAGCAGAAGTATTAAACTCAGGAGTTGAAGTCCCAAGTGTGTTATTATACACATTGTATGGTAGTCAGACTTCTGAAGATCAGAGTCAAGTATTTTAAAGAGCTGATGAACATACTAGAAAAATTATATTTTGTACAAACATAGCTGAAACTTCTTTGACTATTGATAATATTGGATTTGTGGTAGATACTGGTTATGTTA
Organism: Paramecium tetraurelia; assembly: GCF_000165425.1. Taxonomy (NCBI): domain Eukaryota; phylum Ciliophora; class Oligohymenophorea; order Peniculida; family Parameciidae; genus Paramecium; species Paramecium tetraurelia. The sequence continues at coordinate 191,484 of NW_001799144.1, read as the reverse complement.
AATAAAAAGTGTATAATCCAAGGACTGGCATGGACTCTCTCATCATTTAACCTATATCTAAGACTCAAGCCATTTAAAGAACAGGTAGAGCAGGTAGAACACAAGCTGGAAAGTGTTATAGATTATTTTCTAAATAGTTTTATGAATCACTTTCAGAACACACAACAGCCGAAATCATGAGAGTTAATTTAGCATCAGTGATGTTACTACTTAAATCTATGGGAATAGATGATGTAGTGAGATTTGAATTTATGGAACAACCCACTCAAGAAGCTATTCTATAATCTTTGAGATAATTATATCTAATATAAGCAATTGATGAGGATGGATATATCACTCCCATGGGTTATGAAATGTCTAGATATCCGTTGGAACCAAGTTATGCAAAAGCATTGATAACCTCAAAAATGATGGAATGTTCAAGTGAAATGAGTGCTATTGTGGCTATTTTGTCTACAGAAAGCATTTGGTAGAGAATTACCAGAGTAGATGTTGATGGGTATTAAAAGCTATAAGAAATTCAATCACAACATGCTGATCCTGCAGGAGATCACTTAAGTTTATTGAAAGTATTCTCAGAATGGAAATAGGCTGTGTTCAACGAATAATTTGCTAAGGATACTCTTTTGAATTTAAGGTCTTTGAAATAGTCTGACAATATTCGATAATAGTTATAATAATTAGTTGAAGGCACTAGTAGAAAGAAATGTTTACAGTTTTACGAATAGGATTACCTTTATAAGTTGTTTAGAAAATAGAAGGATTCAAAGAAGTGGAATATAAATGAGAGTATTAAATTATCATTATGTTCTGGATTTTATTTTAATACTGCTCGTAAGATGCATAATGGTGAGGATACCTATTTGATGGTATATCCTGAAGGTACAGTTGTGGATACAGATCCTCAGAGTGTATATACAGTAATTCAACAATATCCTGAGACTGTGATATTTACTGAATTGGGAGGCACATCCTAAGTGAGGGGAGTGATGAAACTAATCAGTGAAATCAATATAGAATGGGTTAAACCTTACTTTTCAAACATGGTGAAGGTATGAAATGAATATTGATTTTAGGTTGATTTATTCAAACTGGCTAGAATTGAATTCCAATAAAGAGGAAGAGATGCTGTGCATGAAAGAAGACAAAAGAAAATATAGGAATAGGAGAAGCAAAAAGAGTTGGAGGAAAAGTAGAAGTTGGAAAAACATTAAATATATAAGGCAAGATTCGAATAAAGAAAGAAGGTTAAAATGTGAATAGAACAATGTTATTTTTATAATAAATCATTCTTTAAAGACTGACAATCTCTTTTATACTGATCTTTTATTCTCATGGTTCTCATCATACACTGATCCAATTCTGATACTACTCTTACGACGTAATTTACTGGCAATTGTTTCATCTAAATTCTCCTCTTCAATGCCTTCCTCAGCAAAGATATTGATGCCATTAAACCATTTCGAAGGAAGAGTCCTTACAAATATTGCTACAATCATGCCACCCAATGCAAATATCCAACAGAATATATGTTACCACACAGTTAATTCACAGACAACTGCAAATTTATCTCCAAATAGAATCAGTAGATATTGCACTCCTACTTCAATTAAATTTATCAACCAAAATAAGGAATTGTTGAATAATCCACTAAAAGGATTAAGAGATACTTCATCTAATTTTCTGCAACTGATCGAATTGCAAATTTACATTAAAACAAATGTTTAAAAGAACATTGTTAATCTTTATATTGGTCTGCCTTCATATTCCTCATCCAAGGAGTCATCAAACTCAAATACTCTATTTGGAATAAACAAGATTAGACACAAAATAGCAATCTAATATATACTGGCTCCAATAACTGTTCTGTACATAATTGAATTGACAATGCTCTCTCTTTTACCATAAGGTTTCCTATTTAATAGTCTATCACTGGGTGGTTCAGTTGCCAATGCTAATGATGCAAAAGTGTCCATGATTAGATTCACCCACAGCATTTGAATACTTGTCAAAGGAGCTTCCTTGGTAACAGCTGCTCCAAGCACACTCATAAATAGAGCCACAACATTGACAGGTCAATTAAAATTAGATGAATTTACGAATACAATTATAGATATTTCTTCCCCATTTGCATGCAGTGATTATGGAACTAAAATGTCATCTAATAATATGATGTCGGCAGCATCTTTACAAACATCTGTACCTGTGATACCCATAGCAAATCCAACATCTGCCTTCCTTAAAGCAGGAGCATCATTAGTTCCATCTCCAGTCACTGCAATCACATTATCTAGTTATTTCAATCCTGTTGCCAATATAAATTTATCCTCAGGTGTTGCTCTTGCCAATACCTTCAAGTGAACAGCAATTTCTTAAAATTTTAAGAGATTCTTGACTTCTTGTACTTCAACTCCATCCTTAACTACTTTATTCAAACCGCCAGTCAATTACCTAAATTAGGATCCTTCCATGGCTTCATATTCATGTAAGTCACTATCTGGTCCTAGAATTTTGCAATCTCTTGCAATAGCTTTGGCTGTATTAATGTTATCACCTGTTACCATTCTTACTATTATTCCTGATCTATAACACTATTAAATAGCACTTGGTACGTCAGGTCTAACAGGATCTTTGATTCCAGCTATATTTATTAAAGTCAAATCATTTAAAAGATATTCTTCTGGAATAGATTCGAAATCATATTCGAGATGGTAATTTAATATTTTGTAAGCATTTCCTAATGTTCTAAGTGCCTAACCAGCATAATCTTCAATTATTGTCAACATGTTCTTTGCATCCTAAGGTGTCAATTGGACTTCATCTCCATTTGAATTAATAAATTTAGTGCATTTTTTCAATACCATTTCAGGAGCACCTTTGCTGAATAAATATATCTTGTTATTATGGTTGACAATTGTAATCATCATCTTTCTCTTTGAATTTAGAGGAATCACTCTTAAGATATTATCTGATGGTCTATAACTCGAAAGCTAATAACCTAACATATCGCAAAACTCTATCAAAGCACATTCTGTTTTGTTTCCTATCTATTCAAACTTTCCATTAATTCCTCTTTTTGGATATGCATTTGAATTATAGAGATTGCTGGCAGCCAAGAGATCTAAATAATCTTTCTATAATTCTTTGATTTATGGTAATTGATAATCCTTATAATTAGAACCTTAACCAAAAAATGAACTGACTTGCATCGTATTCATTGTCAGAGTACCAGTTTTATCACTACAAATATTGTTGACTCCTCCCATAATTTCACAAGAGGCAAGAGTCTTAACTAAATTTTATTCATCTTTCATTTTGTTCACCGAAAAGGCCAAGGTAATAGTAACAGCCAAAGGTAGACCCTCTGGAACAGCCACAACGATAATAGTAACACCGATCATGAAAAATTTGAGTATTCTTTGGAGACAATCCAGATGCCAAAATTATTCCCAAAATGTCTATTCATCATTCTGTGCATATTCTATGAATAGTCGAACCAACAGAATAACGAATGTTAATATTGCCACAATTACACCTACCTTACCTATAGTTTCTGCCACTGCTTCTAATTTTACTTGCAAAGGAGTCGGTGTACTGTCACTTTCACCTAATCTCTTCATTTCATTCTGCACTGTCTTCTCACCCACTAAAAATAATTCAATTTTTGATCGCATTACCTTACAACACCAACATTACTCCTGTTCCTTCATTAACCTTGGTTCCTGACATCAAAAATGGTGATTTTCCTTTTTAGTCCTTCAAACATACATCAAGTGATGCCTTCAGCATTTCATCAGACTCCCCTGTCATTGCGGATTCATCTATCTTCACTTCGCTGCCACTCAAATACAGTCCTAAAATCAAATGTTATACTCACCATCTACATTGAAAATATCTCCAAGTTAAAATAATAAGACGTCACCAACCACAATATCCTTATTGCTAATTGTTATTACACTTCCACCTCTCTTTACTTACACGTTTCCCTCATCCAGCTTTGATTATAATTTAGCAAATTGTCTCTCCTTTGCATAGTTGTTGCCTGCTGTAATTCCGATGATCAAGAAGATTGCCAAAAATATAGTTAAGCTAACTAATCAAATTCTAAATTTACCCTTCATACCATCCACCTTCACCTTCGATTATCCCCAAAATTGTCGATACAATTGCTGCTACAATTAAAATCTACAACATTGTATCACCCAAACACTCTACAATTAATTTCCATAAAGGTGTTAACTCTTTTACAATAGGTAAATTAGCTCCGTATCTATTTCTCAGCGTGCTTGCTTATTCTTCGTCTTGTACACCACGCTAGACTTGCAAAAATAAATAGTACCTTCAAATCTACTTGAAATATTTTTGCCAATCCTTGTTCTCCTCCCAATTATTATACGAGTCCTAAAGAAGCCCCTTCTCGAATATTGTCAAGTTTAAACAGATTTTTGAAGTCTCCGTCCTCCCCTTAGCGAACTAACTCAGAATCAGAGTTCTTTTCAATGAGATTTACTCTGCTCATTTTTAATTATGAATTATTTTACAACGAAATTACTTTTACAATGTTAATCAATCAAACCTTCGATATCGATATGAATACAAAAAACTTATCTATATTGATGCAATCTCAAGGTCTTCAAGAAGTATTCAGATTATTGGAAAAATATCGAAAAAATACTTAATATGTATTTTCCTGTAAAGTCATTTATAATATGACAACATATGACTAATGAATAACTGCATCCTTTAATAATAGAGTTTAGAATTAGGATTATGGGTATAGATTAGATGATAATATTGAAATAAAATTTAATTAATTAATATCTTTATAAATATTTAAATTTCATAAGGCAAATATTCAAAAGTGAGATTTTAACTCTGTCAGAAATTAGCATTTAATCGAACAAACTCATCTATAATATTGAGAGTAGAATATTGAAATCTCATCGATAGAGAATCTGTGTCACTTTTATCTCTCTAAGTATTGCAACATTCAGTTTGATCATACTTATCCTACATATTTCACCATTTAATGAAATTCATAATTTTCATTCAAAGATGTTTAATAATAGACATATTTATAAGTTTGTGAATGACTTAAAAGTAAAGTCTGAATTAAAATTAAATAACCAAATAGTCACATTAATTAGTGAATAAAATTTCTTTGCAAATATTGAATATCACTAGTATTTAGAGGAGAACATTGATAGATTTAGGACATTACACAACTCCAATCAATTCAGAGTTTAAAATAAAATAACAATAATCTGTCTTTCTGTCTACATTTATAATGTTTCTATAATTTAATAAAGTCATTAATAAATTGAGTTTTAAAAGCATATCGATGACTTGTTTGCCCTTGATTATATCTCCATTTCGTTTGGTTTGATAATTTAAATTGATAACTCTAATCTATTTTTTTCTCCATCTTGTTAAATATAACGAGCTATTTAACATTAATTTAATAAATAAATGAACAGATAAAGTAATATTAAATCAGAATTAGATCAACTGACAAAACATGTAAATCATTTAAATTATTTTATATTAGCATACATCTCTTGATAAATCGAAAGAAAGGAATCATACTCCGAAAGTTAAATGTTGTTCAAATAAATATTTATTGAATTCTTCAACAAAACAAAACCTGAACAGATCCTACAATAGCAACTAAAAAGCCCACTCCAAATTGTAGTCTAAAGCAACCTCTGACATCAAATAGAAATTATTAGATGAAAGTAAATATCCTATTATTATCTTAAAATAATAGTTCTTAGAGGATCTCATTCATAATTCTCGCAAAGCTATCTAACAAGTATCATCCAAGATAAAATTGTTAACAAACCCTAAAAATATCATACCTCTGATGATACATCAAGTTTTACATTACCGGACAAAGAATTTAATATTAAAGCACCCTTTCTCTAAATTGACATCTTTACTGCCGAAGAATGCAAGAAGCAATAGGACTCGATTACACTCACTAAATTTTAAGAACTCTTGGAATAACTTGAATTAAAGGAAGCAGAATTGAAAGTCAATGTGTTTTCTAATCTCAAAGCCTTGTTTTTAATATTGGCTAAATAAATTTAATAGAAACTAACCTCTTAGATGAATGAAATTGTCAAATTGCAAAACTGTAACTCTGAATTGCAACAATAGCAAAAAATCCTCTAGGATCGAATCTAAGAATAGAAGCAAATTACTATCAAAACCGAAGAGACCCTAAACTCTCTTCTCTTTACACTTCGATACACGAATCTAAATAATCCCTAAATAATGGAACAACACGGTGATTAAGCTGAAACCTAAAAACATCAATCAGATATCAAGAACTTTGAAGAAAATATATCCATTATGTCAGAAGAATCAGCCCCATTCGGAAAATTTTATAATTACTATATTAAAAAGTAATAGGATCCATAAAAAAAGGGAGCATTGGGTTTGACTCTAAATTTGAACTCCTTAAAAAATCCATAAACAGCTCCAATAGGATATCAAGAGGAATTTATGGCTAATCTAAACGAATTTAGTGAAAGCTGGAGACAATAGGCAATTAAAGAACAGAGATTTTGAACCATGATATGATTTTCACTTAATAAATTTTGCATCAATTTATTAATTATATATATATTTTCATGCTAAGACCTAATTATTGAAAACTATATCTGTTGAGTTGCCCTATTTTTCTTAAGGTTCTTAGGCCAATTACTATTCACTACAATTTAACTCGATTCTAAAAAGTTACCCTTCAACAAGTACATCGTATTTTTATTGTTCACCTGTAAATTTAAATTTGTTTATGTAGTTCCATTTGGCAATACTTCAGGTTTAACATTGAGAACATTAATTTATGGATTTATTCTTTTGATATCAGATTTCACTATGAATTCATAAGTGGTGATTCCTTTGATCATAAGATAAATATGGAAAATGAATAATTAGAAGAGCAATATAGAAAAAATAGAGGAATCCACAAGCATAATTATTGAGAGTGTGTATTTGATATCTAAATCGTTTTCATCATAAAAATGCTTAAACTTAAATGAAATTTGTTACAAACTTTTGAATTTCATTGTTTATTAATAGTTTTTCATGCTCAGTATTATATAATTTTATAATTCTAATATAAACAATAGCTGTGTAAAAGAGTTGAAGCATGGTTGTCGTTATCATCATTATAAAAATTTTATAATTTTTATTCCCAACACAATTATTGACCCATTTACAATGATGATCAAACTCTTGAGAACATCTAAAATAATAAATTGGAACAACCTATTACAATGTTTGCAATGCTTTGTATTTTCTTTCACATACGCATCACAAATGTCACAATATGAATCTAGCTTTTAACTTTCATAATTGAAAGGTTTTCTATATAATTGCATAACCATACCCCATTCTACGATGTTGTACTTGCTATATTAAAAAATCATCGGTTGGACAACTAAGAGTGGTTTTAATACTAGAGAACAAAGATAGTAAAGTTAAAAGTCCTAGTAGTATAAAATGTGTAGCCTATATAGTAAATACACACTTACAGATTCATCAAGTAAAGATATTAATAAGAAACAGGTTAACATATTTGGAAAGTAAAGCAAGTAAGTAAGTAATTGATAGAGAGTTGGTGTTTATGTGCAACCATGTCGAATATAGTTATTTTATTTCATTCTAAAATAAATATAATTATTTTTAAAGAACCTAATAAACTAAAAAAAATTCATAACAAGTTACCTAATTCATAATATATGAAGAGTATATAGTGATAATCAATTCAATGATCTAAAAGTTTAACTAGAATTATCTTATTAAATTGAAAAAATAAATTTATAACAAATAATTATTGCTTTTAAGTCTTAAAATGTGTTGGTGATTACAAAGTTTTCGATAAAAATAAAAGGAAATAGATTATATTGATTTTTATTTCTCAAACTAAAAATAATCTCATCAATTAAAATCAACAGTTGTTACACTAGACTTTAATGATATCTATTTCTCAGATTAATAGTATTTGATTAAAAGACGTAATTGATTAAAATTTTTATTACTCCATATAGAAATTTAAGTAATTTAAAAATAATACGATGAAAAGTGATGATAGTGCGTTCTATAGTGTTGTCTATCAAGATGTCTATGATCCATATCCTTTATCAACTGATTTACCATGCTCTGAAAATGAAGTCCCTTTTAAACAATTAAGGTTTTTTCTATGGTTGAAATAATTAGTGGTGATGAAGCAATAGAGAAGAGTTTCATGGAATCAAACTGTTAATCATCCGTATGGGCAAAAAGGGGATCGAAGGCATCCTTTTTGTTGACATCCATAACCATTATGAAGAGCATGGTTGGAGTTGGAATTTTAGGAATTGTACTTTTAATAGCTATATTAGCCAAATGTGATGAAAAATTTTGGTGTAATTTTAACTATTGTTATAATGATGATTGTCTATTCATTAGGTATGACAGCTTCTAGAGTATTACTTAAATGTAAGAATTTAAGCAAAAAAAGTAATTATTCAACAATTGGATATTTTATATTTCGTCACAGTTGGATCATATACACAGTTAATTTAATTATTACACTCTCCAATATAACAACATGTTTAAGTGAATTGATGTATTCTATATCAAATAAACTAGTATTTTTGGAGATGCATCTTAATTGCTAATTAAGTTTTATAAAGGAGATGACTACGAGGTTCCATTTTATTTATCAAGACCCTTCTTACTTTGCATGCTTGGACTCGTTCTTACACCTCTCTTAATTGTAAAATCCATAGAGAAACTCAGATTTGTCAGTCTAACTGCAATTCTATCGATTAGCACCTTTACTGCCTTGGCCTTTTACAATTTCTTCACAAGAGAAGGAACACCAGAGGGTAGATCAAATTACTTATTTAGGTTTTTCTTTGTTGATTCCATCTACATTCAATTTCAAAAACGCTATGACTGCACTTCCAACATTGCTTTTAGCTTATAATTGGCAATTCAATTTATTCCCCATTTTTAAAGGTATGGAGGATCCAACTGACCAAAAAATGACTTATGCGATGTTTACTGGATATTCTATGGCTTCATTTCTATATCTTTGTGTTGGCATCTTAGGTTATGCTACATATGGAAATAATGTATACTTATATCTCAATATGTTAATAGATCTAAACGAATTATTTAAAGAGTATAAAATCTTAAGAGGTTGGATCAATACTTTATGTTATTTTGAATATCACTTTTGTTATTTCGACGACGCTAACATTGCCTGTATTATTCTTTGGTGGAAGAAACAACTTCATATAAATTTATAAGCAACTAACTTCAGAGAAAAAAACTGTTTAAGATGTTAAGAATTATAAAGAATTCTTGGATGAAACAAATTCAAAAAGATAAGAGAAACTCATAGAAATTAAGTTGAAAAAGAGATCCTAAAAAATTCGATTTTATTTGTTAACACTTCTTCTTTTCGTATTGTTAATGTGTGGAGCTATATTTTTAGATAATCTCACATTGGTCTTCAATATCAAAGGAGCTGTTTTTTGTAATTCAATTTAGTTTGTGTTGCCAAGTTTATTCTATATCAAATTAGTAGAGAAGGTCAAGAAATACCGATTCAAAAGTAAATAGAAATAATATTTTTATTATGGCATAAAAGTATTATTTTGTATGAGTTGGGTATTCTTGGTTACTTGTGTTGTATGTGGAACTATGGCAGCAGGTCATTGATTTATTTAATGTTAATTATTTAAATTTACAATTTTATGCATTAAGTACACATATTATAATTACTATTCTTTGAGTGATAAGTTTCTTATATTTAATATTTATTATTTGAATTATTTTAGTTTAATTATTTAAGTATTACTACTTTCAATGAGTGATCTCTCTTAATTCTGTTTTAATTGCAATAACAACACTGAGGACTTGTTGGTATCTTAATTTTCTGAAGAATCCTAATTCAAATTTTAAGAATCTTTACAATAAAGGATAAAAAGATAAAACTAGTAGTCTCAAGTAGAAAATCGCAATACTTATCTAATTCAAGAACAACATCAAGCATATTTACCAAGTTCAGTAGATTGTAAGGAAATCCAACTTTTAAAATTAGTTTCTCATTTAAGGTAGCTCTTATAAAAATAGTAATAGGATTTTTCTGAAAAAGAATTATCCCTTTAATAAAAGCTGTTAACTTTATAATAAAAGCATGACAAAATGATTTCATTAATGAAAACCAAATATCAAATCATTATAGAAGAACAATAATCATAAATATCATTATCACTAATAGAAAATACAAATCTGAAATAACAAATATTTTAATTCTAAGAGTAATTACACTAATCGGCAACCCTAAGGATCAAATAAGTAAGTGAATTAGAAAGAAATAAAAATCAAAATTGCTTTTCTACCTAAAATAATTAAAATTCAAAATTAAATGATTGGAATTAGCCAGAACGTAATTAAGATCAATTGCTTTAATTATATAAATAAGAAATAGATAAACTTAAATAATAAACTACAGAATTTGATAGAAAATTTGAGAATGAAAGACAATGCATAAAATAAGAAATAAGTACCTTAAAAAATTAAAATCTAATGATCTAGACATTAATTTCACAGAAATATGGAACCAATTCAAGTGCATAGAAATCATATGCTCTAAATTCTGATAAAAAGATTAACAATAACTAACCTAGATCTTATAGTCATAATTCAAGGAAGACTTAAAATTTTTGAATACTTACTCTGTAAATTTATTTTATAATAAATTAAATTCTTCTTTATTATTATGGATTAAGGGGTAAGCCATGGATTTTCTCTAAGAAAGATCTGCAAATAGAGACTCAAAGGAGTATTTGTTTCTTTGATTTAAACAAATCCTAATGTTACTAATTATTTTTTGATTGTTGACCAAAGGACTGTAAAAGTTGTTTCAGCATATATGAAATTGGCGGAGTATTTTATACTTTGAATGCTTAGATTAATGGAATTGGGAGTAAGTGCTGTTGAGAAATTGGAGTTGGGGAGAAAGCCTTTTCCAAAATTACATGCAATATATTTTATTTCTCCAACATAAGAGTCGATCTAAAGATTATTGGACGATTTCAAAGATAAAAAGAATCCTCAATATGGTGTTGTTCATATATTTTTATCAAATGAAATAGATCAAGGATTAATGCAAAAAATAGCTTAATGTATGGAATACATATATAAATTTTATAGGTAACTAGCTAATAACTAAAATTGCCTCTTTCAAAATAGTGAATTTAGATTTTGCATGTACTTCAGATTAGGTATTTACAATTGAAACCCCAGAAATACTTACAAAAGCCTTTACATAATAAAGTAAATTAGTTTTGAAGATTTTTTAGATATTTAATAATAATTGAAAGAAGCTTCATATAAATTGTCAACCTTACTAATATCATTTAACAAATTTTATTCCTTTGAATTCTTATATAATTAAGCGGAGAATAGGTTATCAGAACAAGTCGCAAAATTAGCAGCAGCAAGGTTACAAGAATTACTAGCTTCTTTTGTAAAGTAGAAAAATGAGTAGTATGATAACATTGAAAAAGAAGCTGGAAAGATAACCGTTATGATAATAGATCGATCATATGACGTAGCTACTCCATTATTACATGATTTTTATTACCAATCCATGATCTATGATTTATTAGATATAACAAATGACATATATGAAACTGAAGTAGAAGCAGCTGGCAAATAAATTAAACAGAAAGTAATATTTAATGAAAATGATGATTTATTCAATAGATATAAGTAAATACAATATTTATTTATTAAAGATATCGACACATTATACAGGTGTTGGAAGGAATCCCTTCAGAATTTAGAGAATTCGTACACAACAACACGACTGCCAAAGTGCATTAAGGATAATTGAATAATTTAGATTTGAATCAGATGTCAGAAATCGTTAAGACATTGCCTTAATATAATGAATTATTAGCAAAATACACCTTGCATATGGTAAAAGATTTAAAATTGAATTAAGAAACTAATTGAAAAGAGTTGGTCAATCTTTGAAAATAAGGGTCTTAAAGAAATAGGAGAGATTGAGCAAAGTCTAATCACTGGTATTGATGGGTCTGGCAAAAGTATTTCAACCACTAAGATTTAAAGTGCTGTTGCAACTAAATTGATGAGTGAAACACTGGATGACTATGATAAATTAAGACTAATCTTATTAAGTAAGTTATAAATAAAATTGTAGCCTCCATCGGTTTGGAAATGTCAGAAAAAGACAGAAAGATATTAACTGATAAAATTAAAGTTGAACACCAATAAGCAATCTTAAATTTAATTTATTTAGGTGTCAATCCTTAAAAAGGGGGGCAGAAAAAGGTAGATTATATGAAATTAATCTTTAGTCTAAATCTTCTAATAGAGTCAATGACGATTTAAAAAAATAAGCTAAACATAAATTGGCCAGTGCTTGTACTGAGCTATCTAGAAATACTCCATTGATTGAAACTTTAGTGGAAAGCTATATTGAATCTAATTACAAAAAACCTTAGAAATTCGATTCTATAATTATAAATGAGGATGGTGTTGGGAGCAAAGGTGGAGGAAAATCAATTAGAAAAGGAGGACAATTGGCCAGAATGATACAAACTGATGATAGTGATGACACTATCAATTACACTCCTAAATTAGTAAATTATTTATATTTAATAGATTATATTTGTAATTGGGGGAATTAGTTATTCAGAAATTAGAAGTCTGTTAAGTAATCAAAAAATTACTAGTTCTTAAATTACTGTAAGATAATTCATATTTATCAAAGTTGGTTGGCTCAACTCATATTGTTAAACCAAAAGACTTCTGTTAAGGATTGATAGACATGAAGACTATTTGAATAATATATTTATAAAATATATATGCATATTTATCTTACTCATTTGTAGATTGGGGATCCTCTAGGTTTAACTTGCTAAAATATAGAAGAAAAGAATTAATACGTTGTTATTTGGACTTTAATCTTTATTCTTTTCATACTAATCGTGAATCCATTTAGAATGATATTAATTGTTTCTCTAATCTTATATGTTAAATTAATAATTATTACTTCTATCATCTCCTTTTTGATCTCTATCTCTATTATTTCTATCTCTATCATTGAATCTATTTCTATATCTATCTCTATTGAAACTGTTGTTTCTATCATTCCTGTCACCTTTATCATTTCTTTCGTTTCTATCATTTCTGTCATTTCTTTCATTTCTTTCATATTTATCATTTTTATCATTCCTTTCATTCCTATCATTCCTTTCATTCCTATCATTTCTATCATTCCTATCATTTCTGTCATTTTTTTCATTTTTATCATTCCTATCATTCCTGTCGTTTCTATCATTCCTATCATTCTTTTGGCTTCTATCATAATCACGCCTATCTCTTTTATCGAATCTTCTATTTTAAGAATTGTTAAATCTACGATAGTTTCCTTAATTATAGTTTCTTCTTTCCACCTTATTAAATCTAAGAACTAATAATCATACTTATTAATCATCTGCTTTTTTCTCTAAATTAACATTCACATCATTTGTTGTTTATCCCTGTTCTTAAGGTTTATTTGTTGGAGGTGGTTAGTTTTTTTTCCTAATACTGTAATCAATTCTAATAAATAATGACAGATTGATTGATTACTTTTTCAAATAGGAATTAGCTTAACTAAAATCTTCATTCTTCCAACCACTTATTAAAATCAAGAATAAACTTACAAAAGGTAACTATTCATATGACCCCTTCCTTTTTTTATTATGTTTGGGTCATCCTTTGGTTTTGATTTTGAATGAGACTTTGATTTCGACTTAGATCTAGATCTTGATCTTTAAGTTCTAAACTATCACAATTATATACAACTTTTATGATGCCACAATATCTAAATTCACAAAGTTCGAATTACTTTATGAAATCTTTTCCTTCTTCTCTTTCTTCTCTTTTTTCTGTTTCTTCTTCTTGTCTCCTAGGACAATTTAACTGCTAAATGTACTTCTTGAGCTGCTCGATGAACTTGAATTCTTTCGATGCTCTCTTTTGGCTTTTTTCCTAAAGCATTAACATGATGTATTACTTGGAGGATCTATCTGATGAACTTGAGTCGGACCTTGTATTGGTACAGATACACAATATACCTTTTCATTATTTTGAGCAATTAACAAATGAATAAAATATTAATTTATTTAGATAATAATCACAGGATATCTTTAAAGAGTAATTCAAATTCTCTTTTTTAAAAGAGATAGTGTAAAATTGAATTGTTGTTGTTTAATCAAAAATTTTTAAATGCCCAAAGGTACAACAAATAATAAAACTACAAAACAGTATGGAAAATTTGCAGCATTCTAAAATTGATCAATTAAATTTATTAATATAGATATAATTAAATGTCATAAGCGAAAATCGACTCAGTAAGTGAAACAAACAATATTTATAAATGGCTGGTCTTAGCTAGCTTCTCATTGAACTCGTAAACATTATTTTTAAGTTTAGAATATCGAATATCTTTATCTACAGTGCATTGACTCCAATTTGGTCATCTGTTGCCATCTATTATAACGTAACAGATTATGATTTAAACTGGTTTCCTAACATGTACTTCATATCATTATTTACAACCACTTTTGGTTTCAACCCATTTATTTTAAAATACTTTGGTCAATCACAAATTTTTAGTTGTATTCTCACAACCTCAGCACTTTGGTTATTATTGATATCGGGAAACGATTTCTCAATGGGATTGCTCTGCTTTGCACTCTTAGGATTGGGAGAATCTCTTTATTACTAGGTGCCACTACGTAAACAAGAAAATAAATTTATTGTAGATTTATCGAAAATATGGTTCCCCCACGAAGAGCGAGCTCTTTCGACATTTATAGGGTCGTATGCAAGTAATATAGGTATGTTGCTAAGCACGATCGTTTCATTTTACTATTTTTATGAAGTGGTATGATTATAAATAATTTAAGGTAGATGAAAATGAATTTCAAACTAAGTATTAAAATTTAATATTTGCAACAGCAATATTTGCTTCAATTGTTTTGGTGTGCAATCTAATTACTCTAAAAAAACCAATTAATCAGAAAGACTCTATTTAAATAAGGGATTCTCTTTGGGTATCAATTAAAAAGATTTGCACTGCTGAAGAAGCTATCTTCGACCTCCTCTCTTTTTCAGTTTGTAAATTTATAAATTCAAATTAGTCATTGGAGTAGGTTGGAGTTACTCAGCTCTGTTTAATATCTAACAGTACAACATTGGATATACAGCGTTAGAGTTATTTGAAACCAATCTTTGGTATTAGATTGGTGGAATCTTAATTGCAGCTTTATATACTTGGAAATTGCACTCTTAATCACAACACGGTCTGCAGCAAAGCTATGACAAATACATGAAATAAATAGTCTCAATAGGGTTTTGGGCACTTGCAATAGAGATTATCATTTTTGACTATGTTCCTTTCTGGATCCTTTAGATTCTTAATTTTTTAGTCGGTTGCGGTTTTGGTGGATATTATTCAATATTACTTGAATCACTTTAGGAGAAACATTTTCCTGCATAAGAATTAGCCATTGGAAGTGTACTTAGTGCAGCATCATGTGTAAGGCTTTTTAATATAATCAAGACGGCTTCAATATTAGTGATAATGATCTTAGGGTTGCCAGAATTTTAGAGATATGGATTTTAAATCTCATGTTACTTATTAATTATGCCATTTTGCTTTATTATAGTATTTTATAAAACACAGTTCAAAAGATTTGAATAAGAGGCTTGAACATTTCTTTCTTAAAAATGATGATATAATATAGTCTACAGAATAATCGTTTAAAAAACCAATTAGAATATATATATATTAATAATTAATTCAAAAAAGCATTTTTTGTTATTATTACAAATAATTTTCGTTATTTGATTTGTTAATATATTTACAAAATGAATTGATGTTTTAGTCTTAACTTTTGATAGATTTTATATTGAAAATCATAAATATTTGAACCTGTAAAATCCCTTTATGTTTTATTTATTAAATATCTGCTGTATTTGTACTTGTCCTATTTAGCCTTATTTAAGGAAATTAATTTTCGAAATCATTAAATTATAGTTTAATTATGAAAGAGGATCATAAAATACAGAAACAAAGTGAAGGTCTTTATTAATGGATTGTTCTGGCAAGTTTTTGCTTGAATTCGTATATAAGAATACATATTTTAGAATGTCGAATATATTTTTGTTTACAGGATTATCACCAATTTGGTCTCAAGTGGCCATATATTATGGTACTACTGACTATGATTTAAATTGGTTTACAAACATGTACTACATTACTTTAATGTCCTCTGCATTTCTTTTCAATCCTTTAATAATTAAATATTTTGGAATCTCCTAACTCCTAAGCTGTTGTTTCACTTCATTAGGACTATGGCTTTTATTGTACGTGAAATAAGATTATTTATTGGGACTTGTAAGTCTCGGATTGATTTCTTTAGGGGAAAGCCTCTATTTCTAAGTCCCACTTCGTAAAACATATAAAATAATTATAGATTTATCCAAACTATGGTTCGCCCATGATCAACGAATCATATCCACGTTTATAGCACAATATTCAAGTAATGTAGGAATGTTGATAAGTTATACAATTTCATCATTATATTTCCAGGATATTGTATTTATATTTATATGAAAAAGGTTGATGAAAGTGAATTTAACACTCGATATGAGAATTTAATATTATTTAATGCAATATTCGCAACTATAGCTTTGGTTTTTAACCTTTCGACTTTAAAAACCCCCTCATAACACCATGACATAGTTGAAATCAGACTCACCATATGGGAATCCTTATCAAAACTCGTAATGTCCGAGGAATCAGTGTTTGATATTTTATCCATTTCTTCATGTAACAAAAGTCAATATTGATAGTTATAGGATTGAGTTGGTGTTACACAATGCTATTGGGAACTCAATAATATTATTAGGGTTAATCCTTTCTAGAAGTGACTTAAACTAGTATCTACTTCTAAGTCGGTTAGATAGTGGCTGGTACTTATTGTACTTGGAAATTGTAAAAGTAATCAAAAGCAGGAATCCAATAGGATTATGATAGTTACATAAAAACCATGATTAGTTTAGGATTTTGGTTACTTGTTTTCGAAATTATATTGTTTGAGGATATTCCTTTCATAATTTTAGTTTTTATAAACTTTTTCATTGGTGCAGGTATAGGTGGAATATATTCAGTCCTATTGGAAGCCTTAATGGAGAAACATTTTCCGGTGTAAGAGTTGGCAATAGGAACTATTTTCGCTGCAGTTGCTTCCGTAATATATCATAATTAGAAGTAGGTTGTATCAATAACAATAACTATGACCTTAGTTATTCCTAAATTTCTTGAATATGGATTTTAAATCTCATGTTATCTAATGATCATTCCTTTTTGTTACATAGCTGTCTTCTATAAAACTCAATTCAAAAGATTTGAGGCTGAAGCTTGATATATTAATTTTGTACTTATAGCTAAAAATAAAAATATAAATGTCATCACATTAACTTATTTTTAATTATTTAATGAAATTAAAATAGTTTAGTATGTACAAAATCATAGATCACGACTCATATTCAAAACGAGTATATTTAGTTTTATAGAAGACTAGAATGTAGCAAAATGATGGGATCATAAAAAAACATGAGATGTAAAATCCATATGTTAGGAACTGGGGTATTATTGAAATCATCAAAATAAAATATGACAATGCCTAGGTTATAATAATATTATTACACAAGCCACTACAACCAATAAACTCGAGATTGCTAATTCTTGTACTGGGTAGTGCTTTTCCATTAATGATTCTAATAAAATTGAGTATACCCCTCCAAGGCCAGCTCCAATGAAAAGATTCACAATAATAACTAATTGAAATGGTAGAAATTCAAAAGTTAGATTTTCAGCAACCAAAAACAAAAAACCCAAACTAATAGTAAATTTGATAAATGTATCATAAGTTTATTATAATCCTTTTTGAGATTAAGAGTTCAGCTTATAAGAACATATTAAAGCAGCAATTAATTATCCAACTGAAAAAGTAACATAGGTTAAACAAATTTCTTCAGGTGTATAATCCACATAATATTACTAATTGCCAAATAATACAATGTAGCACCAACTTACACCAATAACTAAAGAGATTATGCAATAAAATACATGTTGATATTGAAACAATATCCAAAAATGTTCCCTTATGAGAACAAATCTTTTTTAGTGACTTCCAAATAGAATCTCTAATTTAAATCTTATCTAGGGTATTACGTGGGGACTTGAGCGATATGAAACTAATAATGATAGTAGAAGTAGCAAAAATAGCATTAATAAATACAAGATTTTCATATCGTGCATTAAATTCAATTTCATCATCCTAATTTTAGAAATATCTACTTACAATTCCAAAAAAATAATAAAATGAAACCACATATCCAATTAAACATCCTACATTATTTGCATATTATCCCACAAATGTAGTAAATATACGTTCGTCCGAATCAAACCAAATTTTTGATAAGTCTATTTTTTATTTAATTTGATACATAGAGGAGTTTAGCAACAAAAGGCTTCCCCAATTCCTAAAAATATAAATCCTAGCATCCCTAATTAAAAATCTCTTTTGACAGAGACTAAAATCCACAATCCAATTGATGAACATATGCTGCTTAAAATCTACGATAGACCATAATTATAAATTATTATTGCATTGAAAGGAAAACAAAATAAGATTGGGCCAATAAAATACCAACCCACTAGCCAGTTTAAATCATAATCATTTGTATTATAATAAATAGCTACTTAGTACCATATAGGGGAAACAATAGTCGACAACATAATATTGGAAATTCTAATTAGAACAATATGAATACGAATTTAGGCACAGACTCCCAAGAACTAATAGTTTAAATATTTTAGCATTCCATCTCCCTGTATCTTGCTGTTGAATTGGCTGAACTTTTCTCATCTTCAAAAAGTATAGATGTAATGCTTTGATTGTATAAATAAATATTTCTTAATTGATGATCTTAATTGATTTAATTTAAATATAATTAATCAATAAAGTTCACAATTTGGTGAGGTCGATGTCGCATTCAATAGGAACATGATCACTTCCTAGAATTGTAGTTTTAATATCCGATTGTATAACTGAACCAACAGCTTCTTGATTAACTACAAAATAATCGATTCTCCATCCCTTGTTGGTCTCCCTTTTAATAATGTGATTTATTTCTCACCTTGAATTGAATCGTGGACTAAAATAACTATATTTAATCTCTTTTGGATGTAAGTGTCTGAATGTATCAATCCACCCTTTCGACAGAAACTTTGAAAATGAATCCCTCTCCTCCTAAGTAAACCTTTAATCGTAGATAATCAATTACCCTGCACTTCTTTTATTTCCCTCAGGATTGGCTAAATCTATTTCTGTATGAGATACATTTAGATCTCCACATATAATAGTGTTCTTGGTCTACTTTAATTTATCAAGATAGTTTTAAAAGTCAACATCCCATTCTTAAGTTCTATAATTCAGTCTATCCAACTTATCCCCAGAATTAGGAACATAACATGCCACTAGATTGAATTTCTCAAATTCAGCTGTAATGATTCTTCCTTCTTAGTCATGCTTCTCTATTCCCATGTCGTATTTTATTGAAATGGGTTTCACTCTATGAAATGTATAGGATCAAATACTTAGATAATATAGCGACACCGCTGTATCCTGCCTTGATTTTACAAAAATTTAGGTAAGCAAAATAATCTTTAGGTAATTTAGTAATTAAATTTTCTTTTTCAAATGCTTCTTGAGCAACCTTTAATTCATTTAAACAAATGATGTCAAACTAATTTTTCAAATTTCAGTATACATTCTTATCATTTAAATATGATACTGCACTTTCTTTTTTAGATGAAGCTCTAAGTCCATTAATGTTCCAACTAGAGATTTTCAATTTATCCTATGAAAATATTCCATCACCCAAGTCTAACTTCTTTTATGTTAAATCAACTATTTATCCTTTCTTATCTACTAATTTGAGAGTTTATTATTTCAATATTTTTGGATTGCTTTTTTTCTCATTTTTTAGTTTAGATGCTTCCTTTAAATTTTAGCTTTTGCTCTTATTCTCCTTCTATACATTCTCATTTGAATTAGAATCAGTAGCTTTTGAATTTAAAGCACAAAAAATACTTATTTTTGGAGGCATTTTACTAATTTTAAATAAATGAGTGTGTTTGATTAGATTTCTGGCTATTTGTAGCATTGAATTTTTATCTCTTAATTTAATTACCTATTGTCTTATTCAATTTATTAATGTGAATATATAATTAAAAATTTAATGATTTTGCATTGTTTTCTATTTTCAATAATATTTTAGAATGTTTTTAATAAGAGATTAAGCAATAATAATATCTATATAGTTTTAATATGGTTTTTATTAGAGAACTCATTTATCTGATTATAAATAAGCCATTCTTTAAGTGGCACGACATGCTTCGAGTTCAGCCTAAGCGAAACATAATTATTCTTGGCATTTATGGTACTTCTCATTTAAATCTTGGAAATTTCTTCTCCAATCCAAATTTTCACTATGATAGGAGTCTTACAATTCTTAATTCTTGATAATAATGATTCTGTTCAATCTCTCGATTTCCTTGTATGATTAATCCAGTGCTTATTTTTGGTTTCTATTTTCCTCATTCAATTGTCTATTAAATAAAGTGACCTATTGTAATTCATTAAAAATATTCTCAACTTGTTTGCTTTGTTATTGTAAGGAGTTCTCTTTGTCTCTAAAAATTAACATAATAGTACTCTAAAATCTATGTAAGTACATTGATTTAGCTGACTAATTGATCTATGTTTTTTTCTTGTTCCCTAAGTTTACTATTAGAACCGATATTGTCACGTTAAGTTGATTGAGTCATCTATAATTATTCTTGCAAGTAATAGATGGTTTTTTGTTTAGTGATTAATTCATTCCGCAAATCTTCGACCAACTTCTAAATTGCAATCAATTCTTGAGCTAATTATTTTTAATCGTTCTATCGTAAAATCTGTTCATTGTCATTGTATTTATTTAATTATAAATTATGAAGTCTCTCGATTTCGATGCTCATGGTTACAACTTTATCGTTGGACTCTTTCAAGAGATTTTGATATTGGATGCTGTTTTCCCGAAATTTAATTTCAAGCTCTTGAATTCTCAATTTGTAATCTTCATTTTGTTGCCTCAAAATGTTGATATCATTAGTGAATAGTTATTCATTTTGCACTACGAATGAGTATACAACGGTTACCTCTTTAATTGATTTCGCATTATAACTACATTTCCAATTAGGAAGATCTTTATCTTTCTTGTTGGATCTCAAAACGCAAATATTAGACTTCAGCTTTTTCTTAACAAGGTTGGAGAACTTGATTTTCTAATTAGTCAGTTTTAAAAGTAAGATTTGGTGAGAATGGTCTGATTTAACTATTGAGTGCAGGTGTGTTTCCTTTTCTCATTGATCTACTCATTTTAACAGTTAAATATAAATTAATATTAAATAATGTATATAAGTTCCAATATTAGGAGAGGGGAGAATTTATTCAGTTTCCAAATTTAAGATTGGATTGATATTATTAATTATATTGATTTAATCAATTTAGATTGGTTTACAAATCGAAAAAAATCTAAATTGATTATAAGTAAATAATTTAAAAAAATAATATTAAAACAATGAGTAATGGATCTGTGAAAGACATATTGAAGGATAAAAAGAAGGTTAGATTTGTTGCTGAGAGTGCTTTTAAGCAAGTTGATAAGGATGGTAATTTATGAGAATATATATAAAACAGGTAGTGGTTATCTTGAAAGACCAGAACTCGAAGAGGTGATGAATAATGTGGCAGCAGATTTAGGAGTCGAAGTAAGTATCACGAGTATTACATTGTAGCCACCTACAAGCGAGGAAATAGATGAAGTATTAAAAGAATTAGATGAAAATGGAGATGGAAAATTGTCTATTGATGAATTTTAAGTTTTAATCGAATAGGTTCTAGAGATGATGGCAAAGGTCGAAGGTTGATTTAAATTAAGATGCACATTTCTTATTAATTTTAATATTCACTGTTTGTTTCTCAACAATACTCCATTAAATTCGATAGGGAATTTATTATTATATGTATATACTCATATAATATTTATATATGTGTGATGTTATTAAAAAATTAAGAATAATTTCTAAAACTTAATTAGATTTCATTAAATTTTATTTCTCTATCATACTATCAATATTGGGCATATAAATGTAAATCTTTGAGCAAGGATTTTTGATAAAATAATTAACCAATTTAAGAAATGTCCTTCTATCCTGGCTATCCCTATGCAGCACCCCTCACAACCTCAGTTGCTGCTCCATTGACATATGCTCCCCCTGTCTAATATGCTCCTCAATTGTCATACGCTGCACCTGTGTAATATGCAAGACCTGTCACTCAATCCGTTGTTCAACCAGTCGTCACACAACCTGTAGCTGTTCAACCAGTTTTACAATAATCTGTGATCGCATAACCAGTTGTTGCCCAACCAGTTCAACCAACAATCAAAGGAGAATCAAGAGTAGAGTACAGAGAGTACTAAAGACCAGTCGTTGAGATGGAAACTGAGACTGTTCAAGTGCAAGTGCCAAAAACGAAATATGTCACAGATTATTACCCAGTCGAATATTAAACCGAATACATCCCTAGAACAGTCTATGAACAATAAACTGAATATGTCCCAGTGACTAAAACAGTCCCAAGAGTAGAATATGAGGCTGTCGAAAGAGAAGTGCAAAGAGTATATAATTTTGTATATTCTTTCAGCCTCAACCCGTTGTTGTCCAATAGCCAGTAGTCTAATAGGTTGTTCAATAACCCGTTGTGTAATAAGTTGTGCAATAGCCAATTCTTCAGTCTGTTGTCCAATAACCTGTTGTCTAATAACCATTGTCATATTCTTTGGTCAGACCAGCACCCACTTATACTGCTCCAGTTGCTTATTCAAGTGTGGCTCCAGTGGCTGCCTACCCAAGTTATTATGGAGGATACAGACCATTCTGAGATCATTTTAGATTCAGCATATAATATAATATAAAATTTGTATATTTTCCAATGACTTACTTGGAACATCCCCGTTGTTTAATAAAAAAAACATTATAAAAAGCAGCGAACTAATCATCAAATCAATAGAATATCACTTAATTTAATTTTATTATTGGTGCAAATTTTAATGATTAATTTATATGTTTTCAGACATGGTTAGTCCATTTATTAATGTCTGAGAGTTATTTCTGGGCTCCACGAATTTGGTTTGAGTGCACTTGGCAAATATTAGACATACAATCTGGCATCCAGGACTGATGTTGATTTTGAGATTGCCTACATATCAGACACAAAGAGAACGATTGAAACATTTGAAATGCTAAAATTAGCAGGCAAGATGCCGTCAGAGGAAAATTGCGTATTCACTCCTCTCATAAGAGAAAAATGCTAAGGCGACTTTATTATGCAAGAATTCAAGGCTTTCCCTGTAATAATTATTGAATAATGTAGGATGATCCAAATAAGAGAAATTTCACTCCTAAAAATGGAGAGAGTTGGGAAGATGTTCAAGTACGAGTATCAAAAACCTTTGATTTTCTTGTTAGACGCTATCTGCTTTAATAAAAGGAGGCAAAACAAGATGATGATGAACTCGTCAAAGCATTATTTTAACAATCAGAACATATCGAAAGCAAAAAGAATAATATCATTCTAGTCACTCATTATGGATTCATCAAGGAAATTGTATAATATCTTAAAAAGGCTGATCAATTATAACTAGAATAGCCATATTTTGCATAAAATGCTACTCTTTTCACTTTATAATTATTTCTAAAAGAAAACGAAAGTTGGCAAGCCAAAATTATCAGTCTCAATAGCTACACTAGATAATACAGACCTTTTATGGATTGATTGTAAATAATGTTCCATAATCAATATATATTATGCAGTGAAATTTTCAATTATCATTAAACTTTACCCATCAATTCATGTTTGTTTGCCTACTCTCTTAATTTATCCAATTCTCTTTGATCTTCTCTCTTTAGTTGCATTCTTAAATCCACTTCCCTCAATTTATCCCTAATTTATTCCCTTCTAAACTCTTCAAACTATCTTTGATGTTTAATCGCTTCTTATTAATCAAGTCGTTTCTTCAGTTTTTCATAAGCTTATTATTGATATAAACTTTCTTATTCTCTCTTCACTCTTTATATCTACAAAATATACAAGCTATTACTTTTTCATCTTAATCCTATAATTTCCGAAGATACTGTTATCTTTTCTCCTCCAATTATTAGATATTCATTTTCCTAACTTTTTCTCTGTATTTCGTTCTTCGCTCTGCCTACTATTTCAGAAACTCATCCTTTGCTCCTGATTCACTTCTTTATTACAATCTATATTATATCTCTTATTCCCTCTCAGCATACTCTCTTCTGAATTCCTCATGCATTTATTCTTTCATTCTAGCAGTATTTCGAATCTTTTCATTTTTCAATTTATTCTTCTCCTCTATGGTCATTTATCTTTATTGAAGTTGTTCTTAAAATTTATGTTGTTGTTCTGCAATCCTTTCCTCTTTCTTAAAATAATCCTCTCTTAATTTCTTTTAAAATTCTATTTGACTTCTTTAAGCTTCTCTCTATCTAATTTTTGCAGACTATGCCCTTTTCTAAGCATTAATTCTTTTTTATTCTTGTTGCGATTAAAAGAATTCTTATCTTCTAAGCTCTTGTTCCTCCTCCTCTTATTTCCTTTGATTATACTCTAGTTCAGCTTGTTTCTCTCTCATTTTTTTTTCTCTCTCTAATTTTTGTTTTAATTCCTATTATTATTGTTCCCTATCAGCTGCTTCTGCTTGTCTTTACTATTCTTCAATCTATTATTATTATAGTCTTTGTTATTCTTTTTGAAAATATTCCTATTGCAATTATCGATTTTTCTTTTACTCTTCTAGTTCCTTCAATCTCTTTTGTCTAGCTATAGACTCCTATTTTGCCTGGAATTCTAATTGTCTTTACTCCTGTTGTTTCTGCCTTTGTTCTTCAAATAACTGCATCTTTTCCTACTGTTATTAATTTTATTGTTCACGCTTTAACATTAACTCTTGTAAATGTCTTTACCTCATCATTTCCATATACTTCCTCTTCTATACTTAATCCATGAATTTCGATGCATTTGAACTACTCAAAGGTCTCTCTCCCTTCCCTTTAGGGATATTTGATTCAATTTTTTTTCTTTTTTCTTTTTCAATCAAAGCTTCTCTATCCTTTATTAACATATAAACTTTTTATTGTCTTCTATATTCATAATGTTTATAGAAGTCATCTAAGTTCTCATCCTGTAATGATTTTTCTTATTTTAACATTAGTCCCAACTTCTCCTTATTAATAAAGAGTAGCTCCTCTTATGTCATTCCTCTCTACTTTAAGACCATAATTGAGCGAGGACTGGTTATTCTACATCTCTAATCAGCTGGATTGAAATTTATTAAAGAAATCATTTACTATTAATAAAAATGAAGAGATTCTTTTATATTGAAATCATTCTTATTTGAGTTCAATCTCCCAATTCCTTAATTGCGAGATATCTCATGAAGGTATCTCCTCAAATTCAGTACAGTTAGTAGAATTCACTAAAAGAGAAGCAGCAACAATGGAAATTATAACATAAACATTCTGTTTTGTATTGCTTCTTGATTTACAATCATCCTTTTGTTACTAAAAGCTAATGCTATTTGTTCTATTATGAGATAGATTTAATTAACTAAATCCGAAGGTGGATATAAATATTCACAATTTAACTATGTTAATTTTTAATTCAGAAAGAATCTTTAACCAATTTCCCATTTATTTTTTTTAAAAGTTATTATTAAATTCAAAATATTTAGATTGGTTCGTTAAAAATATCATGAGTTTCTTTGTTTAGATGAACATTATTGAATTTAAAAATCAGAATCACTTCTGAACTTTAAAAAAAAAAAGGACTCAATTTAATTAGACATGCTATGCCCATCTTGCATAGTATATGAATCAACTTCAATCTTCTGTTACAAATAAATTATAAGAAGTTTATATCCTAATGCTTTCTATGAGATTGAATTTATCATGTTTTAAACTATAAAAATGTATATTTTATATTCATTATTAAATTTGATTGTTTAGAAAACAATACATAAGAATGAAAAATGAGTTATAGGCTTTATACGATTAAGGATAAAGTAAAAAGACAGATCCTACTAATATTGGAATCTTCATCCCGAATTTCCTAAACAAGTTGATAGCATTAAAAAAAATGATTGGGAGTGCCTATGAATAAGGACGTTTCATTGCTTAAGAGGAGGATCTATTTGGAAATAAAACGGAATTCGATGATGATTTCCTAAGAGCTTTAACACTAAATTAATGGAATCAGTTTTTAGCTGTAAATATAGAAGTCACCTTACTCTAACCTGATTAGCAAATGTTATCATTTAGCAAAGTAATAATCTTTATTATAATACACTTAGAGAATAGATATAATTCAAAATTTTCTACTCTCCTTCGTCAATTCAAAATCAAATGGATTGGCTTTTTACTCTTATTTAGATTAAATTTATGTGAAATACAATATATATTTACCAAATGCGATTACATTAAAAATGATGAACCATAGTGAAACAAATCACTTGATTTAAATTATTGATGAACGTTATAGATTAATGGAGTTGCAGATAATGTCTTATAAAGATTAATTGCTTTCTGCTCTTGCTTTAGATCAATAGGAAATCTAAGAATATTTTCCATAACAGCTTGATTTATATTACAACTACAAAAACGATAATATTTAGATTCCTATTGATTAAAGTTTAAAATACGAAAGCTTAATAGCAAGAGAATGTGAAATATTTTAAGATCAAATATAGATTGATGGTGGAGAACAAAGGAGTATTAATACTTTATCAGAAACGGATCAAGAAATAGCTAAAAATGGCAATAATAATTCACAAATTCTTCAAAACTTAAATTACAGAGTAAAAGTGTATACTGTTGAAGCTAGAGTTGGTTTACTTAATTAAGGACATTTTAGAAACTATTAGGAAATACTTGGTGGGGAATTATTTCAGGAGTTTGAGAGACAACCTATTACTTAGTAGATTTAAAGAAAATTAGAATTCGAAGACTCTATTCACATCCCCTAAGCTGATCCTAGATATAAAAATGTTTTATAAGAGTAATTGCCTGATGTAAGCATATCAATACTTAGGAGATTATTAATATTAAAAGAAGCTTTGCTTATTATTATTGAAAATCAAAGACAACTTGCAAACCTTAAATTTAAAGGCAAGTTGTCTGTTTTGGTGAAGATCAGATTTTGCAATGTTTTAGGGACCAGACCAATTTTTATTATGCGGAAGATAAAAAAAGAAAAGAAATAAATAGATGACAAAAATCATATACACAATTACAAGATCATAAAAAGTTTGATATATGTTCTGTTTTTTAAAGATAGGTATGATGATGAAATAAGGCCTATTCATCATTTATGTTGTGAATTTCTGCATAGTTTTTGTTAAGGTGAACCTGACAATTCGCAGGATTCTGATTAAGAAACTGAAGATTCTCGTTATATATTAAAAAATCTTCCAGATATTGATAAATATTTAGTTAAATTAGAAAAACTAATTCTTTTAATAAACAAAATATATTGTGTACCTTTTTGAAGAAATGATTAACTTAGAATAAATAATTTAATTTAATTTATTATATTATTTTAATTTATAATTCTCATACATGAATCAATTGATAGATGATTAATAACAACGATAATGTCCTAAATGTTAAAATTTTTTTGTTGGTAAGAAAATTTTAGAGCATGAAAAAGTGTGTAACTAAAAATAGCATGGGTAGTCAAATAATAATTAACTAGAATCAATTATTTAGAATTAACAATTTTTACATAATGTAAGAAAATGTGAATATTGTGATGATGATTACCCATTGGAAATATATGAATAGCACATCTAATAATGTGATATAAGAATATAGCATTAATCATTATTGCAATCTGTGTGTCCATCTTAAGTCTTTAATTCAATAGATGAGAGTGATTAATAAGAGGAAGAGGGAAGGTAAAAACTTGAAATACTCACAAAATATTTTGAATTAATGGAAAATTATGGAGAAGTATTAGAAAAAGGAGAGGAATTAGTGAAAATATCAAATTTTTCGATTGAACCTTTTGCCAAAACCTTTGATAAAAAAATGTGTCAATCTTGCAAAAAAAACTTTATTTTAGATGAAGAAATATTAATTATGAAATGTTGCTTTTAAATTTATCACCATATTTGCTTTTCCTAAATAATTAACTAGACTAATAACTGCGAATGTGGAAAACAGATTATTATTGATTGATATATCGCAGTAATTAATTTTAAGAATTTATATATTAACATAACAATTAATTTAGTTGGGATAATTTTAGAACTGTATTATTGTAATCATAGTCAATCAACTTCTTCATATCCCATCTCCTATTAAGTGATGTCAGTTTTGCAAATAGGACAAGTGCTTTGATTTTTAAACCATTCCGAAATACATTTCTTATGAAATCTATGTATGCAAGGAAGCAGAATCAATTCCTCGCCATCTTCATAATTATTAATACATATTGAGCATTACTTATACTCTTAAGAAAGTCCATCATATGGTACAAATTTGATAATTGCTAAATTATCTAACCCTTAATTGTGTCGATGATGCTAAGTAGTCCTATTATATTGATTGAATTTACATCATTGGTATGAGTGAAAATCTGCTTCTTCGTTAATTCATCATAAAAGGATTACGTAGAAATTCATTCAAGAAGCTGAAATATTAGTTCTATTAGTTCGTGTTTCTCCCAAAAGTGATTGGAAAAGAAGGCATTTACAAAAATTATTATGTTTATGATTATGATTATGATTAAGATTCAATGATGATTTTTTTTTCAATAACTTATCCTGTATCTAAATTTGTGGTAGTGATAATTTTTCTTCTAGTTCCATTTGGTAAGACTACAATTTAAGTTCCAGTGACTATATTCTAATTTCTATTTTATGGTTAATCGGAGTAAATATCATTTTGATTGTTAATTTGCTGTTGATTTAAATGATAAGTGTTATCATAAGGATTATTATTCTATTACTCATAAAAGTTTTCATTTCGTTCACCTTCAATGGACATCTATTCAATTACCATTTTGGCTTCACAATGAGGATAATGTTCTTCTAAAATTTGTATAGGGTATTCTTGATCACAGTATTCGCATTTCTTCTATGCTTGTTTCAACAATGACTCGGTATATTAATTACGATTCTATTAACGCATCCTTTGTGCTTCGGAAGCATTTATTTATTAATCTGGATAATCAGACCTTCTTCGATTGTTCATCATCGAATTTTAATTGAAGGTGTTATCTTATTCAGAAGAATAAATGTGTGATTCCACATACTGAACAGGATTTCTTGAGGAACTTTATTGCACTCTTGATTATTATTGGGGATTGTTCTAAGATTAGAATTGAGACTAATTTTCTGAGATTCTAGATTTGATTTCAGACTAGTAATTAGGATGGTTTTATAGGTTGCACTCCAGTTTATGTGCGAACATCTAGCATTGATGTATTTTTTGCTTGCAATATTTACATCTCACATAATCTTGATTTTCAGATTACATTCTATTTATCACAATAATTAATTAGTTTGAATTTGTTCTAATTTAGTTTTGGATGCCAAATATTTTTCATAATAGAATTAATTTGAAATAGGGTTGATTAAATTCATATCCGTTATATTTTTTTGAGTTGAATTGTTAATTGTGAGTGCTTATTGCCAATTTGTAAAATATAATTCAGAATTCATCAAATAAATTAAATTTACAAAGATGGTTGAAAAATCTACAATGAGATGGCTATGCGCTGTTTGTACTTGCTGTTTCTGGCTCAATTATTATGGCTTTTTAAATAATTGCGTTAGAGGATGTTAAATTTGTATAGATGGTAAATTGGATTATTATATATTTCTAGTTTTTGATGCAACTGCTTCAGCTATGTGGAAGGGCATATTCTGTATATTCATGTGTTGTTGTTTTGGATTTGAATGTGTGGCATGTGTGTTGTGTATCTACTCCTGCATTGAATTATTTAATGATCCATGTTAAAGATATTAGGCTGAAGATTCATGGATCAATGCTTTTTGGCAGTTGGTGTATCTGAAGGATCTAGAAATAGAAGGAACAGTTAGAGAGAAACTTAAAGAGCTCTTTGCTAAATGATAAAATCAATAATATATATAATAGATTGCATGTTCATTCATATTTTAACTCCACTTGATTTATACACATTAATTTATTAGTTAGAAGATATTGAAATAAGTTATAAAAGCAATGCAATTAAGTAAAAGTCTGAATAATAATTAATTCATTCTAATTTGTACTGTTATTAAAATTGTGCTTGTTTCATTGTAATTGGATTACATTTCTCATAATCTGTTGAAAACTTTTTTCTCTCCTCAAAGTAATTCAAACAAAGAGCTGATTCCGTATGAGTAACCTTGGATTCAAATCTAAAATATAGATAACTTCCAACACAAATACAAGATATTATCATATTTATAATATGCAGAATTAGGTTACTGTAAGTTTAAATCAATAGAAATGAATAACAGGCTGACCCAGCAGATATCAAAATTGGTGATATTCCTAATAATTGGAGAGTAGAATCATTTAAATTTCTATTTATGGTTGGGGGATAAGAACATCTTCTTAACAATGTATATTTGCATGCCCAATAATATAGAAACAATGACACTATCTACATCATCATTCCATATGGAAATATGCATACATAAAACATACTCATCAATATGCTTTTGAAAATAGTAGAATATTTGTCTGCTATTCTATAATCAGGTCCCTCAAATAGTTCATGTGTTTGTTGTTAAGTAAGAATAATCTATCTTTTATCTTATTCCTTAAGGATTTGGTTCTATTTGATTAATTTAATGATATATAATGGGTCGAATATTTCTAATACTGGCAATATGATGAGATTGCCTAAAAATATAAAAAATAGACTGACAGCTAAATTATTCTAATCAAAATCAGTAAATATAAATAATCCAAAAGGCACAAGAGCTGTATTTATGAATTGCATTATGGTTTATGTTACCATAACACTTCTGGTTTCATTAGTATAGGTGGTATGCTTCTCGTACTTTGAAGTGATCTTAATCAGAAACTCCAAAATTTGATTAATAATTAAAATTGCCAAAGCACACAAACCTGACAAAACGTATTTTACATAAAATGAATCACTACTCTTTGCTTAATTTTGAGTATATGAAATTCCATAAACAACAAAGGCTCCTACCAGAACAACTAGAAAGTTTAAACTTAAAGCCAACAGTCTTTTGCATCTTTTTTATGAATGACTTGTATTGAAATTTTACCAAATTATATCTAAAGGTTCAGGTGCTCTTCTTATATAAATTCTTTATCCATTTATAAACTTCCATTGCTATTTATCATTATTCAAATAATAAAGCAATTTATCACAACACCCAAGATAATCCATCATTACTTCATACCATCGACTTTAGTTACATGTGTCTAGAATTTAATCAACTAGATTTTCCTCTTATAATGTTACTAAAACATAATCAGTTCTTTGATATAAATTATTGAGAGTGACTTATTACTCAAATAGAGAAATCTATTTGTCTAATACTTAGATTTCAAGCATTAACTTATTTAAAATATCATTTTTCTCTCTGACTTCTTATGGTCGTGTCATCAAAGCATAGATTCTCTGTTATTCTTTCAACTTTTCATTCTTTTTCTTCTAATCATTCATGTAATCTTAAATATTCAAAGGACGTATTATTTTAACTATGGATGCTGGGTTAATGTTGAAGTATTTCATAAAATATTATTCAATCTGGTGTCTCTCATGAATGTAAGGATAGTTTCTTAATAAGATCGTAAAATCACTTGGTGAACTATTTATAGAGTAATGAAGATTTCTTTATTAGAACCATTTAATTAAGAATAAGCCACCTGTCGCAAGGAATGTTCCAAGGAATGCTAAGACGGCCTGAATGGTTAATTACAATTCAGTTTTATTTACAGTGTATGCCACTCCTATAAAATGGTAACATCCTTATTCTTCATTCTCTTGGCTATCCATCAAATTAAAATGATATTCCTTGTAACATAAGTCAGAAGTAGTGATGATATTGTATATTCCGACGAGAACGAAGATTAGTAGTAATAGAATAGAATATAATTTGATTGATTGAAAGAATAAAGGGATTCCCTCGCCTAAAATCAATCAATGGATCTACCTAAAAACTGCAATCTGATGATGTCCTCGCAGACTCCAATCGGTATTTTATTAATTGCCATATTGCAACATGGACAATATTCCTATTCATTTTGAGTCTAATATCCCACTTATTTTGCCTTGGCATGAGCTTAGGCTAAACCTAACATAATTGTGGATTGAGTAATTACTGAAATCTGGAGGCAGAGCATAAGGATTGTATTGTTTGTTTTAATTCATTAAAATAATATATCCCAAATCCACCAATCAAATGAGAGGTTCGATGTTTTTTGTGTGCCAATTTTTGAGTCACATTTTTTATATTAAAAATGGCAAGAACTAAATAAACTGCAAGAAAGAGCACTGCTGGTAACAAAAAGCCAACCAAACATTTGGCCACCAAAGCAGCCAGAAAAACTGCTCCAGCTGTTGGTGCTGCTGGAGGTTTGAAGAAGCCACACAAATTTAGACCAGGAACTGTTGCTTTAAGAGAAATTCGTAAATACCAAAAATCAACCGAATTGTTGATCAGAAAATTACCATTCTAAAGATTAGTTAGAGAAATTGCTCACGAATTCCAAAAGGAACTCAGATTCTAAAGCTCTGCTGTCTTGGCTCTCCAAGAAGCTGCTGAAGCCTACCTTGTTGGATTATTTGAAGACACAAACTTATGTGCAATCCATGCTAGAAGAGTCACAATCATGTCAAGAGACATCCAATTAGCTAGAAGAATCAGAGGAGAAAGATTCTGATATTTTTATTAAGGAAAATTATTATATAACATTTTCATAATTCTTTATATTTACATTGCAAATATGTAGATTTTCACCCATTTACCATGTAGTCCCATCTATTATTCAATCTAAACTAGTTAGCATGCAAGTAAATTAGAACCATTGGATTTCTAAATAATATAGAAAAGCATTATATATAAATAATGTATGCAAATTAATATTTAAAAACAATAAAGTGTATTGTATTAAATTTATAACTAATAGTTCAGAATATGTACTTTGAGTGTCCTTGCTCTTTTAGAAAGGAATTAGAATAAGAGAGTTAAATCATTCGACACATTGATTGTTGTTAAGAATTTAATAGTGACAGTCCCCTCTGCAATATGTACAAAAGAGGAAATGTTGAAGAAATACCAATTGAACAATTAGTAACTTTCTTATGCGATCTAAAATTACAAGTAGAAAGAATAGAAATTGTTCTAAACAGAAGTAAAATAAAATATTATTGCTTTATAGGAGGCTACAGAAAATAAATATTGCCAATAATTTCAGACTTAACTTTTGATCAATCTAATAAATTGTCTTCCAGTTCTCAAATCAAATAAAACAATGTTGAAGTCAAATAAAATAGTATTGTGCTAAGATTTCGTTCAAAAAACAAAGCCAATGTGTAATAGCCATTTAAAATTGATTTAGGAGATCTGAGTTAAAATAATAAAGCTTCTTCTTCACTTTTCTCACCTCGCCTTTTAGAAGATGATAAAAGTTCAAATAATATGACAACTCGTGATCCAACAAGTATAATTTAAGAACAATCAAAAATTAATAGTTTACAACAATAAGATCAAAAGCTAGCATGTGAAGCTTGCAGAAAACCCTTTTATTTTAATTAAGATTTTGGAAAATTATGGTTCTTAGAGAATTGCGGACATGTCATGTGTAAATTTTGCATTCATCGATTGGCAAGAGAAGATTATATTGAAAATAATGGTAAAATTATGTGTAAGGAGATTGGATGCAATGCTTAGATGAGGCAATTTGAACTAAAAGAAGTACTTGGAATTGATATGTTTGATGATTTGGATAAAAGATTAGCACTTAAAAATTAAAATATAGTTGAATGCATTAAATGCCAATTTCAATCATCCTTTGATAAGGGTAGTTCCAAAGAATTAGATGAAAGTAAATAGAGTAAAAATATCAGTGGTGAGGCATCGATTAATTATGGTAATAATAGATTTATCTGTGAATAATGTAAGACTGAACAATGTAGAGAATGTAAAGCAGTTCCATATCATATTGGTATGACTTGTTAATTATACAAGACTATTTAACATACAAATAAATGCATTCTTTGTGATTTCCCTTGTGAAGGAAAAGTCTGTAATAAAGAATATTGTTAAAGGAGAATATAAAGAGTATGTCAAAATACATTAGATTGTGGTCATAGTTGTAATGGAGTCTAGGGAGAAGAATGCTTATGTTTACTTTGCTCTAATTAAGATCCAAACGACTATTGCAATATCTGTTTTACTGAACCCTTAAAGTTTGCTCCCTGTATTAAAACAGAATGCGGTCATATTTTTCATGAAGAATGCATTTTGAAGAAATTAGATGCCAAATGGAATGGACCTAGGATTTCGTTTGAATATTGTACATGTCCTTCATGTAAGAAATGGTTGAATGTCAAGCATCAGAAGATTTAGTTAAAATTAAATGAAGCTATATAATTCAAATAATAGATATAGGAATTGTGTATTGAAAGATTAGGTATAGAAGGAAAGAAATAAGCACAAGAATTAAGAGATCCTGAAAGTTCGTATTATTAAAAACCTTAGGAATTTGCAATGGATAAATTTTGTTTTTATGAATGCTTTAAATGCATTAAACCTTATTTTGGAGGAATCAAAAATAGTTTAGCAGGTGCAGAGAACTATGGCAGAATCTAATTCAATAAAGAAGATTTAATATGCCCAGGGTGCTGCCCTATCTCTTTTGAGGCTAAATGTAATAAGCACGGTTATAGATACGTTGAATTTAAGTGCAGATTCTGTTGTTCTGTTGCTGTTTGGTTTTGTTTGTATTTATTTAATCTAAATTTAGAGGAAAAATCCATTATTGTGAAACTTGCCATAGTGGAAGAAATCCGAACATGAGTAAACCTTGTCCTGGGCCAAAATAATGTCCATTAGGTGTTGATCATATGCCAACTGGATAGGAACATGTCTTGGGATGTGCACTTTGTAGAACTAAAAGATTGGATGTTATTCTTAAATAAAAATGATTTATAGTATTAGTATATATGCTTAATTTTTATAGCAATTTCATTTAATACTATAATCATATTTATATAATAGTAAAACTATTAGATGGTGGTGTATTAATATTACAATTAAATGTAAATTCTATTTATGATTTAAGTCAACATTTATTGGAAATAACAAATGGAATGAAAAATGCAGACTGAATCATTATTGATTAATTCTAAGGTTTTATTAAATAAATATGCGTTCAAATTATGCAACAAATACCGAGAATGGGTCTGCAACTAAACCATAACAATATTTTGAGGGTAATAGAAAAGGAGAAGTGAATGAATTGAAAATGTATCAATATATTCATCGAATATAGATTGGTCAAGAATACTATTAATGAAAAGGATGACAAAAAGAAAAGAGAAGTAGTTAAGAAGGTGATTGCTTACATGACATTGGGTAGTATTAGACACTAAATTAGGAATCGATGTTTCTAAATTATTCCCAGAAATGTGCATGGCTTCTTATACTAATGATCTGGTATAGAAAAAGATGATTTATTTGTATCTGACCACTTATGCTGAGTAGAACAAGGATATGGCATTCATGGCTATAAGTACATTTCAAAAGGATTGCAAACACAATGATCCAAAAATTCGTGGATTTGCATTGAGAAATCTGTGCTCGCTTAGATTCAGTGGTGCAATAGAATTTCTAATGCCTGCAATAAAGGAGGCATTATCAGATATTGATGCATATGTCAGAAAAACTGCAATTATGGGATGTGTGAAAGTGTTCTACATGCAACCAGAGCAATTAAATAATATCGAAGACTAATTGTATAAGATGATAAGTGATAATGATCCTCTCGTGATTATAAATGCCATCCATGCACTAAATGAAATATTAGCACAAGAAGGCGGGATGGCATTATCCAAAAAGATGGTTGATTACTTAATAGGGAGATTGAAAGAGTTTAATGAATGGGGATAGGCTACCATTTTAGATGAGCTATCTAAATACTCCCCAAAGGATGATAAGGAGATGTTCAACATCATGAATTTCTTAGAGGAGAGATTGAAACATTCCTGCTCTGCAATTGTTTTAGGAGTTATCAAGGTATTTATGAACTTTACTAAAAACAAACCTCAAATATATGAATAAGTTATCACCAGAGTCAAACTACCATTAGTTACTTTGGCCTCAATTAGTGAAGGCAACTTTGAAATAATGTATACAATTCTGTGTCACATCAAATATATTGCATCCAAAGGATATAACTCAGTATTTGCATCTGATTACAAATCCTTCTATTGCAGAGTTGATGAACCAACCTACATCAAATTAATTAAACTTGAAATTCTATCATTGATTGCATGTGACTTCAATTTAGGAGACATGCTTAATGAATTAGGAGAGTATGTTACCGACGTTGATCAAGAAATCTCTAAGAAATCAATCTAAGCTTTGGGTTCTATTGCCATAAGATTACCAGACTTAGCAACTGCCATTGTAAAATAATTATCTTCCTTTGTTACTCTCTAAGATTATATCACAAATGAGGTCATTCTTGTATTCAAAGACATCTTGAGAAAAGAACCGAAGCACGTTAAAGATTGTTTGGAAATTATTCAATCTGATAACATTACAGATTCAAATTCAAAAATTGCATTGATTTATATTTTGGGCCAATTTGGTAGCCAAATCCCTTTGGCTCCTTATATTCTAGAAACATACATAGGGGCCTAGGAATCAGTTGAATTAAAGCATACTCTCCTTACATCTTGTTTGAAAGTGTTTTTCGTTAGAGCACCAGAAATGCACTAAGTCTTGGGTAAGTTATTCTATGTAATTATTGATAATGAGAATGAAGATATAGATCTAAAAGATAGAGCTGCATTTTATTACAGAGCTTTAAATTCAAATCCAACTGAAGTCAAGTAACTTTGGCAATATAGCATCAAAGTTGATAAATTCCTTGAAGAAACTATCATAAATAAAGAAGCTCTTCTATTTGAATTTAATTCTTTGTCTGTCATCTATGAGAAAAATGTTAACAAATTCATCAAACCGATTGAGTACTTCAATAATCTAAGAAACAAAGAGTTGTAGGATCTTAATTAAGAACAACAACAAACTCAAACAAGTGCTACTTAAGAGTAGACCTCTGATGTTATTGACAATCCATAATAGTAAACCTACAGCTAGACTAATGATCTCCTTGAAATTTCTGAATAACCTCAATCGCAGAATTATCTGGGTGTTGATAGCTTCATAGTCAATTTTACTATTGATGCTGATCATTTTGAGAATATGTGGACTAATTTAAATGACGGGTATCAATTAAATCATCTATATTAGTGCTACCTTTACAAGAATGTTAGTTCGAAATGACATTGCCAATGAAACTACAATTGAATAATTATTCAAGTAATACAGGCTGTATAATATTGCAGCAGGAGAAGAGGAGAATGTGTTGAAAATGTATTTCTATGGATCCCACTAATGCTAAGTCTTTTTTGAATTTGAGATTAACAAGAATCTTAGCACAGTTATATTAAATACCAGATCTGAAATCGAAGATCAAGCTTATTTAGCATCTAAATATGTTGAAGATTTTCTTAAATAAGTTCATTTAATTGAATGAAAATATTATATTAAATATATGTATATGTTGAGTCATTTATTTTAATGCTCTTGATTTACCATTTGATTCAAACAACCATACATAAATTTTATTACATTTTTCCAATTCAAATTGCTCAGATTGCATCCAATAGAATTCAAAAATTGAATATTATAATTTAATTAAACTGGAATCTTATATTTAAATTTATATTCATCGTTTTAATTTTATAAGGTAACAAATAATTATGGAGTTATTTTATTTTATTTTTATATTTATTATGTCTTTTTAAAGAGATAACATATTAATAAAAGAAAATAGATTAAAACCAATTCAAAAGCGATTCATTGCAAGGAATTTGGTTATGAATGAGCCATAAACACAAAGCGACAGAAATATTTTCCAAGAAATCAATGACGAGTTTAATATTGATAAAGGTCCAAAGTATAATGATAAGGGGGAAATCATCAAACACTCAATTTTAGGTAAGCCTGACTGGTTCAATAAAACAAAGCATGGTAAAAAGTAAGCATAATTCGATGAATTTAATCTTCGATAACTTCCACAAAAATAATCGACTAAAATTGATATAGATCAAAGGTCCATGGCCAAGAGCGATATAAAAAGCTAATAGAAAGGAGGAGGCTCTGGAAAATTCAAAAAGGAAAAAAGAGATCAACTAACCACTAAAACTCAATTGCTTTAGGAATTGGAGAGGATTAAAGAGAGAATAGAAATGAATAACGATATGGAGGAAAGAAAATTGAAGTATATATTAAAGATTTAGTATAGAGAGTTATAACCTGTCGTGAGATCTAATGCTACAAAATAAGAGAGAGTCATGGAAAAGCATAATAGGATTGAATAATACTGGAATGATTTTACTTAAAAACAAGCAAATAAATTAGGCAGATTTCCTTCTGATTGTCAATTGATATAAGCTGAAAATTATAGAACAAGATTAGAAGCTGCTGCAGCATTTGATGCTCTTAAAACTGATTATGAAAGATTTGGACCAAGAGTTTGGCAAATGACTCTTAGAAAACCTGACTAATCAAATGAAATGACAGTCAAAATGAAGGACACATAAATGATTGTAGAAAATGAAATGAAATACGATTTTATAGTGGTATAAATATTAAAGTTATTCAGGGATCTGATTTGCCTAATGCTTTTACAGAATCATCTGTGTGTGGTCATAAGGGAGGGATAGAATATTACAGAAAACCCAATTTTCTACCTGATAGCAGTCAATTAACAATTTCCAGTAGATTTAGAAAATATACAGATTCTGATATGAATTAGAGTTCATTACCCTTTAAGAGCTTTCGAAGTGAAGAATATTTAATGAAAAAGATTGAGAAGCAAAAAAGCTAGTTCAATTAATCTCACATGTTATCAATTGATAAGACTGATGGATATGATTAACTAATAATATTAGGAAAGAATTAGTATGAAGTGGAAAGGCAAATGTTGTTGAACGATGGCACAGATAACACTGGAGTCTATCGTAAGAACATTGAAAAGATACCTGAGGAATTAACTAAAGAGTAAATTTACGAGCAAAATTTTACTGGAACATAGAGATTAATTTTGCCATAGATTTATAAGTCCTAAATTTCGAGGATTAAAAAATAAGGATCTGCCACTAGTAAAAGTTAGGATTCAAGGAGTAGTCAGGATTTTCAAACAGAAAATTAAACAGTTATATAATGAAGAGAAAGATTTTGATTTTGTATTTCACATGATTAATATACTTATTTTATATGAAGCTTTTTCATTTTTTCTTGTTTCCTCCTTTAGCTTGAGCAGCTGCTTTTCCTCCAGCATTATTCTTTCTCAAAGATTTAAGTTAGGTACTGAGGAGTGCACTTCTCTATTTTTATAATTGAAAATAGCATTACTCTCTTTCTGAGAATCATAACTCTAAATCTATCAAAATCTGTTAATTTAGCTCTTAAAGCTTTCTTGGCAACTTTCTTGGCAGCAACTAGTATTTTGATATTGTGCAAATGGGTCACTCTTTTTAATTGCCTTGGTAATCACACCAGTTCTAGCACCTCTGGTGGCACCTTTAAGATTGAATTTTGTAAGGGTCAATCTTCTGATTGGGATGACCTATCTTTAAACTCCTGTGGTGGGTCCATCAATGAGGACTCTCTTGTCGTTGAGGATTTCAACAATAGTGGCCAATTTGCCTTCTTATGGACCATAGTTGATCTTGACAACTCTTCCAACTTCAACGAACTTTCCAAGCACCTAGAAAAATTAATGGATGTTCTTACCATCTCTAATAAAACAAATTTTTTTTATTATTTAAAAATCCTTTTAATCTTTTTAAAAAGAGGTGTTAAACTAATATAATATATATTATTAAAATATATTCAATCAACCAAAGACCTCTCTTTTCTAACAAATACCTCAAAGTAATTCAGAGAATCAGATATAGAATTCAAATTTGTTTATATAAATTTTATTTAGAATATAAATTGTGACATATACTAATAATGTGATAATTCACAAATATTAAACCACTTTTTAGTTAAGTTAATTTTTAGTATTATTTATTAAAAATCCTATTATAAATTTAATAATATGAGAATAATCATATTTATCAATTCCAAACTATCAAATATACAAATTGATAAGCATACCATCGAATTCAATATTTTGAAAAGAACTCTAATAAAATGAGAAGCTTATATTAGATTGTAAATGTATTTAGAATAATTGAAAGAAAATTAGAAGTCAATCAGTCGGAATCTTTAATATATTATAAAATATGGAGTGTTCTCATCCAAAAAAAATACACATTCATA
This sequence comes from Paramecium tetraurelia, assembly GCF_000165425.1. NCBI lineage: Eukaryota > Ciliophora > Oligohymenophorea > Peniculida > Parameciidae > Paramecium > Paramecium tetraurelia. Next base: position 150,585 of record NW_001799144.1, on the reverse strand, counting down.
GTGAATCAACTTAAAAAATGAATCTAAAGTGGAAGAGAATAATAGTCCAATTAGTGGAGCAGTTATTGATTCTCCTTTAATGTAAAGGAGAACCAAGTTGATAAATATAGATAATTATATCCTTTAGCTATTTAACCAACACCATTTAGTAGTTTAAATATATCCTAGACTTTATCTTTGGATCAAATTACTATAAATAATTTATTATTTATTTTAGATATTAAGTTTGTCTATTATTTAGTGTATGCTAAAATAAATTAGAATTGAAATAATAGGGGAAGATGAAATAATGGGAATTAAACTGAAATATCCGACAACATTTATTAGGATTATTACGAATAATGAAAAATATATAAATAAAATTATTAAATAGATATGTCTAGAACAAACAAATAGGTTGAGTAGTAGCCAGCACCAAACAAGAAGGTCTAAGCACCCGCCAAGCCTTAAAAGCCAAAGGAGAATTATTTGACTCCAGAGGAAATCAATGATTTGAGGGTAAGAGTGTTATAACCATAAAAAAGGAAACATTTGATTTGTTTGATGATGATAAGAGTGGCACAATTGATGCACACGAAATTAAAAAGGTGCTTGAAGATTTAGGCGTTGATGCTAGAAACAAGTTTGTGTATCAAATGGTGTAGGATTTGGAAAAGTATTCATTCACATTTTAATGTTAGTTTTGGAGGCTCAATTGATTTTGATACTTTTGTTAATATTATATCAGACAGATTGGGAAATAATAAAACAAAAGAAGGTGCATTCAAATTGTTCCAAATTTACGATCCTGAAGATACTGGGTTTATATATGAAGATATTTTAGATTCATTGATTTCACAAACCTTAAACGTGTGGCAAAGGAATTGGGTGAAACTCTCAATGATGATGAATTGCATGAAATGATCCATCACATTCACATTCTTAGAAAAACAGAGAGCCCAGAATAAATCTCATTTGATGAGTTTTACGAAATCATTACCGCTCCAAGAAGATATTGAGAAAATAAAATTACATATATTAAATCATCATTTGGCATATATATATCTATATTTAAATATAATTCAAAATTTCAGGATAATGAATAAGATAACAATTATTAAATACTTCAAATAATAATATCAAATTAGTAAACAATATTAGAAAATACATAATAAAATAATAAATTATTACTATTATATCATTTTAGATATCTACATTAACAAATGAATAAAGTACCTTTCCATAATCAGAATTTTCAACCTATTAGTACATACTTTTTTGAGACTCTAATGCATATCTATTAACTTAGGTCTAAATATGGAAAGGTATATATTAATATTGTGCAAATCTATGTATTAAGAATCAAGAAAAGAGTAGAATTGAAACCTTATTATATGAATATAACATCAATATTAAGCATGAGAATTTATATCAATTTTAAGACTCCACAATGCCATCCGATTAAAAACATAGGTTTCTATTTGTTAAATTTTGAGGAGATCCATCAAATTAAATAATTTGTGGCGAATGTTCTGCTTAAGGAGAGCAATCCAATTCTATTTTGCACTAAGTTCTAAAAGGAGAAGATGATAATTGTAGAAATGGCAAATCCCTGTAAGTTTGTGACGGTGGTTCATCCTTTGATTTGATAGCTTCTTATATTTCTTATATGTTTAATTCTTAGACTTATCGATTTCTATTGTTCTTAACTTCCATTAATTCATTAATTTCATTTTCCAGTAATCCTTATCTACAAACTGGACAATTGGCTTATTTGGTTGTCCTTTAATAGAATATTAATATACCAATCTAATAAGCATTGTTCATGGAAGTAATGATTGCAAGGAGTTTTGCAATACTTCTCTTTTAATTCAAATTAGACCAAACAAACTGAGCAAGTATCAGCACTCATTTTCGAATCTACTTTTTAAGGTGGCATGTATTTCTTTAATACTTTCCTATCTAAAGCTGGTTTGATTTAGGTTAGCTTTTTATATTATCGCTTATAATGACACAGTATTATTAGAAATAGCAATAGACCAAAGATCACAATAGATATCAAAAGTATTGTAGCCCAAAATGGAAATTCTTCATTTTTATCAGAAGCTCTATTATTAATTTAGTATATATACGTAATTGTGATTGTAATTTCCTAAATTTAAGTGGAATTGAAATTGTACATGCCAATAATATAAATACTTTCTTAACTATTTTCTGTTTTTGGTAATAAAATTTGATTTTCATCGCTGTAAGAATCCAATACTATAAAATTTTATAGAAATGATGGAAGTCTAGTAACATTCACTTTATTAAATGAAATGATTGAAATACCAAATAAGGAGTCTCCATTTTGTACATAAATCTGGATATAATTAATTAGTAATTACCTCATAATCGTCATTGTCAAGAATGGTGTAAGCATAAAACCAGGTATTGTTAAGAATTAGAATTGTTACAGAGAATTCTTTTTAGATTTGTTGAATCGAAAGACTGCAATTTTACCCATAATGAGGGAACTGGCATGGTGGTGAAATATGTTATTTCTAAAAAATTAAAATTAGATTTACTGCTTCAGTTAGAGTCAAATTAAAATGCATTGTTTTGTTGATGTTTTTTTGATTTTAAAAGTGCTCTAACATTATACAACTAACTTTGATAGTGATGTTATCAGTGGAATTGAAATACACTTTTTGAATATTAGCTTTAATGGAATAAGCCAATGAATCATTATGAGTTTGGTTATTAATGATGACTTAGAGCAATGGTAAGCAATAATTGTTTGATGGTAATTGAGTAATTATGAGGGACAACTAATAACTTTTGGAACTATTCAAATTGGTTTGTTGGATTTCCAATTAATCAGTTACATATTAAGTATTAAAGCTAGCTAAAACAGCTGAGATGCATAATAAAAATATCATTAAAATTAATGTATAGAAATTTATTGAAATTGCGCTACGCATATCAACCTTGTATATATTGAAATCATTTTCATTCTAGAGCCCACATAATTAACTCCAATAAAGATGACTGTGAGAGAAGCAATAAATCTTGCTATGGATGAAGAACTGGCTCATGATCCAAATGTATTTTTAATTGGTAAATTATTCAAAGTAATATTTTAGGCGAGGAAGTAGGGCTGTATCAAGGAGCGTATAAAGTTTCAAAGGGACTTTTCTAAAAGTATGGAGGCGAGAGAATTATTGATACCCCAATTACAGAGGCTGGATTCACAGGAATCTCAGTGGGAGCTGCCCTTTATGGGTTAAAGCCAATAGTTGAGTTTATGACTTGGAATTTTGCTATGCAAGCAATTGATCACATTATAAATTCAGCAGCCAAAGCTCATTACATGAGTGCTGGTGATTAGAAGGCTTCAATAGTTTTTAGAGGAATCAATGGGTAAATAAATAAATAATATGATTCAGAGCAACTGCATATGTGGCTGCACAACATTCTCAATGTTTTGCCTCTTGGTATAGCAATGTGCCAGGATTGATAGTGCTATCCCCCTATGATTGTGATGATGCAAAATCATTATTAAAGGCAGCTGTTCGTAATCCAAATCCTGTTGTATTTTTGGAGAATGAGATTCTATACAGTGAATCATTTGAATTGTCTGCTGAGGCCAGAGATCCAAATTACATTGCTCCAATTGGAAAGGACTAAGATCATGAGGAAAGGTGATCATGTTACAATCGTGGCATTTTCTAAAATGGTTGAGTATTCACTTAGAGCTGCTGAACAACTGTTTCGTGAGGGCATCAGTTGTGAAGTTATCAATTTAAGAAGCTTAAGACCTTTGGATAGAGAAACCATTCTTTAGAGTGTAAAGAAGACAGGAAGAGTAGTTTGTGTTGAAGAAGGATGGCCATAATCAGGAATCGGAGCTGAAATCGCTGCTCTTATTATGGAAGGAGGAGCCTTTAAATATTTGGATGCTCCTATTCAAAGAGTCACTGGAGTTGAAGTGCCAACTCCATATGCTTTCAATTTAGAAGCCATATCATTTCCAAAAACAGAACAAATTGTTGATGCTGTCTTAAATGTGATTAAAAGGGGCTCGTTGATTTATATTTAAATTATAAAATGGATCAATATACAGTTCTTGGTGAAGGTGCTCAGCACATTGTCTATTAATATATTGGTGAAGATCCCACTCTGAAGGATAAGGTCATTAGAATTCGTAAGCCAAGGGACATGTGTGAGATTTCCACGAATCTCATTATGCCTTTCAACAATACGGATTGGACTCCTCTTAAAAAGTATTTCGCAAAAAAGCAACCATACCAGATAGGGGATCAATAATGTTAAATTATGGACAATCTATTTTTTAATGTTGTATTTGCGGTGGAAATCAAACCCAAAACATTCTTACCAATTTTATCAAACAAATAAGAAAACAAGGACTTATGTGATCCTAAGAATCAAAGATTTTTTATGATCCAACTCTTAAAGGCTTAAAAGAAATTACAAAAATCTGGCAAAGATATTTATCAAAGCACAAAAGTGGAAATCGATTCCTTAATCTCTAAATATGACCCTAGGAAGTTTTATAACGGGAAGGTTGAAAATTTATTTGATGCGATCATTGATTTAGCAGAAATACCTGAGAACAATTTTAGACTCTTTAATAAATAATAGAAACAGGTTCAAAGCATTGAAGAATTTAATATAGAAGAGGTAATATACATACCAATATTTTTAGATAGCCTCAATCATTAGCGAGACTCTGCTGTTAGAGGATCTCATTCAATAACTCAAGGGATTCTTTCATATGTTGTAGTAAATGAATCTCACAGTTGAAGAAACTTAGGAAGCCTATGAGAAATTAAGACAAAGAAACCTAACCAATAAATAATTATAGGAAGTTGTGGAAGGAAAGTGTTAAGATCCTGAAATATAAAAGCTAGCCTTTAAATTGTTGACCTTTTCCTCCTTTTAAGCTTTGAGTGATCTGTCAATCATCGCAAGTTTCAGGAGGGAAGGCTCAGGCAAATTCGTTGAAGTGGGCAATTAAAAACTGTTTTATCAGTATTCAATAGTTGATTGTGATTTGAAGCCATTGAATAAAATTGGAGATTACCTGTCAACCATAGACGAATTAATCAAATTGAGAAATTATTATGATTCTCTTAAATGAATTATTTTATATATAAAAATGAATAAATTGATCCCAGCCATAGTCTCAGATATTGATGGAGTATTAGTGAGGGGGAAGTCAATAATTCCAAATTCAGACACAGTTGTTAAGCAATTATTGAATTGCCATTACACAAATGGAATCAGACACAATATTAGGATTCCCTTTTATCTATTGACTAATGGAGGAGGATGCACAGAGTTGGAGAAAGCCAATTCCTTGAATAAGATTATGGGTTCAAATTTTAAGAGAAATCATATCTTTTTGAATTACACTCCATTAAGACCAATAATGAATGAATATTAGAATAGATTAATTTTAATCTGTGGAGCTGGCAAACTAACAGAAATAGCTAAGGATTGTGATCTAAAATATTTCTACACAATAGATGAATATTCTGCATTGTTTGATTAAGTTGCTTTTAAATAATATGATCCTGAGATGATTAGATAATATGAGGCTGACATCAAATAAAGACAAATGGAATAGATGAAAAATAGACAAATCGAAGCAGTGTTTATAGTATTTGATCCAATAAAGTGGGAAGAGAGTATTTAGACCATTTCCAATTTGGTTAAGGTGAATAAAGATATACCTATTTATGTAGTCAATAACGATGCGACTTATGCAGATTAATTTAAATTGCCAAGACTGGCATTTGGAACATTCACTAACACTCTCATTTCTATTTTAAAGAAACAGTACAATATAAATCCAAATATCATTTATTACGGAAAACCATCTCTAAATACATTTAGATATGTATAATCTTATATACATGAAAAACATGAAAATATTGGTAATTTTTATATGATTGGTGATAACCCTACAAGTGATATAAGAGGTGCAAACTTAATTGGATGGCCATCATTATTGGTGAGGAGTGGTGTGTTCAGAGATGGTGACAATGATCCAAAAGATCCTGGGAAATATGTTGTGAATGATTTAATGGAGGCTTACAATAAGATATTGCAATTAGAAGGATTAAAAGTTGTTTAATGATGTTTTAACTATATAAATTTAAAAATGGGTGCTAATTCTTCTTAGAGTGAGAAGTTTGTGCAAGAGTTCCAAAGACAATGCGTAAAGGTGAGGGAGCTAAAAGACTTGCGTTTTGGAGATGTTCAGATTTACAGAACTCAACAGAATACTTTCATAATGGTCAAAAGCATCTGGTGCAACAATTCATCAGAATATGATGCATCCATCAGTAATATAAAATTAATTTATTTAGGTAATTGTGAAAAGAGATCTAAGATCCAACATTAAAATTTAGTCAAACTCTTAGGATATCATTCAAATTCATAAAATTAATGGTGTGGAGATTTTTCAAAAATTACTGTATATTTGGAATTCTTTGACTACACTTTAGAAAAGTCCATTGAAACAAGAAGACAAACCAATCAATACTTTACTGAAGCTGAGCTTTGGAAGATGTTATTCACTATTGCTAAATTGGGAATTTATCTTGAAGAACAAAACAAAGTTCTTGGAGACATCAGACCTTGCAACATTTAATTGTCAGATGATTTGAAAATGGCTGTAAGTATCCTCCTTAATTCTTTATAGGAATTAGGCATATTGAAACCAGATCAAACAGGTTATTAAAGACAAATTAATAATCAAGAAATAGCATATTTAAGTCCAGAACAACTATATTCAATCAACAATCCTTCAATTACAGCCAAATCTGATGTCTTTTCTTTGGGTGTCACTATGCTAGAATGCTCAACTCTAATGAGTGGAAAGAATCTCTATAAATCTAATAGAATTGATGGCCATTTCCTTTAACAATTATTAGAAACTGTGAAATAACTTGGGTATTCAAATCCTTGGTACAGGATGGTCAGAGAGTTGTTAAAGGAGTAGCCTGATGAAAGACCTTCATATTAAGATATTTATGTAATTTCAACTTTTATATATTAAGGATGCCCTCAAATAATTCGAAGTTCAGATTCTGAATCTCCAACCCTTTTCCCTTTTATACTAACAACCTCAATTACCATAATAATCAATATCACCATATCGACCATAACATTAATAATATTCATAATCTTTGCCACCTCCACATCTGTAATAATAATAACCCCAAACTTAAGTTCCCATGTAATTTTAATAATTCTAACAACAATAATAATAGCCATAATAATAATAGCAAATAGTTTAACCTTAACAGATACAGTCTTTGCCTTAATAACCACCTTTTTAATACCAATAGTAAGTGCCTTCACAACAACCAATTTTAGCATCTTAATTACCTTCTTAATAGCCATAATAATAATAACCATTGCCTTAAAATTAATTTCCTCCATAACAATCTTATATGTATTCATATCAATAACAACAACCTTATTTAAATGAATTAGCAAATGCTTAGTCCAATTATTTTGTATAATAACCTGTTCACCATGTACCCTAATAAATAGAGTAGTCCCCATATCATACATTATAGTCACCTTAAAATATGACATCAACAATGTATTATCAAGAAGAGGAGTAAGATGATGGATTGAATGAAATTGACAGAAAGATTTAATAAGCATTGAAAATGACGAGGGATACTGAAATGAGAAATAAATAAACACCGAATTACTATTGAAATGATAATTGCAATATAATCAATAATTAGTAGTATAAATAACTCCCTTCCATTTCTAACTTCTCAAGTTTAATGTATAACATAAAATCCAGTTAAGATGTTAAGTATTCTTACACTTGATGCTAGACGAGCATACACCATTTTAATTAAAATTTATTTTTCAATGAAATGTAAAATTCTATTATTTCCTGTAATTTAATAAATTCAATTGTTATCCTTAGAAGTGTCACTTTGAACCTTGAACAATCTTAGTTAAAGTACAATAATATGGAAACCAGAAATAGAACGAAATTTGGTATAATTTTGTGAGGTTAACAAGTATAATTAGATAATGTCAAGATTGGCCAATGATGATTGAAATAAAATGTAAAGAATTAATTTTAGTGGCTTTTTAAAAGAGGATTGAAAATCTAGTGTTGTTAATCCATTCTGAGATTAAAATTATTGAATATTTAAAAATTCATTTTTTCTAGTATAAGCAATAAATTTATTGTAAATATTACTATTGTTGGTGAGATCGATAGCTCTTATTATTTTAGTAGATGGGAAACAATCTTATAAAAGATTGGATGAGTAGCTGAAAATAATATTTTTATAAAATTTATTGATCTAATGAATGCTTGCGTCATAATGAAAGATAATACCTCATTCTTAATCACAAACATTTGACTCTATGGTTCAGAAAAATAAATATATAATGAGCTATTCTACCACAGATGAGAGATTGATGGATTCACCAAAAAGAACAGAAAGCACAGATATCTAATCTGACGGTTAAATATTTAAGAAGGGACTTAATCCGTCATTCTTAGGAATTTAATAAACATCGAAAGTCACTGTATTTAAATATGCTATTTTAAGGTGTCTAGAAGATATCTCGATACTAAAACTCATGGAGTTTAATTATATTATTAGGAATTTACTCCTTAATTTGTAGATGCTCAAGTAATAATCGTACATGGATTTGGTGAGCACTCAGGAAATTATCAATAAGTAAATTCGAATTTCATTCTTCTAGTTGACTGATTCTTTTCTACTCAACAATTTTAAAGTTTATCTCTATGACCAAAGAGGATTTGGCTATTCTGGAGGTATAAGAGGCTAAGCCACCGTTGAATAAATGCACATGGATTTAGACATCGTTTTATAATTAGTTGATAGATCAGTTCCTTTATTTATATTTTGTCACGCTCTCGGTGCTTCTATGGTTATCAGCTTTTGTTTAATGAATCCCTCATTCCAATTTTAAGGACTTATTTGTAGTAGTGCTTAATTACGAGTGCCAGCCAAATATGGGAAAATCAAGATGCTCACCCTTAAACTCATGACTAAGTTATGCCCTGATCTCCAAGTCAATACATACCAAAATTTATCATACGCCTCAAAAAATAATCATCATATCAAAAAGCTTGCCACTGATCACCTCATGCATCCTTATATGAGCATCTAATTTGCATACAATGTACTTCTATTTCAGCAATTCATTTTGCCAAATGCAACTAAATTCAAAATCCCTGTCTTGTTATTGCATGGGAAAAGAGGACAAAGTTGCATCGCACTTAGATTCCCTTGATTTTTATAGACTCATCCAATCCAAAGAAAAAACACTGAAAATATTTGAGCAAGGATTTCACGAATTGCACAATGACTCTGAATGGTCTAAAATGAAGATTCTCATCACTTAATGGTGCACAAAAATGTTAAGCAAAGATATTAAAATGTCTTTTATGAGAGAACACAATTACGGAGTTGTTGTTAAACAATACAGAAGCAAAATGAGAATCATCGTTGCAATTCTTCTCATGTTATTCAGAAAGTAATTGTTTTTATAAATTCTATTAGAAAATATGCATGTTTAAAAATAAGTACTAAAATTAGCATCATAATATTTATAGAGTTACTTCTAAGAGTGTTCATTTCTAATTGAATATTGTAAAGTTTTATATACTAATTAATATAATATGAAAAATAACAGATAAAATTTTATCGATTTGATCATCCATCTACTTGATTTGGAAGAACAAATAGAGAAAACAAAGATTCATATGACTTCGAATGAATATTTCACTCTTTACAGAGCTTTCTAAATAATTGATGAATAAAATACAAATTAAATAACAATAGATGCAATTTCAAAATTAATCTCTAAATCTCCTGATTAATGTGCGTTGTTAATTGATTATTACTCTGAATTTAAAGACAATAAGTTATCTTTTGCTAACTTTATGAATTTGTGTTTGCCAAGGAGTAAACCTTAATTAAGAGCATAATTGACATAAAAACTCCAAAAAACGATTGGTTCCCCAGAGGAATAAGAATTAATCAAAGAACATTTATCTATTCTATTAGCAACTGAAATTCATTTTTTATAGTAGATTAAACAACACCCAATAGAAGTAGAAGGGTTATTGGATTACCCATTTAAACAGAAGGATTTGAATTAATTAGTAGGTGATTTTGGCTATAAAATAAATATAGAAGCAATCTGGAGAAGATTGGATTTTGATTAAAATGGTATTGTTACTTATGAGGACATGAAGAAATTGTTTAGAGAGCATGATCAAAGCATTGATGATTATGAATAGGAAATGGGGAAGGAATAACTGAGGAATAAAGATATAAAATTGGGATGGATAAACAATAAATCATGCCCATATCATTCATATTCGAAATAATTCAGAAAGAGAATTCAAAACTTTTAGGAATTTGAGAAATAAAAGACCATTTTGAGGTATGATTATAACTAAGTTTAGATAAAATGAATGGAAATAAATACGGAGTTTTTTATATTTGATCAAAGAACACAGTTAGATTTATTAATAGATTGATCAATTATTGGAGAAGCTAAATAAATTTGATAGTATAAAGCTATTTGAATTGTTGAGCATCAATGGGAGATTGGAATTTTAGTATTTGCAAAAGTAGATATAAGAGATTGTGGGATAGGAGTTCCAGCTGGATTATTCGGATGTGGAGTAGTTGATGATCTTTTTTGGTGGTCAAAGTTATGAAGAATTCAAACGCTCATTAGAATGCAGTAGGATTTTGGAGAGAAAGCAACCTATAAATATGAATGTCCTGAAGATGCTATTCATAAAATTGATATTGTTGTTGCAATTAAGTAGATATTTGAAATAATAATACGCAAAGAAGGCTTTGATATAGAACAAGGACTTGTTGAATGAATTCGGGGAGTTTTCTTAGTCAAATGTTTTGTTGATGGCGAGGAAGGCAGAGGTAGAATTGAGTTTGGAAGAAGTTAATGTGTTTTTTAAAGGTTAAGAGGTTTTGGAAGTTAGGAATGTTATGAGTTTTTTGAAATGATTTATTATATATAAAAATTATGGAAGAAATTGTTAATGGAGAGGATGATGTCGAGCCGTAATTTACATTTATTACACACACCCGAACTACATAATTTCGTATTTCTGTGATGAGGAAACGAATTGAGATAGCATCTATTAATAGCCTAGATTAAATTTAAGTTCCATTAAGCATAGATTAAACTATCTATTGGCTATACGAGGAGGGCCGAGAAATCGCTTTTGGATTGAGGTAGGGAGATCTTACCAATTATTACTATGGAAATGAGAGTGAGCTGTCCCATTTTAGGATATTGATTGGGTGCAAAATTTCATATGGAACATTTAGACAGGACTATTTCGTTGGTGATTTATTGGGAAAAGGCACATTTTCAGAAGTATGAGTTCTTCTATGACCAGGTAATGAAGGTGACTAGTTTGAGGGATGGCAAAGAGTATGCTTTAAAGAAAATTAAATTGCGTAACGAGTCTCATTTAAAGAATATTGAAATTGAGGTAGCTATTTTGCATAAGTTAAATCATTAAGGCATCATCAAGTTACATGATGTATATCGATTAAACGAAGACACTTATGGGTTAATTACTGAATTAGTCATTGGACAATCTCTGGACTCAATTATTAATAAATAGAAAGTAAGGTTTTAAATAACGTGTTAGCAAAAAAAGAGTAAACTGGAAGAACGAGACATTTAAATGATTCTAAAATAAACTCTATAAATCATTGATTACTTACATTAGAATAATATAATTCATCGAGATATTAAACCTTAACATATGATTTTATGTTAAAATAAAACGATTAAGATATTAGATTTTGGTTTAAGTTCTAATGAGAGTCAAATGTCTTGCAACTGTGGTACTCCTGGTTATTTGCCACCTGAATCATTTCGAGAGCAATCGCTATACACATCTAAAGGAGACATATTCAGTTTGGGAGTGGTTTTTTATAAGTTATTGAATAGAGGAGTTAGTTGTTTTGATGCAAATACACTCGAATCAATAATGAGTAAAAATAGACGTTGCATGATTGAATATCAAATCAATGGGTATTCACCTCAAGCTCTGGTACATTTTTGAAATGAATTCTAAGCATTTGCTCAAATAAATGCTTCAAAAAGATCCAGTCTTGAGAATCAATTCGCACGATGCGCTGAATCATACTTATTTTACTGTCCTCCGTGAATCCCAGAATCTAAAAGAAGATAAAGGGAATATTTATGTTTACTAAGCTCATCCTAGGCCATCCCACTTATCTAGGACGAACAGTGGTGAGTTAGAGAAAACTTCAAAATGATTGTAAATTATTATTAAATATATGTTCATGATATTTTCAATTGGTCAATTAGTTTATGTCATTTCTTTTTGGTGTTCTGAAGAAAGTCAGGAGTGTCAGGTTGGAGGTTTGTTTTAAATTGGATTGAATTTGAATGAGTTTAGGAGTGACAGACTTGTTAAGACTCAAGTTAATGAATTAATGTGCTTTTGGATTATTTGCTAGCAGCACACCCCATTTAGTTTTTTTAAAGATAAATTAAACAATAAATCTTCATGAAGACAATTTAATAAATAATGAGTTGTATTTATATTATTTGAGTTTTTTCCCTAGATAATCATATTTATTATTATAATGTTAGTATACACAGTCAACATAGATGATTATCAAACAATGGATGATAAAGTATATTATTAGATCAACGTTTATTGTTCAGATGGACACAGGAAGATTTGTAAACGATATTCTGACTTGAAAGCATTGAATGAAAAAATCATAGAGAAGAATTCTAACTTTAAACTACATTTAAATTTGCCTCAATTCCCTGGTAGAAAGATATTTGGGAGAACCAAAAATTCAGTCGCAGGAATCAAGTAGAGAGTAATAACATAAATTCTATCTAGGGAAAAGAATTATAGAACTATTTAGAAGAAGTATTAAACATAAAATAGTTGCAATAATTCTCATCAATTAAAGAATTGTTACCTCAACAACAATTACATTAAGAAACTATTTAGTTAACTCATAGTGATGAATATGATAAAGAAGTTTGTTGGCTATAAATGGATGAATTAAAGCGATCATTTTTGGAGAGACAAGAAATTAAAACACCCAAGAATTTAAAATCTAAATGCAAATCTAGCTTAAACACTAATGGATATGTCTAGAGATATCATTTTAGCATTGATGATTATGAAATCCAATAAGATGTAGTTTTATATACGATCACATTAACAGACGCAAAAAAGACTACTAATTATTAATTTACATCAAGATATAGTGATTTAAGAGAATATGATAAATTACTAAAAAAAGAGAATTTGAAGGTTGAATTGCCTGTTTATCCGAAAAGAAAGATCATATCTCAAACGAATGAAAATCCTTTCTTCATCTAAGAAAGATAGGAATAACTTTAGAAATATCTAAATGACATTTTCGCCATTAAAGAGTTAGTCTAAAGTGAACCTTTGCAATACTTTATTACAAAAATTAAATTAGAAGGTAAAGCCATTCGAGTAGGGCCTGTTCAATAAAAATAGTAAATTTGCACCAGATCAATTTTATATGAAAGTTAAGAGAATTTGCCAGAAAGAAAAAGCTCTTTTTGAAGTAACCAATTCTAAGATGTTTATTGCTTTTTCTATTATTTTATTTTAATAAATATTTATTTGCATATTTCACAGAATTGGTTGTACAATACTAAAGTAGCCTCGCTAATAGGGGAATAAGTGTGTGTTCCAAAAATGTAACAAATAGTAGTTTGTATGATGCTAATTTGAACCCAATAGTGAAAGGAGATTACAGTAAGACAGCCAACCATAATCAGAATAGACCAGAACACTAATAAGATTTTGAATAGATTATGATGTACTAAATATAATTATTTCAAATTCTTAATTTTTATTTAACCAAATCCCATAATCTTGGATAATCTTTCTTTCCTTTCTTGACTTCAAAATCAACAACCACACCCATGGCTCTGTATCTATCTAATAAGGGATGAGTCTTTTCGTCATATTCCTTCATTCTTTATTCAATAACCTATGCGTTAATTCATTTATGTACTTCTTTCTTATCATCATCTCTAACCACTAATTTACCACCACAAGCATCACAGATTCCTTCCTTCTTTGGATTTAATGGCTCCATAACATAACCATCTCTATTGATGTCACACACATTGAAAGCTGTTCCACAACCAACACAAGTACGACGACTTACATATTTTTATTAAATAATACGCAGCTAATTTTTCAAGCAAAATATCTCCTCTTAAAGTCACATTAACAACCACATTTGTTGGTAAAATCTTTTCATACAAGTCCAATTATCTTAATGTTCTTGGGAATCCATCCAATATTACTCCCTTTGCAGACTCTGGCTCCTTTAACTTTTCTTACAAGATGTTCATCACAATCTCATCTGACACAAGACCACCCTTTGCTACGATGTCTTTAATTGTAGCGATTAATTTTGGATCAAATGATTTGGATGTATTGCCTTTCAAAATCTTACGAATTTCATCTCCTGTCGATATGTGGTTAAATTTAGTATCGTTGATCAATAACTTTGCAAATGTTCCTTTACCAACCTAATTTCATATTAATTCACTTTATTACTCCTGGTGCACCGAACAAAACAAGGAATTATTATCCTGGCTTAGCAACGCTAGCTGCATATCTTATCATGAGATTTTTCATATCCAATATATTAATTTAATGAAATAATCACTCTTTGCTCAGCGTATGAAGTTAAAAAAGGACATCCCATAATCAGATGAACAACTCTCCTTCCCTTAAACATTCAAAGTTGATCTCCCACCTCAACCCAATCGTGCCCAATTTCATGGCTTAAGTGAAAAAGAATATTAATAAATCGAAGAAGAAAATCTTAAAGCAATCAAAGAAATGAATCAAGAATAAGTCTTGGAATTACAAAAATAAATCAGAGAATCCTTGGGAGATAATTTATGCAAAATGTTTGAATCTGGTGACATCTACCAAATTAAACAATAAAAGCAAATGCAACTAGAAATTAACTAAAACATTACCAAAAATACAGAAATTTTTAGCAAACTTATTGATGAAGACTAAATCACAATATCCTAAATTCAAGAACTAATCAAATCCCCAGAAATGAGTAGTGTCAAAGTAGCACTCTAAAAAATTGAAAAAGTTATCAAACCCCAAAATGTTCTCCAATTGGAATCCATCAATCTCAGCGATTACCTAATCTCCGTTGGAAAATCAACTAACATTTCAGTATCCCTATTTTCATTTGATCTGCTTTATTCATATTGGACTAAGATCGTTCCCAATTGCTGGAATCCAATCTACAATTTAAAGGAAACCAAAGAAGTTGAAAATCTCTATGTTGACTTGCCTTAGATGGTTAATTAATTGTAGCATCATATTCCTTATTCAAAAGCCTTAGACCTCTTAAGAATTAGGAATATTCTATCCCAATCCAATTCTAAATACATAATCGAGCAACAATCAGTTGTAAACATTGATTGCAAACTTAAATCCATCATTTTGCTTTAATAATTTCAAGAATTACAACAAATTAACTTCATTTCATAAGAGTTTTCAGATTTTCTACTCTCAATTATATTCTATTATTTCAACTATCTACTTGATTCTTAATGTAATATAATCATTAGTGAATTATCAAAAGTTAAGAACTCAAACTTAAAAATAGCCATATTCTATCTCTATTAATCAAGATTTAGTTGCAAATTAATACACGAACCATTAATATTGGATATCAAGAAACCAGAAATTAATCAAGATATCTAAATTTATGAAATAGTCCCTTTTTAATCTGTCCTTGCACCACTATTCGATTCATTTAATTTGGCCATTTTTTCTGGTCAGGATATAGTAATCTGTCTGAAATAGATCGTTTCATTGATCTTTGATATAAGATATCTAGCAAAACAGATTATTTCAAGAAAGTAAAGAAAAGTCCATAAATGGAGTTTGTTGAATATTCTAAGAAATATCTTTTAAGAACAATTTAAAAATGAAGCGAATAAAAGAACATCTATAAAAGAAAATAATGAAAAGTATTAGCTTTTAGAATTGATCAGACAACAACTCAAAATCGAATTTCACTTAAAAGATGAAAAAGAATTAGTCTTTGAGGCCAGTTTATATACAGGGCTTTCCTAATTTTTGAGTTAGCATGAATATCAATTAGAAGTTGTTTAATAATATATTGATTGCTTTCATGATATTGATTTTGAAATAAAATCTGAATTTGTGCTCTTAAAACTATACAAATTATTAATATCGAATAATGAATTACCAACTGGATTAATAAACCTATACAAATATTTATTGGATAAAATAAATATTAAAGAATTAGGTGCACTACTAAATAAGAATGTCTCTTATTTTGAAAAATTACTCTAAAAATGTTAATATGATTCGTATTATAATTAAACACATGTGAACATCCTATTTTTGTTTATTAGTCCTCATTTTAATCCAGATTTTCACAACTTACTATTTTAAGAATTCCAATGTACACCTATATTGCAATATCTATCATCAGATATATATCTAAAACATTTAAATTACTTTACTGTAAAGCCAAATAAAGGATTAGAGATCTATAGATAAAATGTCTTGGATATAAGCAGTTAAAATGAATTTATACAAAAATGGTAGGCAGAAATAAGTTAATGGTGATGATATTTATGATAATGAAAATATATAACATGTCAATAATAAACTTTTATTTAATATAATATAACTTAAGTAACAAAGATATAATAGCACTTATATTTTTCTACATCCTTATAATGAAATATGCTACAAAATTGATTTTATAGAAAATATAGAAGAAATAAAAAATAATGAAAAATTGCATAATATTGAATTAAAGTCATGAAAAGCAGTCAAGGAATACATCACTTTCATCATTGGGTTCCTAGTATTTATTATAATTTCTATAGTTACCTCTTAGAATACATAAATGTTTCTTTCACTAATATATTGATAGTTTTTGCTTATAATTTCATGAACAAAATATTACTCATCCTAATATAATGAATTGATATTACATCATCATTTCCTACCCCAATCTAATCCTCTCCACACATAAAACCTGTAGGACTGATTTATTAATTTCTTTTATTAAGATGAACAATTGAGATTGATCAAGATCCCTCTAAATCAAACATCAATAGGAAATCATCTGAATTCGGATAGATGTAAAATGCCTTTTTTCTCAACATGAGCTTCCTCAACTCTGTCCTGAACTATACAATTAAACATTGGAATTCTTTCTCCTTATTAAATTCATTTCTCATCAACTTCTTCATACCATTAATCCCATTCTCTTATTTTTTAACAAATAATCGCAGGTTTACCAACGATTCCCCATAAACCCCAAAACATCTCCTGAATTCATTTTTCAGCATCCATCAATATAGGTTATATATTTGGGGCCTTTTCAAATTACTTCAAAAATTTAGTATAATCAAGGGCATATTGAATGAATCTATTTATAAAATATGAAATACTTCTCTGATTTGTTGCATTCTGGACCAATCCATAAATACAAATCATGTTCTGAAAGTACTAGAAAAACACCTCTGCTATCAAATGTTCTTAAAACCTTACCAGAATATAATTAATCCATAAGCATTCTACATACAATACTTTAAGGTCCACTCACCTCCTCTGCCAACTGCAAACACTCTTGGAGCGATAGGTATACTATCATACGAAGCTTATAATCTCTTTTAAAATAACAACAATTAGACTGTAAATCCCATATTAGGGGATGCTACACCCCTGTTTTTCTTAATAATATCAAATGCTTGAGAATAGGTAATTTATTAAGATATGATTAAATAAGCTATGCAAAGTGACACAGATCTTGATACGCCTTAGACACAATGAATCAACACTTTTCCATTATTCTTTTTGGCATTTTCAATGATGGCAATAACTTCATAGAATATACATTCAATATTTTCTGTCTTTGAATCTTTAAGATAATAAGTCTAATAAAAGAAATCATCGGGGAACTTATTTTTACATACATCTCCAGCACAATTGACTACATGAGTGACTCCAATTTATTTTAAGACCTCCTTATTATAAGCTATTTATTCACCTCCAACATAAAGGAAATTAGGAATTACAGATGAGCATTGCTCTGCAAAATGTTAAATTTTTAACTTTTTCCTATCTGTATCTCTGATATCAAAATTGAATCCATTTGAATCCTCTTATTCAATATCCTAATAAGTCGTATCATCTCGTTATAATTTCAGACTTGCTAGTGGTAATTTCATTGGTTTGACTTTTTCATTTTCATTGCACTCAACGCCTTCTACCAATGGTACTCCAATGCTGACTTCTTGGGAATGAGTTTTGCAATTCAAATCTAGTTTAGGAATATTAAGTGCAGGAACTTTGCTTTTTATTTGCGCAGGTAAATTAAATTAGAATGCATTATTAGTATTAGTGACTGGTTATTGTTATGGACTTATGTCTTCATACCTGTTATTTTCTCTGGAACGGCTGGATATTGGTTTTGGGCTTTCTTTAGACATAGAAGGAGAATCTTCATCTGAAATCTCATGTATTTTATTGTTAACTTCATTTGAATTTCTTCTAGGAAATGCTAATTCCTTGAATGGATCTTTTGGTTAGGCATCTCTACTAGTCAATGATTCTCTGAGATTCAATTTAGGTTTTTGAATTAACTTTGTTGGGTGTTTTGAATTTTAAATTTGTTCATCTTTCAAATCAACATGAATAAATTATTAAGCATATGCCTATGTATTTTATTTTTTTGCTAGAAAATCTGCCAATTTGGAGGAATTCTTTCTTCTTTTCAGGGATTGGAAACAGGAAGTTAAACAAATACACTGTTTCTCTAACTTAATTTTCTGTTTCAATGTTGGTCGTTGATGAAGTTTAGGCACTACTTTGTAATGTCAGGATGGATCCTTTGGACAACTTTTTATTTTTAATTATGCCACCACTAAAGAGGATTTCAAGTAATGGATCCTTTCCTCTATTTAATAAGTTTTCCAATTCAAAAGCATTTGATAAGGCTGATGCTTTAATTAAGGGATTTGCTGTTTTTCCATTCCATACAAAAATCATGTACTCGTAAATATTTGATGTTGATGGGTTTTATTATCTTTGGGGTAATAAAAATGATTCAAGATGACTTTCTGATGCTGCCACTGGTTCTTCTAATCCCCTGGGAGTTAAATTAGAATAGGATTCAACGACGCCCCACATTTGATGGGGAAAGTTTGTAAATTGATTGTACTCTATATTAATTATTCAATATTATACCTTCTTAAGCCTTTTTGTATATCAACAATACGAGATAGCATTCGGTTGAAAGAAAATTAAAACCGCTTGTTTAGATGGCACTTAAATTGATGGGTTCAGATCTAACTTTCTTTAATGGGTGCTTTTCCTCTTAAAATTTCCAAATCTGATAATTTTGAAAATATATATACTTTTAAGTGTTAGGTTATGCTTTCAGGAATGTTACTATCGAATTTAATCTTCTCCAATAATTTTGTATTAAGTTCCAAAATGTCCTCCAAATTTGAAACATGTTTATCAATACTCAATTTAGATCCCATAAATTATATATATATAATTAATATAATATTTTAGAATAATATTTTCAAATATCCTTCAACCTAAAAATAGATAATCTAACAGTAGAGTCCCAATATATTCAAATATTTCATTTCTCTAAATAAATTTTTATTTATAAATGATTACTATTCTATACTGTTTGATGTATTCCTAGTAACATCACTAGATGATTTGATGAAGTAGAATAAAAGATAGATATTGGTCTTTAATTAACAAAGATAATATTTCATTCTATAATTATGAGTGCACAAGGTTTAATTATATATGTAAAATAATGTAAAATGTTCATTGTTTATAATTGAAAATTTTAATCTAAATTCTACTTGTAGTTTAAAACAAAAATTGATAATTATATTAATTTCTTAATTTGTTATTAAACAATGATATGAAATCAGAATAGAAATTGTTTTTGATAAGAATCAGAATTGATTGAATCTAGATAGTTCCTCAAATATCACACTTGCATGTGATTACGATATATATTATGTGAAAACCGAATCTAAATGGACAAAATCTCTATTAACCATATTAAAGAAAGGAACATCAGAAAAAGTCTAAAAGGGTGATCTAAATTTAGATTTAATAAAACTTTCTCTTTCTGTAAATCAATTGTTTCAAAATAAGATGTGTATTGAAGTAGGTCTATTAAAAATCCCATTTGGATTAAGAATTTACTGTTGAATAATACAGGATTATTCCATATAATTTATGGTTATAAAATATAATTATTAAGAAAATCATTTATGAATCATTTGATTATGTTATTAACGATTCAAATTGTCAATACTTTCCAGTTTAATTTCTAAAAGGATTTTTTAGAGTTGGAAAGTTCAAAAGTTTTAGTTAGGTTTCTATTGGATGAGGAATTTCAGACCTCTATCTGAAAAACTAATGCTTTAAACAAAAAGAAGCTGAAGGTCGATGTTTCCTGTGTCCGATCATCAAAAGTAGGAGCTATCTTTATTCAGTGTCTATAATCTTAGAAGATATTTTATATTTATTTAATTTGTTCAAGAAAACTAAATGATTTTTATCTCTATATTCTGGGTACAACTTTTATCCTGACGATAAAGCATGAAACACACTTCCTAAACTATAAATATCAACTAATTCATTGTAATCTTATTAATTTAAAATCTCTGGAGCCATGTACCCAGGAGTACCACATCTCATTATGTTTTAATAACCAAATTCTACAGCAAATCCAAAATCGATGATTTTTACAGACTTTATATCATTTTCCTTTTCCAAAACAATATTATCCAGCTTTAGATCCCTGTGAATAATTCCTAACTTATGTAAGTGTTTCACCCCTTTCAATAACCTCTTCATGATACATTTTATCTCTGATTATTCAATTTAGTATTTTCTATTTAGTATGTAATTATATAGGGTTCCCCCCTCACAATACTTCATTATAAATATGATTTCATTTGATTCTTTATAAATTTCCTCTATTTCAAGAATACTTTTATGTTTTTATTATTTTAATTCAAAAAGTATATTAACCTCCTTTTCCAATTTCGACTTAAATAATTATTAAAAGCTTACTTATTAATTCATCTTTAAATTCACCTTTTTTACCAATTTTTCTTGACTTGTGGCTTTTTGAACATATTTTTATATCTAATCATTATACTTCTAAAAATAGTACTTCAGAATCCTCTTTTGAATGCAATGAACTAACAAACAGATAATCATTATTGAAGTCTGTGTACAGCACTTTACAATCCAGTAATTTCTTTAATTGCTTCATATCTTCTGCCTTGCCTCTGTAAGTTAAAGACTTTTAAGCACTCGAAAAACGACAATAATACGATACTTAAAACCCTTAAATTATTGTTTTACTATAATTTAGATTATGTGAAATACTTAAATATCCAACTAATCGTAGTTGAAAAAGAACTAAGGTCAATAGATCTACCCCTTTATTCCTGAACAGCATCATTAGTTGTCTAATCCTATTTTGTGCTGCTGATCACTATCTTTTTATCATACAAATAGAGAGTTCGCGAAAAATTATTTTTTGTGTTATTTACATCGCAGGTGTAAATAATATCTCGATTCATTCTGATTTAAAAATATAATTAAAACAATAAAGTAAACTAACTTGGTTGAAAAATCCTTACCAAATCTTTAACGATTACAAAATAATAATGCTAAATTTGCTTAACATAAAGAAAATTGTAATAATGAATTTTTTATAGTAATTTGTATTAAAATTATTTTAGCACATTCAGTCTTATTTTAACCTAATTGCTCTTTGCGGATTGATGTCTTTTTTAGGTTAGATCGTAATTCTGTAGAACTAAAAAAACTATGCAACTGAATTTTTTTCCAAATATACAGGGTTAAAAATTTTGAAAAGTTAACGAATTATTTTTGAATTTTAAATCAAAAAAGGTCAAAAAATCAAAAAGTAGGTTTCGTAAACTTGGTTTTTAAATAGGGGGGATTTTACAAGGATGAAAATTTAAAATGCATAAAATTTACATAATGTTTAAAGGATCAATAGTAATTTGCTGTTTTATTATTATTAATAAAAAACTAAAATTATATATATATATAAATTTTTTTCTTATTATGCTAGAAATACCAATTAAGTATAAATAAAATAATTGATTATGTCATTCCTTTAAAATTTAGGATTTATTGAGAATGTGAGCATCAAAAATTTTCAAAAATTAAAAAGTTTAAGTAATAAAGTTTAAAAAATCTATCTTATTATTTAATATAATTAATAAGTTTAAATAAATTCATCTTCCTTCCTTCTGAATCAATTAAGGAGGTGCTAAAATATGCAAAGGTTTCAATTCATTAAATTAATGGCAAATCTTCATTGACTGTAATTGATTATTTCTATTTATATCAAAAGATGTTGAATTCATTTAAAAATCTTAATTATGGCTATGAACTTTTAAATTGAGCTTTAACAAAGTCTTCAATTGTAATTTTTGTCTTGTTTTTATTCTTTCATTGAGTTTTTTCCCTATAGGTCATTATAAAGTTTAAAAATTTGTCACACATCAAAACTCAATACAATAGTCATCATTTTCAACTACCTTTTTCTAAATAACCAAGCCAAATTTTTAAAAAAGAAATCCAATTTTTCAAAGTTTATCATTTTTATAGAAATGAACTTGCAATTTTTTATTATAAATTTAAATTTAGAACATTAAATTTTTATTTAACGCATAAAGTGTGTAGTATAATTATGTTTATTAAGAAATTAAAATATATAAAATGAACATATAAAGAATTAATATGTTTTAACTAAGCAAAAATTTTTCTGTAAATTTAGAATAGAATTAATAGGAAGGTATTGAATAGAAAATAAATTTAAAAACATTAAAGGCAATCAATCTTCTTTAAACCTTTTTGCAATAGAGATGATTTATTGCCTTATAGATTTATTATAAATTTTAGGATATTTAGTATTGGTACTGAGATCGGAGGGATTTAAGTTTGATTGTTATAATTTATTGTAAATGTTATCTTACATGGCTTTTCTGATTGAATTAGAGGCCAAGGGTTCAAGAGTCGATTTAATGATGGTTCTATATTCTTTTGGGTTGAGGTCCTCCTTATCAACTTTTCTTGATATGTCTCCCAACGCTTCAAAGCCTTCGATGTAAACATCGCTATAAAATTGAGGTTCTGCTGACTTTGGATTAACGGTAGTGAGAAATCCTCTGTCAGTCTTCCATTTATCTTTGGAAGGAGTTTTCCAGGATGGAAAATAGACCATGATCATATCTTTAGCGGTATCGTCTATAACACTTTTATTATATGAATTTGCTTGGTTGGCTTGATCTTTCCTCAACTTGGGTCTGTTCTCATAGGACCATTAGGGACCTTCCAAAGATTGGTCTCTATCTCTTAATTTAATTTTGGGACATTCAGTGTACAATTCTCTAGGCAAATGGGACTGTGAGAAATCATCAACAATATATTGGATTCTGTGATTGTTGGATAGAAATCTATATAGAATGAGGAGTACAACTTGGAGAGTGTGATGGGTTTGGTGGTTTCTCTGGGTATTTTGGGAGTGGGGTAAAGTCCATTGAGTAAGCCTTGAATAGAGAGGAGAAATCATACAATTGGCAAAGGCAGGGTCGAGAGTTTGTAGAAAGTGTTGTCGACGATCATTAAACGAGTTGTCGAGTATGGGATTGTGTTTTTTTGTTGATTTTGGGTTTGAGAGAGAGACAGTTCTTTTCTTTTGTTGGAAGTAATTATTCATGAAAATAAAATAAAAATGCCATAAGAAAATTGTGTAGTTTGCGGGAAAAGATAAGATGGTTTATATGAATTGCTGCCTCATTTCAGATCAAGACAGTCTTGCAAGTACATACACAAGATGTGTCTGCTGTTATTTAGTTCTGATTGGAATCATCGAGTTGCTGCGAATGAGCGATTGTATTACAATGAATACCGGAAAGAGTGTTCAGTGTGTGGGAGGAGAAGCAAGCAATAGGTGGTTAGATGTGCACACAGGTATAAACTTTAATTATGAAATGCAGTTAATGTAGAAAAAGATTTCATTTGGAGTGCTTGAGGAATGCTGTAATTAAGGCGAATTCAAATACAAGGGATTATTATCCGAGACTGGACGCATATTGTTAAGAGCATTCTCTCGATTAAATTAAAACTAGTAATTTGGATGAGTGTGTAGAATCCATTTTTAATGAACATCTATCAAATTAGGAATAAGAACCTGGTTAGATTTAGAAGAAGAAACACAAAAAAAAGCATAAGAAGAAACGTTCTCGATCAAGATCAAGATCTCACAAGAAATCAGGACGTCGATCGAGTAGCTAATGCAGATTTAGTGATAGTTAAAGTTCGAAATCATCAAAATCGCAACCCAAAAATCACTCTCATCCAAAAAAAGACAGTTTGCTAGTTATACCTGAAAGCAAGATTACTGATTTCATGATATAAAAAGTCAAAATCCTAACACAAGGACCTTTGTTGGAAAAAGAGGAGTCTATTGTTGAACCTCTGCCCATTCTTCAGCCTATCCCCTAGCCCATTATTGTGCAGAAGGAGGTTGAAAAACAGAAGATTTATCCCCAAATTCAAAGGCCCATTGTTGAAGATCCTGAGTTCCCCTATACCGAAAGAGAAAACAAGAGAGATCAATCCATTCTGAAGTGGTGGGAAAAAATTGAGGAAATCTACTTCAAAGGGGAAGAGAAACTACCAATTACCAAAGTTGAAGAATTCCAGAATCCTTTCGAATGGTCGAATCAAGGAATGGATGAGGATTTGCTTAATTATGCCGATCAGATGAATATTGGTATTCACTCTCATACTCATTATCATTATTAGAGCCTATCATACAGTTGAGATTTCAATGTAGAGGAAGCATAAATGTTTTAATTAGATGTTCAAAAACTCAGTATTAGTACACTAATTGTAAAAATCTTTTAGTTTCATTCGATATAGTTTTACCGAGCATGTAGGCAAAGCAACACCCAAAGGATTGTTGAGGACCAATATACAATTGTATAGATATTTATAAGAAACAGTTGACATTCCTACATATTCTGATAAGGAAATAGTTGGCAAAGATCTAATTTATTTAGAGGGTTGCGAATTAACTAAATAGGAATATTAGGATTGCTTCGAATTAGAACAGCAAATTAAAGAGGTCTAT
This sequence comes from Paramecium tetraurelia, assembly GCF_000165425.1. Classification (NCBI taxonomy): domain Eukaryota; phylum Ciliophora; class Oligohymenophorea; order Peniculida; family Parameciidae; genus Paramecium; species Paramecium tetraurelia. Next base: position 125,239 of record NW_001799144.1, on the reverse strand, counting down.
TCTAAATTGGAATCTCAATTAGACATTGAAAGTGACACAATCCAATAATTCGATATTGTCTATCACATCTTGAATAAAGAACTCACCTCTGTAGTTAAATAAAACAATCAATTCCGAGAATAAATCAATTCCCAAATCACTGATTACAATTTCAAAATATTGAACACCGAATAACAACTATTGATTGATTTATTGAGGTGGTCTCAAATCGTCAAAGCCTTCATAAATGGATATAAAGACAAAAATGCAGATGTCTTAAACTCCTTCTTTCCTTGCCAATTAACATTGACATCCCAATCCTCCCAAAAAGCTTAGTAAAAGAAGAAGAAAATCCACTCTAAGGAAAATACTCAACCTTTAGATACAGACTGCAAAATCTGTTTTGATTACCATTACACAGATTTCAATCCTGTCATCTACTGCGGAAAGTGCTCCACATCCTTCCATAAGATTTGTTATGGTTTGACTGGATCCCTTGACGAAGATGATGTTATTTGTGATGGATGTTATTATGAGTCATCTAAGGTGTATTAATTCAGAAGAGGTATATTATACATAATTATAAGGTGCTGCAAAATGTAGAATCTGTAAAAAACTAGGATTGCCACAAAAGTACATAAGAAGCTCCTTTTATCACGTTTCTTGTTTGCTTTTAACCAACTAAGTCATTCTCTCAGATGGTGCCTATGATGTTAGAAATAGAAAGAATGATATCAAGCAATTTTGCAAAGATAACGAATCCAGTACTCCCCAATGTGCAGTTTGCGGAGATTCTAAAGGTTAAATATCAATTGAATCTCAGGATTTCGTTTTATGTGTTCTGGCGGAGAAACCATTCCGTGCAAGCATGCCTTCCATCCCATCTGTGCTTATCTACATGGCTTAACCATCGACATCGAAAGCGAGGATCTAGAACAGTGTTGCAAAGAACTAAGGTTTGCTCAGTTAAATGTGCATATCAAATGTGTCTTACATTGTAATAAAACATTGTAAGAACTCGTACAGTAGACTTACTACAGGTATTGATGAGTGATCTTATTTTACTAGGAGATTTGCACTGAATTATGAGCAAACAGCCAAATGTGGAGGTGAAGACGTGTTCATCGAAGAATTCAAGAAAACTAAAGGATATAAGTAAGATATTTAAGCAAACTCTTAAGATATCTCTCACTAAAGTTACCCATTTCAAGAAATGACAATTTATAATAATTTATTAATTAAAATGGTACACCAACCCAACAGATGTGAGTAGTATTTTCATTTTAAAATATTAAATATTGGATGAAGAAAGCTATAAACTATTCTTTAAAGCGTGATTTAAGTGGCTAATATTATTATTTAAAAGTAAGATATCATTTTTATTTCAAAATTCTTCAACTTGCTATAGACCTATCAACAAAATACATTTTAGCCAATTCCAATTTATAATTATGATTCATAAATGCCCAATCAATTTATGAATGATGATTATAACTTAGGAATTACTATAATTTAAATTTTAGAAAAATAAATAGACCCTTTATTTTTGATTAATATCATAAAATAATAATACAAATTGTAAAGAAAGTCTATTGAATTTGAGATAATTAATTTTACATGAAAATTGTAAAAAACCTTGTGTTATAAAAAGAATATTAAACTAATTTAGCTTTTTAAAGATAAAGAAATATTTTTTAAATTTCTACAGTAGAGGATAGAATCAAAAATTTTAATAACATTTATTATTAAAATAATCACTTAATTAATTTATTATTGACCCATCTGCCTTCAACAATCTTTTAGTTTTTAGTATGATATAAACCAAATCCATTTATATAATCCTTTAAAAATTGGCCACAAAACTTTTCGCCATTGGATAAATATAAAGTGCCTTGGCCTTCTTTGTTATCATCATTAAACTCTCCTTCGTATTTGGTCCAAAAACTAGATTAAAATGTTTGAATTACTCTTCAATATGATCAAAATCATGATAATTGAAAGGTTCATTTAATTAAGAAGTCACTTCGTTATATAATACTCCATAACCTTAGAATTTATCTTAATTCCACGATCCTTTATAAGCTGGATTACCATTTGAATAATATAAAGTGCCTATGATTGATAATGCATAATATAGATACCGTAGCCATGCATGTGATTAAACTGCCAATTTCCATCGTAATATCCTCCATCTTTGTAATAAAACATACCCTGTCCATGTCTCATCCCATTGAATTTATAACCATTATATTTGGAGCCATCTTGATACTATTCATTTACAAATATTTCCCCTTAAGAAGAGAACCCTGAAATATGAGGTTATGGCTATTATTAAGGTAGATCAAATGGGAGGGAAAATTGTTGTTGAGATTCTTTTACATTAATATCGCTGAGTTTTAATTAGAAATTCTTATTAACATGCTAATCAGTGTGATCCTATAGTGGCATATTTTAGGATCTATTGGTGTAATTGTCATTATTTTCATTTTCAATTTCATTATTATCTGTATTCTCATCAATTTTTGAAGGTTTAGAAATTTATTGAGAGTGCACTATTTATTACACAAAATCGCAACAATCAGGTGGATTAGGCAACACTACATCTTCTTACATTCTACTGGCCATGGTGGAATTTGTATTAGACTGTTCAGTAAGAATATCTCTGAGCGATGGTTTTTTTGCATTTGTATTAGATTTTGAACTTTTGATTTATTTCATAATGGGAAGAGTTGATTATTGGACATTGGATTGATGTTATGAATTTTATTGAATAGAACTTTATTATGATTGATCGAATGTATTAAATGATCTAAGTTAGTACTTAAAATTAGTAATAGATGCTGATTCTTAATATTTTTAGTCTAATAATTTTGATAAGACAATAAAATCAGGTCTTTAAGTTTCTTAGATTGATAACATAGATTGAATGACCTCAAATAATTAGGGTTGTACAAGAGTGTTTAATTGGTGTAATTTGGTTAGAAGCACTTCTTCGACCAAATACAATTGTTTATAACAATCATTCATTGGGGTCTTCAAGATACTCTATAGCATGCACATTCCAAGTATAAATACATCACTCTTGTATGGATTGTGGTGAGGTTGAAACTCCTTTTATCTTAGAGCCATGGTTTGTTGGGGTGATAGATAAAGATCGTTGAGTTTATTGTTTTGGAAGAGCTGTTAAAAATTGGTGGATTGCTCATAGAGGGAAGGATCACATATTTTAGGAGGTAAGTATAGGGTTTTTGATGAGATATGTTCATGCTATATGGATTTAGTTTATAAGTCTTCGAGTGCTCTAACATATCCAAACAAAACCGCCCAATAATCTTGGGGAGCCAATTATGTTGCAGATAATTAGGATGTAGGATGCTCTATCAATATGTATACTTTAAAAAACTGACTACACACCTATTGATCTTAGGTAGTGTAGATGTCAAGAATTTTGAGAATGTATTGATTTTGAATTAGTTATTGTTTATTTTCGAATTGCTTTTTGCTTTTCTTAAAAAGAGTCTCATCAGTGTATGTGTACTCTTTCAAAATAAGTTTGAGTTTGGGATTTGATTTATTAACTAGGACTGTGCAATCTCCAAATTCTAAATTAATTGATTGAAATACATTCATCTCTAGTTTTGGTTGGTTGATATTCAGAATACAACTGGGCTAGCTTAGTGGATTCTTAGCTATTATTATTTCCCATTCAAAATTAACGAATATTTAATAATAATGATTACAATTCTGAAGAATACTTTAATAATATATGTTGGCCTATTGGGTCTTAGCACAATCGGATCCCTCTTCATATGTTTGGATCAAGACTATCACCAACAGTGTCCATCACATGTGATTACTATACTATCAGATTTGTCTGTCATTCCAATTGTAAATGAAGCAAGAATGATGTTGATTCCGATGATCAAAGAATTACCCCCACAATGGATTACTGTGTTGATTTGGAGTTCATTAATGATGACAACAGCCTTAATTATATCAGTGATGTATTTAACAGCGTAAAGAATTTAAATTAATGTGTAGAAAGTTCACTTATAATGTTTTAATGAATTTAGTGAAATTTATTGTGATATTGATGTTGATATCACTCGTTTATGCCTGGTGGATGAATGCTTAAGATATTCCTTAAAAATTACAATATTATTTGAAGTACTTACAATTATTCTAATAATGAAACATAATATTTATATTTTAATGAGATCACTTTCTTAAGTTTGTATCACTGAAAATTCAGAAAACATCGAAAAGTATATCTTCAAACCAAAGAAAGTAATCACGTTGATCTCAGAATCACCTGCTCTCACCAAACGATACAGTCAATAGGCCATGGTTATTGCATAGGATTCGCCTCCAAAAAAACATAAAACTTGTAGCAGTGAGATTCCCTTGAGCAATGGAAAGATGTTCTTGAAGGATGGCAAGATCTCATTCCTGAAGCAAATGTTACCCAAACTGGAGTTACCTTAAGCAAAATGTAAATTTGACCCAAAAACTGAAATCCTCAAATGGATACAAACAAATAAGATTAATTCTCCTCAAAAAAAGAGAATCACCTTCAGGGCAATTAAAGAATCGAATGGTTAAAACAGAAAATCATAGATCTTTTGATTATATTTATGAATTAATGAACTACATTATTAGAGTGCATGGCAATCTCTCAATTTGTTTGTAGAACATTACAAGTGAACTGAGAAATTGCTTAAAACCTTATATTCATTAATAAATGTAAAGAGAAACAGTCTTTAAACTTGAGACCCATATCTTGCATCTCAGTGGTAGATATCAATAGAATGAATACAACAAATTGATTTTTAATTATTTTATATATAATTTTATTATTAAATGGATTATTACAAGATTTTTAGAAATTAATCGTGATGCTTCAGCCTCAGAAGTTGCCAAGGCTTATAATAAGCTTTCATTAAAATGGCATCCTAAATTGAGTAAGTTGGATCACAATACAACTTATCATCATTTTTGTCTAATTTCTGAAGCCTATGAAGTATTGTCTGATCGTAATAATACATAATCAAATTAGCAATCAAAAGAACATTTTATGATAAGTATGGAGAAGAGAAGTTGAAGGAAGGTTTCTTTGCTAATGGAAGTAAATAAGTTATTGATTTCCTTAGACCTCAAGGGCGGTTACAGTTTTGCAGGTAATCCTGAAGAAATATTTGAAAAGTTTTTCGGGACATCCAATCCTTTTGCTCAACTGATAGGTAATTATGAATACTCATTCATTTAGATACCAATGGATCAGAAAATCATGGCACTCTCTTTAGTCATGCATTTGGAGGACAGAATTTCCCAGGAATTCCAGGACCCTAAGATCTTGAAATCCAAGTAGAATGCACTCTACACGAATTGTACAACGGATGTGCCAAGACTGTTTCATATCAAAGACAAGTGCTGAATAAAGACGGCATCACAACTCGTCAAATTATGGAAACTAAGTATCCATTTCAAAATGATATCTCTTAGAGAAATCAAAATCGATCGTGGAATCGAGACTGGCTAAAAGATAGTCTATAAAGAGTTAGGCAATGAAGCTGCAGGATTTAAATCTTCAGATCTGATCTTCCAAATCAAAGAAACTCCTCATCCTACCTTCAAGAGAAAAGGAAATGACCTATTGTATATTGCAAAAGTTAAATTGGCCAATGCCATTGCTGCAGATCCCATATAGATTGTAACTTTGGACAATAGAAAATTATAAGTGCCTGTTGATTAAATCATAAGGTATTGGAAATGTGTATAATCATAGTCCAAAATATGTGAAGATGATTGAAAATGAAGGAATGCCAATCTTCCAATAGGATGAAGTCAAAGTATCAAATTTGGTATTATCTTTATAGGATTTTGGTAAACCATACACATTTGGAAATCTGTACATTAGATTTGACATCCAATTCCCAGAAGATCTAACTGAAAGTTAAAAAAATAGAATCAAAGACATTTTGTTGGAAGGTTAATAATGATTCATATTAATTATCATCATCATCATTATAAAAATTACTCTTTAAGATGTTGTTACTAATTTCACAAGAGTTTATTTAATTAATATTTTAGTATTATTTAAAAACAGATTATGTTTTAATAACGTCATCAAAAGTGGAGAAGTAACAGCATAGCAATCGATTAGCAATTGCCTCCCGTAAAACGATTTCGGACAGAAGAAACAGTTTTAGGAGTATTGAGTTATGGCGGATTTCGAATAAAAATTCACAGACGCAGCGTTGATAGTCTTAATATGATCAAACCTTGTTAATTGTAACCAATATAAAAAAATAAATTCAAACTAGAAAAAATTAAATAATAACCAAAATTACCTAAATTAATAAAGTTAAGATAGATTTAGAGTAGAGAATTCAGTCCTTGGTGAATAATTGTTTATAATTTTATTTATGATTTATATGATAACAACCATCCCTCTCTTATGGTAAATAAATAAAGGAAAGAATAGTAAGTCATAGCAATAATGACTTATTCTCTAAATTTATTATAATAATGTCAAATGTTAAGCTGAATCAAATAATAATTTTTAATTGTTCTATGTAGTAGGCTGCATTTTAGATCTTAAGAAACATTTAAATATCAATATTTTGAAATATAGGATGGGTTTCTGAAAAAACTAGAATATATTTATGAAATTCAATTATCGAATAAAATAAGATAATTGAATTTCTCAAATTGCATTTAAATTAGGGTAAGATCTTTATTAAGAAATTCAAACCTTTTTTTAAAATTACATTATGGGAAGTTAGATAATGAAAATAAGGCTTGAGATTCTTCAAGGCTGGGTAGTTTTAATCAAATATTTATCTTCCATTAGTTAATGATATAAAAATTCTGCTATAATTATTTAAATTTAAATATAAGAATTGTGCAAAAGATAAGAAGAATGCAGAACTAAATGAATGATCGATATTACAGTGAGAATATGATAAATCAGATGATCCAAAAGTTTAGTCATAAGCAGACCCCATTAATTTTTCAGTAGAAAATATAGAGAATATATCCCTGAACTCAAAAATAGTAAATGAAAAACCTATGTTCAGATCTAAATATTGAAGAAGAATATGATGATGATTTTGATGAAGATTAATAAGCGTGATAGTTATTGTTTATACTACATTTTAATTAAATTTGATACCAACCAAATAAAATTGAGTAACAATAAATTAAGAGTCATCATAATCAAGCACTTAAAATTTTAATTCTTAATAGAAGAGCGTAAAACTGATTTAAAATAATTATTTAATTGTAATAATAACTAAAATTTTTGACTATAATTTTTAGGAGTTTTAATAATTAAAATTATAAAATTAAGCAAACAAACATCTAATATTCAATACTCATCTAATGTGTCTTTTGTATCCAATTAAACCATATATCTGATCTTGACTTTAGTATCATCGTAAACAATATATTCATTATGTTGGAGATTTAAACGATGAATAAAATTTCCATTGGCATCTTTCTTCTATGGTGGTGGATAATCAATGCATTATCCAACAGGGACTTTGCATCCATTTGATAAAATAACTGATTACTTATAATCAGGTCCTCTTCTTCCACATCCTTTAACTGATTAATATTTTTCTAAAATGATTTATGATTAAAAATTACTATCTAAATTAGAAATGCTTTCAGCATTATATAGATTTTTTGATTTTCCTACAGCCACTTCACAGAGTAACATGTATCTGTACCTTTGGATTTCCTCTTATTCATCTTTCTAAACATTGGTTTACCTGTAGTATCCACTCTATTAGAATAGTCCATTATATTGATTGTAATGCAAAGACCAATCCTCAGTATAACCATACGATTTCTAGAACATATCAGCAAAATAGATGCCTTTTCCAAACATAGCCCCAGTGTTTAATGCCCAAGGTGGTGCAACTAGGAATATTAATGATAATGAATACCTTTCAGTCCTTAAGATAATATTCCCATAAAATTAGAAATCTTGGAACCATGCCATAAAAGCAATCTCTTGTATTCTTTATTATGCTCAAATCTTTCAGCGTCCCCTCTTCTCTCAACTGCAAATATATTTGAAATCTTTGCTTGATGTGATGCATTGATATATTAGACTATCAATTTAAATTCAGGATGCTCTTTTGGTAGAGTTACTACTCTAACATTAAGTGCATTGAAACAATAAGTTAATGGATTAATTGATTGCTTCATTAAATGAGCACCTAATAAGATTTTAGAAGTGGTTTCAAAGTTTAGCAAGGTTTCAATTAACAGTAATTTTTGATTTATTGCCTCTACTGAATCCAAAGGAGGAATGGGCTCTGTTCTTAATTCTGTTACTGGAATCAATTCATAAAATCTACTTGATTTATCACAAATCTCATTAAAGATGTTTTAAAACTTTTTAATATCAATATCACCTTTTTACCTAAGTAATTTTAGATCTTCAACACAATCTGTTAATTCATTCAAAATAGCCTTAGCAGCTTCCAATTACTTTCTATCTAGTCTTTCAATAGGCATAGAATCCAAATCAATATGGAATTATTACAAATCTTTATTATACAATTTAACTTAGACAAATTGCAACATGAATCTTTTGATTGCTTTCTCTAAATTGGATTATTGATAAGGACTTTTCTTGCTAAAATCAAATGGTGCAAGCAAAGTCTTGTAATTTTTTATGTTCTTGAAATTTATCAATTGATATTTTCCTGGCTTCTTTATAAATGGTTCTTCACCGGTTTAGACACTTCTCCAATTATTTCCTCCAGCCTTAGTGTGGAATATCTTATTAAACTCCTTTATCGCATCTTCAGCACTATCAAATGGGGTTAATTGATGTTATCCAGGTGTACCAATTCTTCCCCATTTGGTTAAGAGTATATAAACATTTCTATTAATTTCATGCAAGACTTGCATCCTATAAAATACATTCTCTGAATATATGCCATTTCCAATATCAACTTTAGTCATTAATAATGAATATGGACCAGATTCTTTATCAACCAGCACCTCAACCTTACCTGATTCTCTAGCTGAGGGATCCACTATTATTCGAGTGTCTTATTTTGAATCATCCAATTATTCTCCACTCTCATCTAGGAATTTCTGAGCATCAGCCTCTACATCGATCTCCTCCTCCACCCAATGAGCCTGAGAAATAACACTCGTAGGGAGTCTAGGTTACTTTTACTTCTTGCTCTCTACAGCATTTAATTTTTTAAGAGCCTCTGCCATAGTTCCTGAATCTTGATCATTAGCATAATCCAAAGGAGTCCTTCCATGATTATCAGGTTAATTGATGTCAAAGTACTTTGACAATAATTCCAACATCTAGATGTTTTCATATGATCCAAATTCAAGTGGCTAAACAACATAATGGATTGGTGTTCTATTTTATGAATCTTATGAATGCAGAGTCTTATCGAATTTGGGATGATTCATTATAAAACTGACTAATCTTATGGAGTTTATTTTAATGGATATCATTAATGAAGTTTCGCCAGAATCAGTCTTTTCATTGATATTGCATCCTGCATCAGTAAACTTATTTAGTGTAATTTCATCTTCCAAATGGTACTCTTAAATCAAATACAAAATAGTCGACATTTAATAATTTTTACCTTTAACTTTGAATTTGACATCTAAATTTGTATTCTTATCCCTCCATAATTATAATTCTGGTTCAGATGCCAACACTTTGTAATTCTCCTATAATCTAATAGAAAATGGAGTATTTTAAAGGTTGTTGTAAATGTTTGGATTGCAATTGTATTGTAATAAATATTAAATCATTACAAAAAAGTCGTATTGAGCAGCATAATGCAAAGGAGTATTATTTTAATCATCTTTGGCATTTCTATCCACTTGTCTATTTGCTAATTCATCAGCAATCATTAATGCAATTTCTTCTGTGCATTTTCTACCCTTGATGGAAAAGATATGGAAGAGATTTTATTTATTTTTATTTTGTTTCTACACAATTTTGTCATCCTTAACTTTCATCAATAATGTACGTACCAGCTTGAATTATTCTTCCATTATTGCATCCTCTATTGCTCTTTGTAAATCATAACCATCAGAAATCAACAAATAAGCAAGTCCTTACCACCCTTATTTGATTGCTAATTTAAAATATGAATAGGTTCCTACAGGGAATTTAGTTGACTGTAATAAATAGTATTTACTTTATTTTTATGGTTAATATTATTAATACTATTATTATTATTGCTATTAATATTAAAATTAATTTGTTTAAAATAGGCTTTATCCACTAAATAAGCCTTTTCCTGAAAAACCTGTACTATTAATAGCTTAAAAGCTTCTACCAAAGGCATTATTTTAATCAATTCCTTCATTAGATTAGTCTTTCTCATTTTATTCCTGCTCATCATCAGACAAAGGTTCATCACCTTCTTATTCGATTTCCTTCCCATTCTCAATTCTCTCCCTTCTCTTTTTCTTTTCTTCCTTTCTATACTTCTCATAGTCAATAATATTGGCATATCTATTTACATCTGCTTTGTTATCTATGAGCATTGTGCAGAAATTAGAGTGACCACACAAGAATGCCAAGGCTAATGGAGTATTGCCATATTTATCAGGAACATCTATAGGTGCTTTCATTTTAATCATGTATCTTCCAGATATTACACTTCCTCTCATGGCAGCATAATGAAGAGGAGATCTTTAATGTATATCAACACAATCAACTTCACAATTTTTATCAGCTATGATAGATGACACTGTTTCGAAAGGATCAATCTCTCTAAAATCATTATCATAAGTCATTTTTGTGAATGCATAAAAGAGAGGAGTTCTTTTGAAGACATCAAGGGCACTCGTGTTTGCTCCATTCTTTATTAATAGATGTTCCATCTCAAAACTAGCATCAGCCTAAGAATTTGATGAATTTATAGCGTGATGTAAGGCTGTTCTCTTCTATTTATCAGGGAAGTTGGGGTCAGCCTTAAATTTGGTCAAAAGGATCCCAACCACCTTCACATTATTTTATTTGACCCAAAATTATAATGGGACGACATCAGAATCATTCAAATTATTGAGACTTCCGCCATTGGCTATTAAAACTTAAAGGATTTCATCTAAAGTGTAATTGTATCTAATAGCTATTGAACTTGTTGGAGTATTTAATGTCTTGTCTTGTAAGTTGACATTAATCCTGCCAATTACATACTCCAAAAATGTTTTACTTTTTTCATCTCTTCTTCCGCAGATATAATTGGCACTGCATGTATTTGCAAAAAGATGAATTGGATAAATATTTTATAATGCTGTCTAATTCAAGGGTATAGGTTTGACTTTTTCGATTCCTTGTAAGAATGAGACACTGTGATATGATTTGAAAATGAAGTGAGCTACCGTATAGCATCCCTCATTAACATAAGGATTTCCTTCTTGTTCTTACTCTGTTTCTCTGAATTGCTTTCTCTTTATGATTGATGAATTCGAATCCGCTCCCATATTTATAAATAAGGAGTACAATTTAATTACAGTCTCTTATAAATTCAAAGCGTCTTGTTTGGCCTATCGATACAAGTCATCAACTTGTTCTTGATTTAAATAGACTATCACTGGTTTACTTTTATAATAGAATGTTTTTGGATGTAATTAATCCTTTGCTGGTACAAGATTCGCTTATGTTTATGGAGCTTTATTTATATAGGATAATATTCCCTATTAGACTTAGTTGTTATTTTGAAAATTATAGCCATCGTCATCATCTTCATCATCATCATCAACTTCATCAACCTTCTCATTCTTCTTCTATTCTTCATTAACTATTTATTTTGCTTATTTCACTCCTCCTTCTTCATTTTCTTATTCTTCCTCCTAATCAAGCTTTTTTTATTTCTCTTCATTCTAAATTTATAATTATAACAGCCTTTCTTTGTTGATTCTTTCTTCTTCTTCTATCACTACTTTTAGCTTCTCCTCATATAATTTTTCTTACAACTTTGAGACTTTCTTACTGAAACTTTAATTATATAATGCATCTGCCTAACTTGTATACTCAGATATTAGATAAAGCAGGGGATTCCAACCATTTTCATCATATTAATTAACATATGTAGGATCGACAGTAGCAAGTATATTTTCCAACATTGTAAAACCTTTCACATTCAAATATAATTTGCATTCAATTAGCTTATGCAAAATATTTCGATCTTTTTTGTCAACATAGTTAACTATTGGATTAGACAATTTCATTAGTAATTCTGAAACCTTGAAATTCTAGTTCATAAAGGATAGAATGAATGGTGTAAATCCATTTGCATCTTAAGCATTTACATCTGAACCTGCATTAATCAAGAGTTCAATCATTTAATGGACTAAACTTTCATAATTATTTTTGATATTTCTTCTTTCTGTTTTAGTTAGGTCATTCCATTTAGAATAGTATTATTTTGCATCCTTTCTGGAGAGCAATACAGCATAATGTAATGGTGTCTTGTCTTATAGATCTGCAATCTTGACATCAGCATTCTTTTCCAAAATCAGATATTTCATATACTCAAAAGTATCCTCAGTAAATTTGCTTAGACTTGAAGAAATTAATGTTCTGCCTTCGTCATCCTTACAGTTAACATCAGTAGAGGGATAACTCAGCAACTATTTAACAATACCTAAATGATTTTTCTATAAAGCTACTGATAAGGGAGTCAATTTCCAGGAATTTGGGAGATTTTAATCAGCTCCAACTTTCATTAATTCAGTTATACACTCTGGAAAACCATATGCGGCTGCGTAATGTAGAGGAGTATTTTTAGAGCTGTCTGGTGAATCGTATTCAGCTCCATGACAAAGCAATAAGGAAAGAATCTTAACATTACCATTTCTGGCAGCCAAAACCAATGAAGACCTTCCATATTTATCCTTAGCCAACACTTTAGCTCCTTTGTCAATTAAGTACTTAGCTAGATCGAAATGACCATATGCACAGGCAATATTCAATGGAGTCATTTTGTTTTGTCCTGTTAAATTGATTTTTGATCCATTTTTTAGAAGAACCTTTACAGTTTCCAAATGTCCTCCTTTGCATGCAACATGTATAGCTGCATTTCCATCTCTATTTTTTCCATCTACAAAATTAGAAGCCAGAAGTTAGACATTATGTGTACGACCAAATTAGGCTGCCAAAATCAAAGGAGTGTTCTTACTTCTATCTCCTTCTCTTACATCTATATTGTTCTCCATTAGATATTTTAAGCAGGCTGATGTCTAAGATACTGCTGCATAATGGATGGGTTTTCTATGTATTTCATCCAAAATATTGTATTCCTAAGAAATATCTAATAATTTCTAAAGACATGTATGACTTGGGTTTATGGCTGCACAATGAATCGGAGTAATTAAATAGTCACCTCCTGTTTTCTTTGTCGCTGAAGGTTTTTTGATACTGCCTATGCGACTTCCACTAGTATAATTCAAGACGTCCACGTGAACTTAATTAAATCCATACATATGTCCTTTATCCATTGCCATTTGAACCAAATAACCAGCTGTCGCCCAATTTCCACTTCTGACTGCCATAGCAACCATACTATAATATTCATGTTCACCACCCAATTAGGCCATCATTAAACCAAAGAATTCTGGATCACTTTCAATTCTCATCAATCTTTGAATTTAAGTCTCAGTTAAACTATCCTCCTAATTCAAATCGTAAACAAAAGCATTATTTCCTTCTCTTCCTCCTCTACTTAAGGCAACCTTTCTAGTTCTAGCACCATAAGCATATTAATCATTATATCCTGTTTAGATTTCCTTGAGTGAGCATCTGGGAGCATAACCAAGTCTTACTTTATTTATGGCTTTTATAAATTAAAGTAACATAGCTCTATCTTACCTTTTAAATATGATTTCAATAGCATTCACGTCGTTTTCAGGAGCCCATTTTTAAAAGAGATTACTAATCTTTATTGAATGAGTAAAGATATCTTCCAATAATTTAACATTTCCTGTATTAGCAGCTCGAATCAACTCCTTATTATTCATCAGAGTACTAGAATAATCAGTAAATTTAGAAGATGTTCCTTCAAATTGTTCATTAATTTCCTTTATCTCTCTGTAATCTGTGATTAATTTTTCCCTTAATAAATTTGGGTGGTTGAGCAGGTTAAGATTTGGATTTCTTTTCACTTGCCTTAGTTTTCTTTTTCTTTTCCTCAACAGATTAAGATTAAAGTTAATTATCTTCAACTTTATCATTTTCTCCATTATCTAACCTTCTCTGAGCTCTACTTCTCCTTGCTTGAATTGGAGATAATTCTAGTTTATCCCTTCTAGAGGAGGGTTGCTATCTTGAGACTCTTTTCTTTTTTTAATCTTACTCACTTTCATCTCCATAACTCTCTTCACTTTCCTCCATCCTTACTTACTTCCCTCCTTTTTGATTACTCTTAACCTATTTTGGGGTCGGCTTCTTTAATGATGTCTATTTTTTTGGTGGTTCCTCTTCTGAAGATTCCTCAAAACTCTCATCTGATTCATCCTTTTTTTTCTTATTATTCTTAACTTCCTTTTTTTGAGTCTCTACCTTAACGACTTGTTTGGTTCCCTACTTAATGATGCACTTTTTAGGGGGTTCTTCATCTTCACTTTCACTTCCAGAGCTCACCTATTTCTTTTACTTATGGCTATTGGCGGGAATTTGTCTAATGCTCTTTGCTATCTCTTATAAGGTATCATGAGAGAATACAAAGGAATTCACAGTCGATTTACTCTTTGGATTTGGTTTTGTGGATTTTACCTCAACATCTTCAACAATTTATCTAAAATAATTATATATTTTACGTTCTCTCCTTCACAGGTAGCAAAGCTTCCTATGATTCTTTGTAGACTACTTTACCATCCTTCTGCTTCTCTTACTACTCCAGTCTTACAACCTTTAATTATGATTTATGATCATTTGTTTATAGATCTTCTACTACCTTATAGAAGACCGGCTTTCCTTTTTCGTTTTACCCTAGAATCTGATCCTTCTTGAATTGATATGCGAAGTTTTGTTCTGGTTTTTATCCTCGAGTTTTCATTTATCTTAATTATGATATTCAATTAAAAAAATCTGATGGATTTATGACTAATTTTTATGAGGTTTAATAATTATAATAAATTAATTCATAAATTTATATTCCATATAACATCTTAATTTATCTATATTCACGAACATTCTATTGAAAATAGGGTGATGTTCTCCATAACCAAAATTCTATAAATTATATTCATTCATGTCTCCTATTTAATGGAAAGAGATATATCTAAAAAGAAAATCCGATCAATCATTTAAAATAAGAAAAATCTAAGTTCTGTATTATATTTATTAGTTATCCATAAATAGTTTCTCTTCTTTTAGATGGATTAAAATCAGGTTGTTTTTCCAATATTTTAATCTAAATCTTTAATTTTAATCAAATTAATATAAAAATATTATCAAAAATTAATTCATATATATTATCTAAATTCTTGAAGGGTTAGCAATCTATTATGTTATTTCTAAGGTCTTTTGATTGGTTAAAGATACATTTTGACATTAGTTTTGAATTTTCTTGGAGATTAAGCCATAGTCGTTGTCATTGTTGCTGGTGTTCTAGGAGTCAATACTTTTTAAAAGTCACTTGGGAGAAATGGAATCGAACGGCATTTATCAAGAATTTTTCTGTGATTGGAAAATTTTCTCATTTCGTCAACCACAATCTATTGTTATTTTATTAAAAAAGAGTCAAAAAAGCTAGACTTGCTTTTATTTTTGTTTGCACAAATTTATGTAGGCACATCTTCCAGATGCTCAAACGAATTTATAATGAAATCATTACGAGGATCGTTATTATCGTCTAAATGTATGCTCTTCATATTCAAATATTGTGGATATAATTTTTCATGTTGTTTTTTTTAAGTTCTCTAATATTTATTTGCCAAAGCTTCCTATTCTTTTATTTATTACATTATGAAAACACCTTCCTTCATTGAATCTCTTTGAAAATTGGTTTCTTTTCCACATTCTTAGCAATCGCAACTCTTTCTCTACTATCTTTCTTTCACTTCTATATATTTTTATGAGTATTTAGTATTGGTTACTAAAGACTCTCTTTTTTATGGAGATTATTCTCTTGATTGAAGTTCCTCTATGGTTTCTTTTCGAGATGGATGGAGGTTTTTTGGTATAGATTCATATCTATTCAAAAATCTTTAATTGTGAGGCAAACTGAAGCTTCGTTTGATTCTCTTAGTATGCACATTTCTCAACAACACATTCTTCATTTATGTTTATTTCTTTCTCTCAATTCGCTCGGTTAGAGGTTAAAAGTGAACTTATAAATAAGGTTTTCTTTATTTAATATTTTGCATAATTATATTTAATCACTTATACAAATAATCACTCTAATGCAACACATGAAATACTCACAAAAGATTTTCAACAAAAACATCTTACATCTCCATTAAAATTATATTAAGTCTAAGAAAATGAACAAACAAGCAGGGTTGATATGAGAGCGCCTTAACTCTTCAATAAACAGTAATAATATGTAAAATTGCAAATATATCACCCTGGGTTTATTGATTCTTCTAATGGAAGATATTTTTCTAATATCTTCCCAAAATATTTAGCATTATTTATATAAATGAAAATCATATTCAATAGTTTCATTATGAGGAAAATCATTCTTTATGTATTGTAATTTCAATTGGAACCACATTATTCTATGTAAAATCTTTAGAGTTCTCATATCAAAATGTATTTTTAAGGTAGTTTGTTTGCAAGATTTTTTACATCTTACACAAGTTACCTTAGAAATCTTTCATACTTTTTTGAACTTCTGAAGAAGCAATGTTACCTTATTCTGTGAAACTTGACACAATTATTTTTTGATTTTGTTTATATACAAAAATGGATAGTACTCATTGATTAGCAGAATTTATGATACAATTCATTTCTAGAATTGAAAAATATTGAAATTATCCATCCTAAACTGAAGTATGAAAAACTGTTAATATAGGAGAATAAATGAACAATAAATATCTAAAATAAATCATATTATTTTTTAAAGTAAAAAATATTTTGAAATATGAATAGGTTTAAGATAAAAACCCATCAATTTTATAGGAAGAGTGAGATTGATATTGATTATCTGATGGCTACATTACCTGATTGTGTAAAAATTGTAAGTTCAGAAGAAGAAGAGATGAATGACATAATTAAATTAGAATTTGATAGAGTCAATTGTATTGCTTTAAGCGAATTCATTTCATATAGTGTATTTCATATAGAATTACATATTAGGAAACTATTATTTTTAGATTGTAACACGGATAAGTATTTACACTTATTGAAAAATTGATATTTCTAATAGAAAAACTAAATTATGAAAATGGAAAAATCAATTAATATCACATTTGGTTAATATTCAATTAAGAAAATAACCAAAAATTAGAACTATTTAAACGATCTATTTTAGACTATAAATTATTTTATTCTTTTCCTCTATTAAACAAAAATAAAGAAGATAAAATCTAAATTATTGAACTAATTACTTAAATTTTCAAATTTTGTCAAGATATTCCGTAAGCTTTTCATTTTTTTGAATCAAACAAACCTTACAAAATTTATGAAAAAGAACTTTAATAAGGATTTCAATAATTTAAATACAAATTTATTGATTATTGCCAAAATATAAAAAATATTGATTAAAAAACTTAAGTTGATCTAAATATTGACGTATCTGATGAGTTGGTACAAAATCCAGATGATTTAAAGAAGGTTGATCAGTTCATTCAATTTTATGTTAAATAAATACATGACTTAACACCTTTAGAAGCAATTTTAATAGAGTTATTCAAATAATATCAATTAGAAAAAGGGCTTTTCTCTTTATGTATGCATAAAAAATAAAATGTTTCAAATTATAAATTTGATGATTTGAAAAGAATCTTTGAATTTAAATAAGAATAATAATTGATTAATTTAATATAAGAAACCTTTGAAAGCTTGAATCAAACATAAGATGTACTAAAGAATTCTATTAAATATGAAGAATATCCATTAAATTCATAAGAATTTGAAGATTTATATGAATCTGCTGCTATTATCTATTTTAAACATTAAGGCTATTTTAATTCTTTTGATTTACTTATTTAAATTGTAGAACAAATTAACAAAAAACAACTCATTTTTGAAAATAAGTTCTTTTATATAATAAAGCCTATTATTTCTCAACACTACTATTCTATTATGGAGTTATGCTGTCTAAATTACGCCAATGACTTAACATGATATATAATATAGATTATTTTTTCTATTTTTCATGTCTTACATTTTTGGTTTGGCTATATTTTTTCATTTACATTCAAAAGAAATAAATTAAACTACAGGAGCTCGCTTCCTTTAATTAGTGCTTTCAAAATAATTTAACAAAATTATGTATTGTATCTGATGAAACACAAAAGTATATTTATCCAAAAACATTTTTTAATTCAAATCGATTAATTAGAATAAACATTTTGTGATTTCTAATTATAGACTTTACTATCTAAGATGAATACATTAGTTATTTCAAATATTCAATTTTTTCATTAGTTTTAATAAGTTATATCAATATTAAAATAATTAAGTTTTTGTATTATCGTTCTAATGCTTTTGATTAATATTAATATAATAATAGTTTATGAAGATCTATAAATCATTTGCATTTGATTAAAATATTCCCTAGTCAGATTATGAGAAATATATAAATCCTGACGATCTGTTAAATGAGAGTTTCGAGGAATTAAAGGGAGAGTTCAAAAATTATAGAACAAAAAAGGGAAGAGACATTATTAAACAAGAGATGGAAATGAGAAAATAATCGCAAATGAAAAGTATCATTATTGAATAATTGTAGGGAAAAAAAATTAATCTGGGTTGGTTGTCTAACAGAAAAAACATGAAGATCACGATAATTAAAAAGATGTGCTCGGAAATATTGGTTTCCTGATTCGGTAGTAAGAGAGGAAGTGCAAATAAATTAAAAAGGAAGTGCAATCGCGTACATAATTGAATATAGACATGCAGCAAACTTTGGTTAGGATTATACAATGATGAAACAGAAAATCCAGTAATTTATTTATGGGGACAATTTAGGAAGACAGATGTGACAAAATAACCAATATTCAGTTAAGAAGACTTTGCTAAGTTGATTCAAAGGGAGGATGAGGATGAGTTGATTTAAACATAAATAAGGACTATGCATAAACCTAGAGAGTTTAATTATTTATCATAATTTAGGTGTTTTAAGACTAGATTTATTGAGAAGCAAATACCATTGTATAAAAATATGGAGTAGTCTTCTGAAATTGATTCAAAAAAATAGGTGGATAGCAAAATATTAACAAAATCAAATAAAACTATCAAACAGTAAATATTTAATCAAAAAATACTAGATTTGGTCTTTAATAATCTCGAGAATCCCCTTCAAATGCAATGTTTGATGGGGAGGCTAAACGTATCTCGAAATCGTATCTCTATAAGACTTGGTTTAAAGGAGAGGATATGTAAAACAAGAAATACAAAAAGCCAAGAAGAACAGAATCATATCATAAGGCGGCTGCATAAAGAGAGGAAATAAAAAGCCAGTTAAAAGAAAGAGCATAGGTTGCATTCAAACGGTATGAAAGTATGGGAAAGAGTATTATATTTATTAAAACCTTAAGCATGGGAAAAATTTGGGGTATTTTCATAGGATATTCTGGATTTTAGAATGTAGACTTTAAAGGAGGCTAAAATCTAAAGATTGTATTTATTTAATAATAAATAAAGATTACTTGAGCAATAGGAGCACGATCTTAATAAAGTCGAATAGAATGAGTAATTAATTAATCTATTTTAAAAGACAGAGAGAATCTGACATGCTCACTCGATTAGTGAAGGTGATCACTAAACCTAATTCCGATAACAAAGAAGAAGTCAAAACAAACTTTGAGTATCACGAACAAAGACTGAAGGATATGAGAACGAGGACTAGATAAATTTAGAGAGCTGGATTTTGAATAATTATATTTATAAATTAATGCTATAGCGATAAAAACATGAACTAAAGGAATAATTTTAGGATAGAAAGAAAATATATGAATTAGTGTGTAAGAAGAATGCAGATAGAGCGATAGTAATGAGCAATATTTATGTTAATATTAAATATATGGGGAACAAGTATTCAAAAGAATTAGAAGACGAGTTGAATTAATATATAGCATAGTTATGAAAATTTGAGATATAAATTAAATCTTTTTTTTTTAAAAAGTATTATGATTCATCTAGGTGGGTCACCTTAATGGAGAGGTGAAAACATACAACTTAGCAGACTAGAGTACTGCAGCTGAATTAATGAACGTTTTGAACTCTGAATTAGCATGTCAAGTTCAATTGGTTTAATCTGGAGAATTAGTCAATGCATCCTCAATTTTGGCAGGAGAAAGAATCTACTATGTCACCGTTGACGCAGAAGGAGGTAAGAAAAAGAAGAAAAAGAAGAAGAACTTTGCCAAGCCCAAAAAGAAGAAGCACCGACACCGAAAAGTTAAGTTGGCTACCCTTAAATTATACAACGTTGATAATAAGGGTGTCGTCCAAAGATCTCATAAATAATGTCCTTAATGCCCATAAGGTGTTTACATGGCCAAGCATTTTGATAGACATTATTGTGGTACATGCCATTAAACTTTCAGAATGGACGAAGCAACAGTAATCATAAAAACTATATTTTAAGATTAAAGCCAACTTAGAAGCAATCAAAAAATAATAAGCTGCCAAAGCTGCTGCCGCTGCTGCTGCTGCTCCAGCTGCTGGTGCAGACAAAGGCGCTGCTGGAGGAAAAAAAGGCAAGAAGAAGTGAAACATATCATCTAGTATATTAATAAAGAATTTAATAAATTAATAAAATCTCAAAATATTTATCCTGATTAGAAATAATTAGGTACCTTCTTTTTTATACTAAATTATGAAATTATTATATTTTTGAGTATTTAATTTATTGGATGGTGCTTGTCCACTTAATTATTTTAAAATTAAAAAATTCGATTAAATACACTAAATCATAAATTTAAATAAGGAATGAGCTATATTTTGCAAGAGAGAATTAGAATTTTAATATAATGAATTTAATAAATTAATGTTAATAATCAAATATTTCATGCATATGTTATTCAATTTTAGTTGGATATGCTATTATCATTACGCTTATAGCTGGTAAAGCTCTCATTAGATTGATGAAATCTTCAACTAGTAATTAAGAATTAAATCCAATGATATTATGCATAGTATAATCTCTTTTACATGTTATTTAATATGCAGTGACCGAAAGTAATACCTTATAAATAATTACCCTCTATTTTTAAATACTTATTTTCACTTCAATTTCCTAATTATTTGCAAAATTATGCTTTTAGGTTAAAAGTGGAACTCTTATTTTGAGAAACTTTAAAATGTTTAAGATTCTGCAATATATTTTTTATGGAATAATTTTGATTTTTCAAATATTTGCGTTAGTTTTGTCTAGCTAAGATTCATGTGATAAGTAATGTTATCTTAATATCTAGATATTATTATTTAAGTATAATTTTAATTATTGTTTAGCAGATTACATCAACCATAGTTACAACTTATTTTGGCTTTAATTTACTCTAAAAGCTTAAAAGAGTCAGCTAATTTATATAGTGTAAGACGATGAATCCAAAAGCGTAAAAAATTAATAAAGTTTAGTGTCTATGATTCTTTTGCTAACATGTCTTTGTGCAATTCCAGAGCTACAATTATAGAACCAAGAGAATTGATTTAGACAAGAAAGCAAATTACTATAGTTATTGTTTTGATGCTAATCACAATACTACTCTATATATCATTTATTTTAATTGCTATACTAATATTCAAAAAAGTGACTTGTGAACATTAAATAGATATAAATTATTAGAATTATTTGATAGTAATTTATGGATTAATTTAAATGACTCCTTGTTTGGTCATCCCTTACGCATTTGGCTTTATTCCGTAAGTCTAGGCTTAAGGAGATTATAATGATTGCCTAATCATTTTAGATTAGTCGTAAGCAAAATCAAAAGATTCTATTCAGATTTGAAATTACATAAAATATGTAACTAAGAGATTTAAGTGAAAGATAGAGTCTTAATATATAAATTATAAATAAATTCATAACAATATTAATATTAGTAAGTTAAGATTAAAATAAAAAAATTATAATGAATAAAGTTTAATCTTCTTTTATCATATTAATATTGTAAAAATATTGAAATAGGCGATTTTTAAATAATATTTAATAAATTCAAATTAATTCAGATATCAATTCTAAAACTTATAACTCCATAATTGAATAGTAGTATTCAGAAATAATAGGCTTTATAATATAAAAGAACTTATTTTCAAAAATGAGTTGTTTTTTGTTAATTTGTTCTACAATTTGAATGAATAAATCAAAAGAATTAAATTATCCTTAATGTTTAAAATAGATAATAGCAGCAGATTCATATAAATCTTTTAATTCATATGAATTTAATGGATATTCTTCATATTTAATAGAATTCTTTAATATATCTTATGTTTGATTCAAGCTTTCAAAGGTTTCTTATATTAAATTAATCAATTATTATTCTTATTTAAATTCAAAGATTTTCTTCAACTCATCTAATTTATAATTTGAAACATTTTATTTTTTATGCATACCTAAAGATAGGAACCCTTTTTCTAATTGATATTATTTGAATAACTCTGTTAAAATAGCTTCTAAAGATGTTAAATCATGTTTTTATTTAATATAAAATTGAATGAACTGATCAACCTTCTTTAAATCATCTGGATTTTGTACCAACTCATCAGATACGTCAATATTTAGATCAACTTAAGTTTTTTAATCAATATTTTTTATATTTTGGCAATAATCAATAAATTTGTATTTAAATTATTGAAATCCTTATTAAAGTTCTTTTTCATAAATTTTGTAAGGTTTGTTTGATTCAAAAAAATGAAAAGCTTACGGAATATCTTGACAAAATTTGAAAATTTAAGTAATTAGTTCAATAATTTAGATTTTATCTTCTTTATTTTTGTTTAATAGAGGAAAAGAATAAAATAATTTATAGTCTAAAATAGATCGTTTAAATAGTTCTAATTTTTGGTTATTTTCTTAATTGAATATTAACCAAATGTGATATTAATTGATTTTTCCATTTTCATAATTTAGTTTTTCTATTAGAAATATCAATTTTTCAATAAGTGTAAATACTTATCCGTGTTACAATCTAAAAATAATAGTTTCCTAATATGTAATTCTATATGAAATACACTATATGAAATGAATTCGCTTAAAGGAAAACAATTGACTCTATCAAATTCTAATTTAATTATGTCATTCCTCTCTTCTTCTTCTGAACTTACAATTTTTACACCATCAGGTAATGTAGCCATCAGATAATCAATATCAATCTCACTCTTCCTATAAAATTGATGGGTTTTTATCTTAAACCTATTCATATTTCAAAATATTTTTATGAAATTATTTCTATTAAAAAAAATAAAATCGGAATAAAGGATACAATTATGAATCAAGTCTTACCAATATTACCCTCATAAATTAATAATACTATATTGAAAAGGATGCCTAATAATGAATTACTTTTAGAGTATCAAATTCAATAAAATACTGATTGTAAAGATGCATTTGAATGGGATCTTAATGCATCTTAAATACATCAAACTGCATTAGCATAAATAGTTTCTGTTGATTTTAGGATAGGGACTATAACATTAAGCTATGAAAAATAATAGTTACTTAATGCAGCAATAAGAAATAATAATTAGCTCAATTAATTATATATTCTATTCCAATTATTGGAGACATGTTATGAATTACATAAGAGATTTTTATTAGGAAGATGCTTATCTACATCAGCAATAGAGATAGATCCAAATTCTAAGATAAAGATTTATAGATATGGATTTAGTCATAATTTAATGAATAAGGATGAACTAATACAATTAGCTCCTGAAACTATATTCGAGGATAAGGTCTAAATCAGTAGTGATATCTGGCTTATAGGGATGATTCTCTACGAATTAACTTTTAAGAAACCGATTTCCTAATTCAAGTATCCAGATTAATTATCTCAATATAAAAATTTCATAAGAACTTCCATGCAGAATAATACGTTTGAAAATTTATATAGCAATTTTGTAGATCCTAAAATTTCGGTAATTTTGTAATTACTTTTAATTTTTGATGCTGAAGCTAGAGTAGAATCATATTAAGCAGTAATTCTTAACTTGAAAGAGTATTTTAATATATGATATTCTAGTTTGTTACCTCAACACAAAGCAAAATTAGATGAAATATTGAGATTCTATGAAAATGATATAACTCACATATCTATAAAGATTAATTCAAAAAGTGAGCAAAGAGACCCTCCAAATAGAACAAGATAAAAAAATGTCAAATCAAAATCACTTGATAAAAAATAAATATACTATGAGAATTTGCTTCATGCTAGTAGAAGAATCATTAATAAAAAAGAATTAAAATATGCTTACACTCAAAATGTTTAATAAATTGAGTCAATTTATAAATTACAAATAGTGCATAAAGAAAATTAAATCTAATAAAACATTAATTTATGCTAAAATGTCAACTTTCAGCTTTATTAAATCTCATTTTTAATTAATTTAAGATAACTAATTGCTTCTTTAACAAACGGAACAGAACTTATGATTTTAGATAAATATTTATTTGTAAAAATTGAGTAAATAATCGATTTACTAATAAATAATATTAAAAACATTAAAAGCATATTATTTACATCAGAATTAAATCATATTTAGAATTTATTAGGCTAAATAAAAAATAATTATTCAGATATAAGCAAAATTTCTGATCGCCTCCCTGCAAAATTTTTAAAGACTACGTTACAAAATTAAATATAATAATTCTTATAAGTTCTTCAAAATAATAACCTAACTCAAAAAATTGCTGCATAAATTAGTTTAAGATTGTTAATTGCTTAGAATATTGAATATTATTTAGCTGACAAATAATCTGTTAATTTATTTTTCTTTCCAATGAAATTCTATCTGGGTTTGAGTGAAATTACAGAGCCTTAAGAAATTGAAAGATATCTACAAAGATCTACAATCAGCTAATAAATTTACTTGCAAAATCTCCTAATGAAGTATAAGTAATAGCAGTAAATTTAATGATTTAGCAGTATTATCAATATATTCAATAAAGTATTATTTATAATAATTTATTTTTTTTATTCTAGTTCTAAACTATGATACTTGGCTTTGTTTTAATCATTATAAAAGGATATTAAGCTATAATTAACGATAATTTTATAGGATTTATTTGAAGATATTTGAGTTAATTCATGGTCAATTTGTTTTCTATTCTCAAAAGCATAAATGAAATTAATTAATTATTAAAATTAAAATTTTTAATAATTGCTATCATTAATTATAAGGAAATGGTTGAAGTTGACGAGCGTTTTAAGAAATTTATGAATTTGATTAATAGAAAATATTAATTTATAAGTATTATGAAAGATGTATCTATTTAAAAAAAATTAAATGAATCATAAAAGCAGAAAATTACGATAGAATTTGACATGGGAAAACAAAGGATAGCGTTTATGAGTAGTTATTCAAGAATTAAAAATTAAAAATCATGTTTATAAATGAACTTAAAGGATACGATTAAGTAAAAATTCAATAATTAGAAAACCAATATAACAAATAAATGCAATTTAATAGTAAAACTAAAATTGATATTTGAACTAACTTTTAGATCTAGAGATTTTTCAATTCATCAATAAAATTTCTAAATCTATATAAGCTGAGGAACATCAGGAGAATCATTTAAAATTAATTTAAATTGAAAAAGTAATTCTGATGATATGATTTATATTCAGACAGAAGACTTTGTTTAAAGTAAGAACAACATTAGGCAGAAAAGAATTTTTTTGATTCAATTATTTCAAATTTGATGGTAGATATTAAAAGATAATAAAAATGATTTTTTATTTTAAAATGAAAAAGAAGTAAATTTAAATAAATTTATTAACTTTATTAATTTACAAATCTGAAGCAGGTAATGTAACTAATAAATTAAAGAAAGTTAACTTTAAAATGAATTTTTGAGAAGGACTGTGGATGGTTTTCCCCTCTAAATATGTAGATTGAATTAATATATATAAATATAATTTTCCCCTAAATATATACAAAAAAGGAAGATACAGAAAATAATTTTCTTTACGGTTAGATGGCAGTTGTGATGGTAAGGCCAGCGAACTTACCTAAAAGAGAAATTAAAAAAAATTTAAAGAATTTTAACCAGGTGAATTTAATTGTCAATATAATAAATTTATAGAAAAACGCACAGTTTTTTTCTGCTTTATTTCTTAAATGAGATGTTAAGGATTAAATTCATTATTATGAGTTAATAATTTTAAGTGAAAGGCACCAAAGCAACATATATAATTTATGATAAGGTCCTTGGAAAAGGAGCTTACGGGGTTGTTTTATTAGCATAGGCTGTAAATTCTGTTAACTAGTTTGCTGCAAAAATTGTAAAAAGTGAATTTTCATTATTTAAGATAAGCAAAAAATCACTCAGTCTAACTGATATAGTGAATTTGAGGAATGAAATAAATATACAATCAAAGTTATCTCATCCTAATATTGTTTCGATGGTCGATGCTTTTGAAGATAACGAATACTTATATATGTTACTCGAATATTGCAATGGAGGATGTTTATTCACCAATATCCAGCTAAGCGGGCCATTAAGAGAGGAAAAGGCTTATAAATACTTTGTCCAAATAGTATAAGCTGTTCAATATTTACATTCAAAGAATGTTCTTCATAGAGATATCAAAGTAACCTGATATATTTAACTTAGTTATCCAACCTACTTTTAACCCATGAAGATCAGATTAAATTGGCGGATTTTACATGGAGCACATCTATTTCGATGGGTTACGTGGCACCTTAAATTTGTGGTACACTAGAATATATGCCCCCAGAAGTGATAAAAAATGGTTTTTAAAATGAAAAATTAGATATTTGGAGTTTGGGAATAGTCCTCTATGTATTTAAATCTTTTTATCTTTTAAGGAAATGCTTCATAATGATCTTCCTAAAAATGGATAATTTTTTATCAAACATGGAATTAGCGAAGAATGCAAATAACTAATGAAATAGATGTTAGAAGTGGAAACCTACAAAAGACCTTCGACTTCAGACTTGCTTTCTAGTTCATGGATCAAAAAATTTTAGAGAAATAACGGATTAACAATAAACACTTGTAGAAGTCTTTCTGGAATTACAGACAAATTAGGATCTCCTCAAAAGACTACTTTATTGGGATCTCCAATGGGATCTCCATTGAGGACTGCCTTTGGTTCGCCCTTTGGATCGCCTATGACATCACCTTTAAATTCTCCATTGGGCAAATGCACATTCGGGTCGAAACACGTGCCAACTGAGCCAGTCTCAAAATAGAGGGTTAGCACTCATAAACTTTGCTGAGTTTTAACTTTATATCTTTCTATACAAAAATATCAATCATTCATAATGCCAAATTCACCACTATGCACAAGTATTAAAAAACTTATTTTTTTTTATAAACTAATTGAATTAATACTACTATGTCATTACAGTTTTTCTTTCTCTAAAAAATTATTATGTTCTATATCTATTGTAAATCATATAAAAATGAGTTACTTCAAGACAGTCTTCTTCAAGTTTCTTAGTTCATCTATCAAAGAATCGAAAATTAATGTTAGTCATTAAAATTGAAGACCTTATTTCTAAATTAAATTTTAATACATTTCTATAAATGTTGACTTCTTTGAGATTTATTAGAAGTTGAAGTTAATGATTGAATCAAGTTTTAAATAAATCTAATCGATGAGTTTCTCAAATATACCCATCTTAGTTAATTCATTTTAATTAGGTTAGGTATTGGATCTGTTGCTTATGATAATTCCTCCGATAATTCCTTGTTGATTTAGTAATCCTTTACAATTATCTTCTAATTTGTAACTCTAAGATTAAGAATGATTTGTATACCTTATAATCTCATCTTATTATTAAAATAAACAACATCTATTTTTAGTGTAATTAAATATTGAATTAATTTCAATGTTAATCAATAAAAGTAAAAACAATTAATTATAAATAATACTATGATTAAAAAATTACCTTAAGAAGTAATTAATAAAATTGCAGCAGGGGAAGTAGTTTAAAGACCCTATTCAGTTGTAAAAGAAATGGTTGAAAATTCAATAGATGCCCATGCATAAAACATCACCATTTATTTAAATAATGCAGGATTAGATCTAATCAGAATTATTGATAATGGAGATGGAATTATGAAGGAAGACTATGAATTATTATGTGAAAGATATGCTACAAGTAAGATTCGAGCTGCTGAAGATTTGTTTCAATTATTCTCATTTGGATTCAGAGGAGAGGCCCTGGCTTCAATTTCATTTGTTTCTGAAATGACAGTGATCTCTAAAAGAAAAGATCAAGTTTTAGGATATAAAGGCACATACAATAGTTAGAAACTGTTGAGTATGAGTCCTATCGGATGCTCAGATGGCACAGAAATTTAAATAGCGTAATTATTTTATAATTTGGAAAAAAGGAGGTAAGCTTTGAATAAATCAGAAGAGAAAAAATCAATATTGCAATTAATTTAGAGCTTGAGTCTTCATCACTCTTAAGTTTAGTTCAAATTATTTTATGAGAATAAATGTGAGTTCTCATCTTTCAGTAGATTGGATACAATTTCATCTATTATGAAGATTAACTAAACATGCATTTAAGAGAAATCATTTAGTTCTGATATATATAAATATGAATCTCATCTGATATTTACAAAATTGAGTTCTGTTAAATATAAGAGGGAATTATGTCTATTCATAAATGACAGATTTGTCGATTGCGATACTCTAAAAAAGAAAATCACTCAGGCCTATTAGGATTGCTACTTGTGCTTAAGAGTCGAAGATGGAGGATACTATGTTTATTTGAGCATAAAATTATAGCCAAAGGACATAGATCCAAATGTTCATCCAAATAAAAAAATAGTAAGGTTCTTGAATGAGGATGAAATTAGTACTGAAATATCAGAAAAATTAAAATAGGAGTTATCTCCATAATAAACAGTGAAATTAGTACAGACTGTGCTTTTCTAACCAAAGTCTTAGGAGGAGCAGAAAAAGAATAGTTTTAGCTTCAAGTAATCACTTTAGAATCAGCAACTATATTAAAAAGAAAAGGTCAGGATTGATCCAAAGACGTAGACCTTATTATAGTAATTTGCAAAAAAATCACAGGCCTAATTGTCTTAGAGTTTACACAGCATGATACCAAATACATAATCCTAAAAAATTGAAGAAGAAAGCAATTCAATAATAGATGAAAGTATAAATATAAAACACGAGAACCCAAAATTGGATGATGAATTAAGCAAAAATGAAAGTGTTAAAATAATTTAAACAAATTAAGGATCTAAAATTTAAGAAGAAAAACAGCAAATATAGGTTTCTAGAACACAACGCTTTAAACTTTCTGTTGAATCTTAATTAGAATTATTTAATATTTTATAGAAAAAGCATCATAAAGAAACTTAAGAATTTTATAAGAATATCTCCTTTGTTGGATTATTATAAGATTAACAACAATTACTAATTTAAAATGATACTAAACTCTGTCTAATTAATATAATTCCGATGATATTTAATATGGTTATTGTTTAAATAATGCAAGGAGAATTACCGGAAGGAGTCCTATTAATAGAGAGATAACCAGATTCTTTATTAAGAATAATTTGTTTAAATTCATAAGAATATTTTTTGCAGATTAATGATAATGATATTGAGACCACTATTTAGTTGGCTGAATACCTGTCTTTATTAAATTACAGTAATGAATTCGTCAGAGATTTTGTACTGCCTTTTTTCAAAAAGTACAGTGTTGCAGTAATATAAAATGATGTTCAGGTAGTGCTAAGATTGGAGGATTTATATAAATATTTTGAAAGGTGCTGAGATTGAGTATTTTTACTACATGTTAATTTATATTGAAATATTTTATATATATAATTTTAGAAGATATGTTCATGTTAATATGTTTAATTTAATTTTGATAATCATTAATTAGATTAAATATTGAGAATACAATGTAAATGGGAAACAATGTTTTTGTTTTTACTTAACAAGATTTCTAAAAATGTTTCGTAGTCAACTTAAACCCTCCTTTGGGTTAAGGACATGATGCAAGAGTCTATTTGGCTATGCACAAAAAGACAGGTGAAATGTTTGCTTTGAAAGTCTTGACCAATCTGTCACAAGATCATATCATAAATCTCTAGGTTTTTTTACATGTTATTTAGCGAACGAAATACAAATACTTAAACGCATTGATAATCCAGGAACAGTACTATTGAAGGGACATTCTGAAGATTATACTTGTGTTCTTTTGGAGTACATGCCAAATGACACATTTTTAAAGATATTAAAAAAGGGACCTTTCCCATTCCCTTTAGCAAAGACTCTGTCAGGCTATCTAATTAAAGTCTTAGGAACTCTTCATACTGCTGGGATTGCTCATTGTGACATAAAGCCAGAAAACATTTTGATTGCCGCTGATTATAATCTCAAATTGTGTGATTTTGGATTTGCAAGACTCTCAAATTCAAATTTAAGGCCTGCTGGAGGTACTCCTGGATACACGGCCCCAGAATTATACATCAATGAAACAATGAATCTATTTAAATGTGATATATTTGCTTTGGGAGTCGTATTGTTTATAATAGCGATGGGTTTCCCCCCATTTTAAACAAATGATCCCAATGCGAGAGATGGATGGTGGGCCTTAATCTATAACAAATAGTATGATTTATTCTGGAGTAAATGCGAAAGTTTTAGATAACAACAATTTCCAATCGAATTTAAGACTTTGATAATGTCGATGTTAGAAAGCGACCCAAATAAGAGGATATCGTTGGATAAATTGTTAGAGCATGAATTCTTGATGGGTGGAGCTACTGAGGAAGAAGTATTGGTGGAGATCGAGAAAAGAGTGAAGGAATAATTATGATTATTATTAGAAACATATTAAATAACAATTTATTCTAAATTATGATTCATATTTGTAATTGTATTTTAAAATTACATTCTAATTTTGTATTCAGTTTTTATGTGTGTATATAAATAATACCTCTCAATTTTTCGAGGGAACTTAAAAATCTAAGGGTTAACTCTTGGAGAATTTCCACTCATTGTATGATTGTTCAATTAGTTATAATCTATCTATGAATAAGTGCATCACTAAGATTAACACATTATTATTAATTTATTATCTATGCAAAGGCCTCTCAAACCAATCACCATATCTTAACCCATAATTCAAAGAATCGAAAGCACAAGATCAGATTGCTCTACTGATGACGATCTTAGTTATATTGAAATATTGAGAGCCGAAGCTCAAAATCCTATGATAAAGAACTTCTCGGGAATTGAGTGCCTTGCTGATGACATACATGATTTAGAAGAATTCCTTAATTCTCTTGATTGAAACCACTGATTACAAGGGAAATGCAATTTATGACATGGACCTTGGTATTGACTGATTATAATACATAAAACTTTTAATCAAAAACATTCTTCAAAATCTTACTTACGACCTCCTACTGACAAGTCCTTGGTAATGACAAACACCTAATTATCCTATTGCCCTTGATTATAAAATAAAAAGGAAAAGCTCCCCCTTATTTTAGAATGTAAACTTTTGTAATTTGTACAAATTTCAAATATATAGAATCCAAAGAATGCATGCATCTAATCATCTAATCCTCTTGATTCATAATTGTGAACTTTTAGAATTTTTATAGGTTCTCTATATATTATCATAAATGGATATATATTGAATAAGGTATATGCATCAGTGATTTTATAATTTAGAACAACAATCAAATGAAGTTATTACAACATTAGTGGGATCGTTTGATGTTAAGATTGCAATAATTAACATTTATAGACTTGTAGAAATGTGAAATATCTGAATTTTAATATTTCTAGAGTATTCTAAACTATTATAATTTTTATAATTTAAATTAACCATTTAAATATCAGATCAATAATTTAAACGACATTTTTATGTCTATTTAAGAAGACCAAAATATTAGTTATTA
Source organism: Paramecium tetraurelia (assembly GCF_000165425.1). Classification (NCBI taxonomy): domain Eukaryota; phylum Ciliophora; class Oligohymenophorea; order Peniculida; family Parameciidae; genus Paramecium; species Paramecium tetraurelia. The sequence goes on along the minus strand of NW_001799144.1, from coordinate 93,002 downwards.
TAACCATCCAGTTAATTGGTAAATACTTAAAATATAAAATGATCAGTCTGAATAATCATCATCCACTAATGACAAGGTCTGATTAGTTTTGTTTAAGTTCTCCTACTTAACAGTAATATTTTCGTTATCTTCTTCTTTGAGTATGGCAACCTTCTCTCCTTCTTTCTCACAGCAGATCAACTTTTTGATATACTTTAGTTTCACTACTTATGGCACTTATTTTGGTTACGATTGAACAACAACTTACTTTAAATGCTGAGTAACACTATGCATAGTTTTATCTCTTAATATTAATATATTAATTTACTCGTTTTCATTGACATCGGATAATCTCTTAACTTTAAATTATTCTTTATATTCTTTTGATTTTTCCCATTCCTCTTATAATTCCAGGGCATCTAAATCATAAAACAGTTATTTAAGCAACATGTCAGGAGTAAATTAGGTTTATCTTCTATTGAGTTGGTGAGTGTCATCAATGGCATCCATGATGTCCATTTCTTTTTTTGAATCATGGGTTTTATTCTCTAAGAATTTCATGGAATCGCCTTGTTCTTCATTGGCTCTCATTTATTTTAGTACTTCTTCGGCTGCCTTGGCATCTCTGTAGGGATCATAGTTTCTGGTTCCTCCTCCTTCAACTATGTAATCATGATTTCGAGGATCAGTTTTAAAAGTTATTTCAGCATAGCAATAGCTAATGGATATATTTAATTTTGTACGTGCATTTAAAGTAGAATCGATGAATCAGAATACCTAGATAGTTTTCTGTCCATACTGTCTCCTTTCTCATATTGAATTTAGTTCCAATGTAGAGATAATTCCCACAATGGTTGCATTTGACAGTCATGGGAAGCATATTTCTGACATTATCCTATTTACCCTTTGGACGATGATTGTTTGGTAGTAACTTAGGATCGAAATCAGGTGGATAATATTTAACTAGAACTTTTCTTTCTGCCATTAAATAATAATTTTAATGATAGAGATCTAAAAAATTATTAAGTCAACCCCAGGGGATAATTCGAATAAGACCGCCTAGAATAAATTCAACCATTCAACTAAGCCTAATAATAATTCAGAAGTGCAAAAGGACTTTCTAAAATTGTAAGCAATTCTTGAATCAAAACCTAAATCTGATAAAACTTCGAAATCTAATCCACCTCCTAAGGCGTAGTAACAAAAAATTCCCGAATTAAAGACCAAAGAGCATAATGGGCATAAACAAAATAATAATGTGATAACTAAAAAACATGATGAATAGAAAAAATAAACAAATGAGCTTGTTGTTAAGCAAAAGGAGAATGAAAAAGTCAAATCAAAACATGAGATATCCAAATTTGAAAATATTTAGAAGCAAATTAAAACCAACCCTCAATAAATACCAAATTAGAAAAAAGAGAAGGAATCTTCTTATTAGCCTTTAAAAATACATAAGCCCTTGATCAAAGAAAAGGTTGCTTCAAAAGATGAAGAGGAAATAAATGAGAATGGAAATTAGATTGTAATCTAAAAGAAAAATCAGCAAAACAATGAGAAGCAGGAATCGACAAAAAAGACTCACTCAGAAATCCCAAAGTAAGCAGCGCCTTAAAGTTTAGGAGGACCGTCGAATTAGTCAACATAATAATAATTACCTAAGAAGGATCTTGGAGATCTCAAGTTAATGCAATTATTATAAAATTCATCCAAAACCAATACAAAAAAGAAGAGCAAAAGTAAAGATTAGCAAGAGCAAGGAAAATCGAAGGATTTAAAGCATCAAAGTCAATAACCAAATTAATCTTTGAAAAAGGATAAAATCAAGGATTTGTAAAATCAAAAATCAAAGCCTTTTCCAATTAAACCGTAAATCAAAGACTTAAGCATTTAGAAGATCAATAAACAAAAGAACTTAGTTAATGATGATTATGATTTGAATGATTCTTTTATTAATGATTCGGAAAGTGTAGATGTGGAGATAGATCCTAATGAAATAGTCAGCGAATTAAAAAAGTTGCAAAGGTAATTCTTGAATTTAAATGTTTAGAAAAAAGGAGGGAAGAAAGTAGAGCGATTTTGATGATGATATTGAAGAGGCGGGATTTGACATCATGTAGAAAGAGGAAAAGAAATCTAGAGTCTTGGGAATAATAGATGACTATAGAGAGGAGAAGTACATAAAGAAGGAGATAAAAAAGGAGAAAAAACACAAGAAAAAGTTGTTGGAAATGAAAAATAAATAAGAAAACAAAAAGACTGATGAGTAATGATTTAAATCTATAATTTTATCATATAAAAACAAATAAATTGAATACTGATTTTTAAACAATGATAAATATAATAAAAAATTGTTCATTTAGTTATTGCTTTTATGATATCCATTGTAAATTCAGGTTCAGGTTTTCTACTTACAACTTTAGGAGAACTAAAGATGTCATCGTCATCTCTTTCTTCAAATGACATGACATAAACATGAGTTTGATTTCTATAGAAATGAATAGAATTATTACTATTGATTGAAAATCATGTTTCCCTTGTGTCCTCCAATAATCCACAATTCATTTCCACTTCCCATGGTATCGGCAGCACAATAACATCTTGGAATGGGTATGGTTCCATGTATTTTAGGTTTAGTCCTAAGATTGAATTAATTCAAATTTTACCAAACCAAAGTATCTGGATTGAAATGATAGAGATCGCCGAGAATATCACTTGAATGCTCACCTCTTCCTCCATAGATGAACAAGTGGCCCCCCAAAGCACTTCCTAAATGTCCATGTCTGGAAGAAGGGGGTTCTCCCTTCATAACTGGAGTCAAATTGGCCCAACTGGCTTCTTTTGAGAAATCCAGAATCCACAAATCATTAAAATTGGGAGTGTAATGTCCTTCAGGAAGGGACTGTCCTCCAAAGATGTAGAGTTTGTCTTTGATTTGAGTGGCAGAATGGGCAGATCTTGGGGGAGGCTTGAGTGCATGCTCATCTAGATCATAACTATTTGTTAGGTTGAAATAAATACTGAGTCCACATCATGGTGGTTAGATCAAGACAATAAATATCATTGTAAGTCTTCTGCACTTCAAGGTCGTGACTACAATAGTATCCACCAAAGTAGATTAATGATTGGTAGTTGGAAAGCAAAGTCAAAGAGGCTTTTTCTCTTGGAGAGGGGAGCTATCCTTTGGGTTTGCTTTGGATCCAAGTTTTTGAGGTTGTGTTGTAGACATAATAATCATCAAAGACTTTGTCTGAATTGAGTCCGCCATAGTAGATTATTTTATTGCCATATTTAATTGCACTAATTTTGGAGGATAGATTACTTATGGAATGCTCTTGGATCAGGGATGGGTCCTTTGGTGTCCTCTACTACTCTAAGTTCTTTTGTTCTGGGATTGAGGATGTGAAGATCATTTTTGAAGTTATGGCCTGTTCCTCGACCACCAAAAATGTAGAATTCATTTCCAATGCCAGTCATAGTTAAGCCATGGATTCTTTCGTATTTCTTTTGGATTTAGTATTGAGTGAAGTAGACATTGTCATAGTTTTGGGGGTGATAATGGAGTTATTTTCGATTGACATGAAGGATATTATTTTTGGATTAGAAATTGTTATCGACTGTGGGCAGAGTTTCATCATAGACATATTATCCTGCAATGAGAAATTTGTACTGATATGAACCAGGGGCCAGATGTAAATACGCGTAATTGATGTACTTCTTTGCGAAACCCAAAAACTTTCTATTCAATTTGATTGGTTGCTTCCATTCATCCCAAGAGCCCATCACAAACATCTCATTCCAGTCCAAGTAGGTGCGTACCTTTACTTTCATTAAGTCTTGCTAAGATTCATAAGAGTCTCTGTACTTTATAGTTTTATCTAAACTGAACATCTTCATCTGAGTTTGGCTCCTGATCATCAGAACTATCCACTTGAATCAACTTCCTTGGTACGACTTCCAACTATATTAATAGGGGTTTCTTCATACCCAATTATTATGAGTCCCGAAATTATTGTAAATTACATCTGCATTGGGATCATGTTTCCAAACCCCATCAACATTGAACTTGTATTAATGGTAACCTGGAGGTAAGGGCGGATTGATTTCGGCTTGTAAGAAACTAGAAATAGCATAGAAGGAAGTACTAAGGAGGCTACTTGGATTTCACCATTGGGTACCCAACTTGGAAGTGACTCCAGGACCCATATAAGGTAACGAGATTTCCTTCGTATTTCCATTCAATCACAGTTGAGTTTACTGCACATTCTTGATCTTCGTGACGATTGCCACATTGTTTGCAATAATTTGATAGCATATTAAATTATTGCGAAGGGATTTAAATGAACTCACTAATATAATAGATAAATGATTTTTTATGTGCATAATTAAAATATCGAATTGTTGTGTATTATAGAAAGTTAGATTAAAATATAAATCGAAATAGTTATTCTATTGTGTCCCATTTAGTATGCAATTAATTTTAATGGTATCAATAATTAGATTAATAAATAGTCGATCAATTATCAGAAATAATTAGAATGAATATTTAATTTAAATTGCCCATAATAGCGCGTATTTATTTATCCTAAAAAAGAAAGTGAGGGTAATTTTGAAATTCAATAAATAAAATGGATAAGAAGTTTATAATTGTCTCCCTGGAAGGAAATGTTGGTGCAGGCAAATCAACCTTATTTGAGATTTTGAGATAGGAATTCCCAAAGGCCATCTTCCTAATGGAGCCTTTGGAATAGTGGTAAAAGGTGCACGGTAACCCCAACCTAAACATCCTGGAGAAGTACTACTCAGACATTCAACGTTGGGGTTTCACTTTTTAAATTTATGCCTACCAATCTAGATTAATGGCTTGGGACAGACAATTAAGAGCAGTAGCCAAAGAGCAAAAATTGCAACAAATTGATAATCAATTTTCTTCTCCATCCACAAACGCTGATGATGAACCCATCCTTGTGTTTACAGAGAGAAGCATTGAGAGTGCTAGAGAATTATTTTTCAAATTGTGTTACAATGATGGAACAATTAATGATCTTGAATATCACATATACGAAGAGTTTTATGAGTGGCTAATGGAACACTACAAGTAATATTTGGTGGATTGTGTCATTTATGTTAACACTCCTCCTGAAACATGTTTGGAACGTTTAACTCGTAGAGGCAGACAAGAGGAGGCCTGTGTGCCACTTGATTACTTGAAGAAGTTACATTAAAGACATGAGGATTGGCTCTCTGATAACAATAATAAATTCAAAATCATCAATATTGATGCTACCAAAAATTATGTTAAGGATTTAGATATTAAAGAGGCTGTTCGCAGATAATTAATTGATGAAATATCTACTTTGATTGATTGATTGATTGATTGATAAATATACTAATTATCAAACATTTTTTTATTTAAATTTGCATGAAGAAAATTATTTAAGAGAACTTATCTCCTGAAGAAGCAAAAACTCTCTGGAAATATCTTGATGATGCATGTTATCTCATTGCTGAACATCAAAGTATAAATTAATAGATTGAGGTTTATAGCCAAGCAACTATCCTTCTAAGAATTGTATAATCATGCCTACAAATTGATTCTCAATAAGTTTGGAGATTTCGCCTATACTCAACTACAAGTTTCTATTCATAACATTGTGGATAAACTCATCCATCCCCTCAACATTAGCAATGATGATTAATTATTGAATGACTTCGTTAAGGCCTACGAAGAGGTTCAATATTTTAGCAAATTATTGGCTGGCATTCTACTTTACATGGTAAATCCCCCTTATTTATGCAATAGGAAAAATCATATATAATTTAAAAATCTCTAAAGACTATCAAAATCATTTGCAATGAAAGTTTTAAAACTAAATGTTTTGAGAAAGACCAAAATCTAGCTTCAAAATTACTCAATTGTTTTCTTGCTCAAATTCGCAATCATCGAAATTCTCAAGTTATCGAACTTTTTAATTTAAAAAATGCATTATAAATACTTGTAATAATTTTCACATTACTCTAGATTGACATCAATCAAGAACAACAGATTAAGAGCAAGGACTACAGTTACACTATTGAATATAGAAACAATGATGACTTCTATAAGTACTTTCTAGAACGCAAACTTATTTAAGATTCTACCCGCTATTTCAAAGAAGAAAGCCAATTAAATCTAAATAAAATGACTATTGAAGAATACATCCTTTTTGTCGAGAAAAGATATTAGAATGAAGTCGAAAGAGTCTAAAGTTGTATACCTAAAATTTCCCACTAAAAGGTTTTGGATAGTTTCATCAAAAATTATATCACCTCCAATTCGTAATACATATCTTAAGGACTCTAAGATTTTATTGAAAATGATAAGACTACTATTTTCATTAAGATTTTTTAATTATTTGTCAAAAGTGAAGAATTTGATCAGTTTATTAAAACATTGACTTAAATTATCATAGACGATTTATAATTACTCAATCAGAATGATAATACTCTATAAGGATTCATCAAATTATATGAGAAGATATTCTCTATGTATGATAAAATTGCTTAATTTGGAAACAATTAGCATTAATATAAATTTCACAAAGCCATAAAAGGTATTTTTCATAATTTAAATATTATTAGATGCTTTTGAGTAGGTCATTAATAAAGACAATTTTATTATGTTCGAATTGAATAAATATTTTGATTATATAATGAGAATGGAGTCCTTGAGAGATGACGAAAAGAGAGTATAAATAGAAAAGGGATTTTTGATATTTAAATTAGTGTAATCGAAGGATGAATTTGAATAGATATATAGAAGACATCTATGTGTTAGACTTTTAGATTAAGCATCCAGTTCTTCCGAAGTAGAACATGATTTACTTAAGAAACTTAAATTGGAATGTGGCTCTGTCTTGACTCATAAGATGGAAACCATGTTTAGTGATTTATAGAGAAGCAATGAGGAAAGTTAAAAGTTCAGACAAAAATTGTCATAAAGTTAAAGAGAATTGATAGACTTAGATGTATTAGTTCTTACATCTGAATAATGGCCAATAGCTGATTATTAACCAATCATAGTACATAATGAATTGTTGTAATGGCAACAGCAATTCACCTCATATTATTAGAGCAAGAATCAAAAGAGGAAATTGGCATTTAATTATGGATTAGGCTCTGTTTCTCTTAAAGCAACTTTTGATCTAAATTGTAAGAAAGATTTTGTTTGTTCTGTCTTATAAGCAACCATTTTGATGCATTTCAATAAATAACGCATATATAAATTGGATGAACTGATAAAATTAACCAATACTGATTAAGAAGTCATGTAATCAGAATTGGAAAATCTTCTATAGTTTAAATTATTAATCTAAAATTAAGAAGATAATTCATTATAATTAAATTACAAATTCTAACATCGAAGTTACAAAATTAAGGTCTAACCAAAAAAACAAGCTTTACTTTTCAATTAGAAATCCAAAAATAAATATTAGGAATACAAAATAGATTAGAAAGAAATAGCACTAGATAGAAGAGTGTATTTGGAATCATTGATTGTTAGAGTTCTCAAAACAAAAAAGTAATTAGATCACAAAGATCTATTTAAATATATTGACAAAGACGCAAAAACTAGACATTTTCCTATTGAAATTCCTTTCTTTAAGGAATGTATAGAGAATTTGATATAAAAGGAATACTTAATAAGACAGGAAGGGTAATTAGACACGTATATTTATAAAGCATGATTAATATTATGATAAATATTATTCTAATTAAATTAGACAACTATACTACTCAATTATTATTTAAATGATTTCTTTGTATATTTAGCTTTCAATTATAGGTAATCATTAGTCTTATTAAATAATTACGTAACCTAAGAATAGGATATAAGAATTATTTGTAAATAAGAGAATTAGTAAAATAATTTCATTATAAATGAATGTCGATGTTTGCATTCTCAAATATTTATTAAAAAGATAAGGTGAAATGGTTCTTTCATTTATTTATAAATTTTAACAATAGTAACTTTTGAATAATTATATATATATATAGGCTGTTTCATTATATATTACAGGCTATATATTCTTCTGTTTTTCGTGCCTTATTCTTTTCAAAATTATTTTAGCATTCCTTAAATATCTATTCAAATTCTCTATTGTCTTTTAAACTAATATTTGTGACTTGAGTTGTTTAAGTTTGTTTTGCATCGAAACTATAATTTGTGTTTTGAAATTTCTAGACTTTAACATACTTCTTCTATGGAGAACTAAGTTTTGATTAAGGTATGCTATTATTCAAAACCAACATTGAGTCTTGCGATTACCATTTCTCTTTATTAGGAGTTTCAATATAGTTTAAATTACTCCCTTAACTAAATTTAGAGTAATTTTTCGAATCCCCTTTAACTGGTATTTATGTATTTAATCCAAAATCTGCTGAAATATTACATGCAGGATCCTTGTTTTGCTGTTACGATTCAGCAAATGAAAAAGTTCTTTTTTTAGGTGCTTATTTTATAGTTGATTAAAGCTCTTCATGTTTTGGGGATTGAATGTAGGAACTAAAGATATTTGAGTACTTATTTTCTGTTACACTTTAAAAATATTCAGGTGGCACAATATTATAGATTGGATTCTGGCTAATGTAAATACCAAATTATAATACAATTATGTATTATCATAAGACTCCGATGACTGATGTGTATCAATTCTTAGATTATCATTGAATAGTGTTTTAGATTCTTTTAAATTGCAAACATATTCCTCAATTTTTAGCATTTATCAGTTAAAAAAAAAATCGATTATATTTAAATAGAATGTTTAGATTTTATATATCATAATAATTTATACTATATTTATAACTATCATTCATGACATCTATTAAAGCAGTCCTAATCATTAGAGTAACAGACCATCAATTGCTCTTCTCCAAGTCATATAATTAAAAGAAAGTAAAATGAGATTAAGACTTATGTAGATTGACTAAGATTTTTAAATTATTTTAGATCATATGTCATAAATAAATCCAAGAGCTGAAGAACGAGTTACTCTAAAAACAGCAAATGGAATTTGGCGTTATAAACTTGATAATAACAAAATTGCTTATGTGTGTAAATCATTGTATTTACATTAGTGCTTGCTATAGAGAACTATCCAGATAGACAAATATATGCTATGATACAAGTAAGATATCTTAATAATTTTAAGGAAATAGAAACAGAATTATAGAAAAAGCCTAACTATGTTGATTCTTAACCTAATGATATTTAGAAATATGCAAAAACCTGGATGAAATAATTACATGAAAAATACGATAATTTGGCTGGAGTAGACAAAGTATTATATTCACTCTTACTTATTAAGGTTTACGCAGCATAATAATAAGTTGATGAGGTGAAAATTGTTATGGAAGAAAACATAAACAATATGATATAGAATAGCTCAAAACTTGATGTACATTTTGCAAAATTACTCATAGAATTTAGATGAAAAAGCTATAACCCTCAAAAATGAATCGATAAAGCTCAAAAAATCATCAACTGAACTTGCTAAAATAATGTATTGGAGGAACATGAAACTAAAGATTCTTTTTGGTCTTATCATTTTAGCCGGGCTGCTTTATATTATTGTCCCAATAGTTATTAATGTTTCAAGATGAATTTTTATTTTTATTGAGATCTTCACATGTTTTCATTTATAATTTTTGTAGTCATTTCAATACCTAATTTCAAGATCCTAAATAGAATTTCAGTATTTGAATATTTTAATATTTTAATATTATTTATAAATGAATCAACCTATTCAAGATAATGTGTGTCTTTTATTGAAATCAGAGAGCACTTATTCATAAATCTAACCATACCTCGATAAAATAAAGGAAAAAGATCAGTAAGTAATCCAATAATCTAGAAAATTTTATGAACCCATTTGCCAAGCTATTATATCTGTTTTTTTTGAGTAAGAACCAATTCAATGTTTTCAAGCAGCTCGAATGGCAAAAGAAGCAATAGAAAAACAGAACCTAGACTTTTTAACAGTCTTTCAAAATGTTTGTCTGAAGTCTTATGAATAATTGGCAGAAGATACGTTGAATGTGAGACTGGCTGACAAAGCATCTTAGTTTTTTAACAAGAGTGGCAGCGATATGAATTTTGGGAAGAGCTTCTTCCATTTGATTTTAGAGAGTATTGAAAATTGGGCGAGACTATATCCTAAAAAAAATGATGGAATCACTCCAACATTATTCTATTAAACTTATCAAAATCTTCTTAATAAAGGAATAAAATTTCCTTAAGCTAACTACTTTAAAGAGCAATAGTCAATAAAAAATAATTACAATAACCAAAAATTAGAAATATTGAAAGATCTATAATAATAAATTATGGCGATGAAATAATTACATGAAATAGAATTAACTGATCAATAGTAATAGAACAACTTGAAAATATTTGAACTGTAAGAATAATTATAATATTTCTAAAACATGCAGCCAATATTAAAGGGATAAATAGAAGAATTATAAAAAAAAGAAGAAAAATATAAGAAAGACTTTGAATACAATCAATAGAAATTGAAATAATTGGAAAGTGAACTAAGGAATAATAAATTGAATGGATAATAATACTTAAACGAATAATTAGAGAAATTAAATCTAGAATCTTAAATATAAGAGCTTTAAAAATAGATTTAAGAACTTGAAAAAAATAATTCTATTTTGACTGAGAAATTAGAAAAATAAGGGAATGGAAGATAAATTTAAAATAATTAATATTGTTTAAATTAGCTCAATGAACAATAAATAGACAACATGAATCTCAAGAAGGAATTGGAGAAAAAAGAAGCAGAAATCAAAGAACAAAAATTTACTTGTTTAGAATAAGCTTAAAATATTAACTAATTGAAGTTATAATTAAAAGCAAGAGAGAAGTTGAACTAGGATATAGCTTTATCAAGAAATTAGGATTAAGAATAACTGATATCAAAATTATAATAAAATATTGAGAACTTAAAAAAAAATATTGAATTACTTGAAGGAGAAAATGGATCTTACTAATTTTATTAATAAGAGTAATAAAAGAGGAATTAGAAACTTGAAGAATAATTGTTAAACGCATAATAAAAATTACAAGTTTCGGAAAATAAGATTAAAGAATTACAATCATAATTAGATTAATTAAAGTAAATATCTCCAGCCAGAACTAATTCTAATTCTGCCAAAATATTAATCCAAGAAAGAAAACCTACTTAATATTAGAATTTCTTCTTTCCTGAGGCATAGTAAAATCAATAATTTTTTAATCCGCGATTTTAATTTAATGAAGATTTAATTAGTTTGTTTACAAGACCAAAACCTATTGAAGTAGAGAAAGTTAATCCGTCGGATATCTATCCTCATTAAACAGCAGAGGAATATTATTCTAAAGCACAAAATAAATAAAATAAAGGTTAAGAAGTTGTTTTTAAAAATTTAATTAGCCAGTTGAAAGATTTGTCTCAAAAAAATTAATGTCTCTCTTAAATGTTCCACATTAATAGAACTACATATTACTTCATTGATAAACCCTCAATTTTTGTGGCAATTATAAAATAGGTTTAAAAATAAGGGGAATAAAACTAAGTTAAATTTGGAGTTTATTTCAAAACTGATGAATAAACTATCAATTTATCAGGAAAATTTTTAAATTTACAAAAAATGTTAAAGTATTTTTCATCTTCCTAAAAAGATTTTAATGTTACTCTAGAAACATCATCTTAATAATAATAAAAATAATACCTACTTGAGTATTAAATCAATGATGATTGTGAAGATATCTCAGAACTCCCTGTTCTGGAAATAAAATATAAGTAAAAATTATTATTACTTTAGAGGAAAAGTGTAATAACTGTTTCTTCCTATGCCAATATAAAGTTTCATTGAATTTTCACAGATAACTTAGGATGATTTTAAAGCATATTGGAAGTAACTTTCTATCTTCAGATCAAAAAAATTCTGTTATAATCTTTTGGTTTTACCATCTTATTAAAGCATTACAAATATCAGCACAAAATTAATTCTAATCAATGAAGACAAACTTAAGTCATATTTATAAGGAATTGATGAAATAAAATATGGAGCAAAATTTAAGATATTAGGCTCTTAATTGAAAGGATTAATTAAATTTGAGCTTATTCCTTAAAATAAGATTGTTATTTACGTAGGAATTAAGAAGGAGTAAACTCAATAATATTAGGTACTTGCGACAAAAATAATCAATTATTTTAACTCAATGTTTTAGATAATATGAGAAAAATTATTTATATAATATAATTTGTTAATATGTTTATTTATTAAGTTCTATATTCTTTTGCTATTTTTGAATTTAAGGTTAAAAGTTCATGAAATTTACCCCTTTTTGTTGTATTAACCAGATGATCTATAGGTTGCTTAGATATATCTATTTTATTTTATGAATCGTTTAAGTTTCAAATATCTTTCTCGTTTTAATACTATCTTTTGGATTTTATCAATACACTCTCAAATTCGAGAAGGCAAGAAATAGAAATAATTTAAGATTTGTAATTATAAATTATGAATAATGATAATAATAATCCAGAATAATAGCCTTTCGGATTATGGAATAGAACTGCTATTGAAAAAAAAACGACGCCTTTAGATTAAGTAAAAACGATGGCGAATGAAAAAATCCAAGAGATAATGAGCAATGTATTTAGTGTTCTATTTGGAAGGAAGTTGTAATAAAAGTTGGAAAAGAATTAGAGAACCTGAAGTAGGAACTGAAAGAGGGTTATGATAAATTGGATTAGAAGGCGTAGAGTGTTTTACATGAATAGAAAGCAAAAATGAATTTATGGATTAAATAAAAAATAGAAATGGCAATAATCAGAGTGTTGGAGAAGACAAAACCCATTCTTCTAGAAAGTATTCTTGATCCGTATATGGTAACAATTTGAAAGAGATAACTTTAGTGTGATTGTCTATCCAAACTCATTGAAGATGTATTCGAAGAGGTGTGGCCAGATATCAAAGAAGAAATTTTATTACAAATAAGAGTGAAATATGCAGATCCTTATGAGTTAGTGGAATTTCCAAAACCGAAGTTATGTTGTATTTAATACCCTTGGTTTTGGTTCAAGGTATGGTATTTATATGTTACACAACCTTTTGATAAATCAATTTTTGAGCAATTACATTGGTATTCTTGGTGGCTGATCTTCATAGTTCAATTAATACCCTTTTATGGAGTAATGAATTCAATAAAATAATTAGATACAAGCATTTATTTATGTTTTTGTATTTTTGTTCATTGACAAAGAGGATGAATATTAATTGATTCGATTCATATTAGCCTTTAAAAGCATGTAATTTATATCTATCGGATGTAAGAAATATTTAATGTAGTGATAGGAACTATGGTAGGATATTTCACATTCTATTCATGTGCTGTAGTTTCATCTGTAGATAAAAGTTATAAAGATTGCAAAGATGATGGTCCTGCAATATTTTTAAGTTTTTGGTCTGATATTGCAGGTTTTTTACTTCAATTGCTGTTGGTTTGGTTAGCAATTATATTGTTGAAATGTTCAAAAATTAAGGGTCAGGTAAGATTTAAGCATGTGTAAGAATCTTAATAATAAGTCAATAATAAGAAACTCTCAAAGCAATCATGTTGTTTATGTTGTTCATTTAATAATAGAGGAGGAAGATTATATTGCTTTATGCTTTACGATTTAATTTGTTTTTTTGGGTGTGTGGCCTTGTTTTTAGGTTTGTCTGTCTCCGATGGAGAGAGAAAGCTTTGGCAATATAGGTCAACCATGTATTTGGCCAAAACCGTATATGGATTATTGAGTTTTCCTTTTTTGGTGTTTCGTATTCCAGGACTAACTTGGTTGATAACTCGTTCTCATGGAACAGGGTATGATTGCAATGGTAATTGTGTACCTTTGGTGTCAAATCTACAATAGTATCACCTAAGAAAAAAGTAATAAAAACAACCATATGATCCAAAATATGCAGTTTAAAATGACGACTTTGATGTGATGGAAGGAGTGGAATTAATGGATGAATTGGTAAATTGATAAATTGATAATAAATACTTAAATTTCATTTTTATTTAAATTCATATATAGAGGAGAGTAGCTTTTACTCTCTCGATCTTTCTACCTTTTCTCTTTGTAATCTCTCTTTTTTTAATTTTTCTCTTTCACGTTATTTTTATTTTTATCTTATTTTTTCTATCTCTGAATCATCACTGCCTAATAATTCTCTGATTTATTCTCCAAGTTTTTGATATTTCTTCTATTTTTTCTTCATTTCTTTGATATAAGCTGGGTCATTTTCTTCTTCCTTTTTATCCTTTATTGTTTCTTCCTTCTTAGCATCTATTTATGAAACGAGAGTTTCCTCTTAGTATTTCTTGCTCAAATCTAAAATCTGATAATAATTATCTTTTTTTTCTTTGAAATTTTTCAACTATTGCTTAACATTTTGTTGCAATTAGGTTTGTTTTTGATCTTACCTTTGTTAAATATACCATGGTTTTGTTTAATCATATTATCCCAAAAATTTGGTACTCAAATCAAATGGTTTGTCTTTAAAGAACTCCTTCTCCAATTCTATTTTAGCTTAGTTGTTCTCTTTCTATAACAAATATTATTCTTCTTCTTTAAATAAGTTTATATGTTATTTGGCCTCCAAAATTTCTCTCAATTCAGCATCTAGATTATCACAATTAAATCTTACTAACTTTGGATGAACCTTATTTCTTTTAACTTTGACTTCTACTTCTGCTTCTGCTTTGACTTTCACTAACACTTCTACTTGGAGTGTGAGAAGCAGCTCTTCTCTATTACTTCAGCTTTTAAATTCTATTTCCTGCCTACTCTTTATGTTCTTTCCTTTTTTCCTTTTAAACTCTCTCCCTCTCCTTTCTCTTATCCCTCTCAACGATGTTCCTATTCTCCATATTGTACACATTCCACTTCTTTTAGGGGAGAATATTCAACCCTCCATGACCTCCCATAGATTATTTATATAAATTATAAGTTTGAGTATCAATTATCATCATCTTCATACATTTCATCATAAAGTCCATCATATGAATTCACTCCTGGCATCAATCGAGATTGGATCTCCTTCTCCCTATATTTCTTTGACTTCGAAGCATTTTCAGGTCCTGTCATTCTGCTCAAGTAATACATCACTTTCGTAGTAATTTCTATTTTCTTCTCTTTCTCTGATTCCCTAGGGATCATTTATTAATGAGATCCACTCGAATCCTAATGTTGCAATGAAGGTAGTCTGATTCTGATATTTGGCCTCAATTAATCAACCAGATTGTCTTCAGATTTCTCTCTCTCTATTTAGGGTTTCCATGACTTTGCCTTGTACTTAGTGGGTACTCTATAGATGCTAGCAAATTGATGTTGCTTTTTCGGGATTGACCGAGAGTATTAAGGAGAATTCAAAACACTTTATAATATAGGGTTCATTATATAACTTAATACTAATTACTAATATACAAAAAGATCAACCATTAACTTTCTTCTTTTGAATCTTCTTCTGCACTTTCTACACACCTGTTTTCTACTAAATCTACTTTGGCTTCTTATTAACTAGCTGCTTTTTGATTTACTTAGCAATAGGAACCACAACAGGTTTCTAAACCTAGGTCTATTCTTATTCTTGATCTGCTCCTCTCCTCTAAACAACACTCACACAGAAACATGTTAATCTCTAATTTGTTCGAATTACATAAATTGGTTTTAACTTATTCTTGAGATCAATGTCATCATATTATTCATTGGCATATAATAAGCAATCCCAAATTTTGATGTCACCGTCAGAAGAAATAGATGCCAAATATGTTTGATCGTTCAAATCAAATAGTTACAATTACTTGATCCTTTTCTAATGAGCAACAAACTTCACCAGAATCTGACTCTATATCTAATTGTCGACTGTCAATTTTATCATATACACTATTCCATTTGCATCTAGAATATTCTCCATTAAATACCTGAAAGGATAAGTGAATTTTGATTTAGTATCGAATCTGTTATCTATGCTGTAAAATCTATAGTATGAGCAACCTTGTTGGTTTCGCAATCGACAATATAGCACTTTCTGTCGGATTGAAATAATAAGTATTAGATTTCGTCTTCCTTTGAAATGAAGTGAATTTTGTCAATATCTAAAGGTTATGGAAAATAAGTACTAAAATGAAATTTCTTTAATGCTATCCTTTTTAAATTCATCAAATTATAGAGATGCAATTTCTGATCTTTGGTTGCACATGCTAAGATCTTTCCGGATTCATGAATTGCTATGCATATAACAGGACTTCCACATTGGAATGTATTCAGAATTGCCCATTGTTTATTTCTCCACAAATTTACTTTTCCATCTTCAGCTGCTGTGAATAGAAAATTCGAATGGCCTGCTATCTAAGTTATTGTTCCATTATGCTGTTCTAATAAGGTAACTTCAACTCTCCTTCTAACATCATAAACCTTGATCAACTCCTCAGAACCTCCAATGAACAGATATCGTCCATTCTGATAGGTTGTTTTGATTAATGACTCAAATAATAAAGTATATGTACTGTGGAGGCTGGAAATGAGTAGAGAGTGTTATTCGCTGAGAATTCATCATTCAATGAGAACCCTAATAGTTTGCCATCATATGTCCCCACATTAATATTAATTTCCATTTTAATTTAATTTATAATTAGATTATAAATAATTTCCTCATATTAATCTGGCTATTTCATAACTTTTAACAATCTGTTGACGTTGGATTTATTAATCTCTATTGGAAATCTGAAAACTATTGAAGCACATCTTTATCAAATAAATGAATGTATAAGCTTTATATCTTATAGTAATAACCCAATTTTTTGTATTAAACTCTAGTTTTAAAGTAAAATCTTCTTTGTGTATGAAAGACTTGGAATATCACAATTAATAAAATGTAAATTTAAAATTCATCTTATTGTAACAATAATCACAAGTATTTCTCTGTAATATACTACTACTAGTTGAATAATTTATTCTCCATAAGTATCTATATTTGAAAACAATATTTGTTAGAACATTCAATTCTTATTTATGGTTATTTCTTTGCCAAATCCTATATATAATCAGAATATGATCTCATCTCCGTTATCAAATCCATCCTCTCATTGAATTCTCTCTATCTATGAGATTCACGTGGTATTCAATTCTAAATGAAATGTAACTAATAATGAAAATAGTTAGTTATTTACCTTCAATACTTATAAATATTTGTATATATATAACGAACACATTCAAATTAATAAATAAATTTAAATAATTAGTAGCGATGGACACTAGATAGTCAGAACACTCTAGAGGGAAGTCTTAGACTCAAATCAAATTGCGTAACCCATTCGAACTACTTATAAGTAACATTGCTTGCAATATATAGAAATAATCAGATTGCCAAATGTTTGCAATAAATGTGGACATATTACTAGAATGAAAGAAATATCAGATATTCTCGAATAATTTGACACCATGACATCTTAATAAATTGATACTATTAATGAAAAACTAATTCAAAAATCGAACTAAATTTTAGCAGCTCGACAACAATTAGTTAAGGATGCAAAAAATGAACTCCAATAATCATTGCAATAACTGATTTAAGTGAGGTAGAGCATGGGTTCATCTTTTAATTTTGAAGACCGAGAAAAGTGTTTAGAGCGAGTTTGTGAGGTAACTATCAATATAATCAGTTAGGATATCTTCTGCAATGTTCAAGAATAGATTGAAATATAAAATTCTTTGTCTGAACTCAATGCAATCATCCAAGAACAATATCAAAAATTTCATCAATTTCCAAATGAAATCACTGAGATGAACAAATTAGAATATCACGACAACCTTGAAATCAGGGAGAGATTGGACGGAGCCTTAAGAATTAACTAGAGTCATAAGGATATCTTGAAGGAGATCTTGATTAAAATAGGAGAGGAAAATAAGAGCTACACCTTCGATATCTAATTATAATTTAGACAGTAACAATTGGAGATGCTCAATCTGCTACAATGCAATCAAGAGTAAATTAAGGAGATCGAAAGATTAGAAGATGAATTGAATGATAAGAAATTGGAATTATAAAAATATGCAATATTATTTAGTTAATTTGAAAAGTAAGCTTAAATAAATATGTTAGTCCTTTTAAATCAAATAAGATTAGCTCTGAAGAAAGTAGTGCTAGCAATTTCTAATCAATTTAGAAGGAAATTGTTCAACCACCGTCATCAATTCAATAGAGTCGAAATGTATTTTAAGACATTAAGAACATTTAATCGAAAAGATTTTCTTAACCTTCTGTAAATGAAAATAATAACATGTGCACTTTTTAATCAGAATAATTCTATTCAATTGATCAATCTCATGGTAACCTACATCAAGAATCATCATAAAAGTCGTCATAAAATAATAGCAAATAAATTGAGAATTCAGTTGTGATTAATTAGAGATATGGAAACAGCATATCTAATAAATTTAACAATTCCAAAGCAACCAGCCTAATTTCACAAATTAATTCTTAATAAAATAGTATTCCTATTTAAATAATCCCCAATTCAACTAAAAAAATTAGAAATTCAGTTGACACCAATCCCATGATGTCCCAAGAAAGTTTTGAACACTAATTACATGAAAACGATGAAAATTCCCCTAAAATCACTCCTACAAGCAAAACATTACTCTCCAAAGTTCCACCCCTTCCAATAGGCAGATAGTTAGAGCTTGATTGAAAATTTTATTCTTATTATATTTTTAAATCATTAACATTACTATTCTAGTAAATTCATTTAAATCAAGATTATCATTATTATCTCAATGACTATTATAAACTTAGGACATTCATAAAATCACAATTTTAACTAACTTAACTAACCTTTAAAGAAATTAACATTTTTATATAGATAACAATGTCCTTATGTATGAAAATTTAATTCTAAGTTTATTAATTTTAATAAATCCATAACTTGATTTTTGTAAAATAGAGGAAATAAATGGGTTATAACAGAAAAGCCTCCAAAAAACCCAGAAGCCCAATTTCCTCTTTTTGTTTGATTAATGCAAGGTAGCTAGCTTTACTCTAATTCTTAAAGAAAACTACTTACTATTTAATTCCATAGTATGAAAGTCTAACTCTATGATTTAATAATCTATAAAAAATATTTTTATTAATAAAATGTCTGATAACTAATTAACTGACTTGCTACTATATTATGCATATATGGAATAAGAAATAGAAGTTCTACGAGAAGTTTTATGTTCAGAGGCTTATTTCCAACCTTATAACTTATTCAAATTTATTGATTGCATGAAAGATGAACCAAAAGTACATATAATAAATATGGTAGGGGTACTTAACTGCTCAAGATTTATCTTTTTATCTTAGTGAGAGAAAGTTTCCATCTAATCTGCCAACCAAAACGTACGTAGAGAATTACAATTAAAATAAAGATAGCAAATTAGTATACTCTGAGTAATTATGAGATTGATTATAAGATTTTTGAGAGCCATTCTGCCTATATCAAATTAGGATTTAAGAGAAAAGATTACATAGTAAACACCTTCAGATTAAAAGATCATAAGCGAGAGAACTTAGTATTTGTTTGCAAAACTAATGGAAGCGTATAATTTTAAGCAAATTATTATAGGGAAATCAAATTAACTATACAGGCTGAGAATTACAAGCAGCAGATTGATCCAAATTATTTTGATAAGATCTGTTATCAGAATTACATATATCATCAAGATCTATAGAGTTATTTCAAGCATAAGCAAATAACTACTAATTCTATTGAGATTTAATAGATATTTAACAGGATAGATTTGTTAAATGATGGAAAGATAGATAGAAATGAATGGAATTTATGGGTGAGTGCGAGGAAATCAGTATTATAAGTCAATTCAAATTCATACAAATAATAACAGAAATTCAATAGCACAAGATATAGTTCAACAAAGAGGAAATAATAGGATTCCACAATGAGTGACCTACTCTCTATATCTAAATAGGGGTTTTATTAGTCCACTAAACCCCCTTTGTCCAATTACTCGTACAATACACCTAAAAAATATCAGAAGTAGAAAACCGAAGTGAGAGCCTAAATGCATTCTTAATTATTGTAGAATAGTAATCACTCCTCAAAATAGGAACTATCCTACAAAACAATGACTCATAAACCAATAACAAGTTTTTACGAGGATGATATCTAAACTTTAAAGAAGACTTAGTCAGTTGCAAAATATGAAGCCCTGGAACCAGTTAATTATTATGTCTAGCTATTTGTGAGTTTGATTTAGTTGGTGAAGAAGGTTGAACGTTAAAAGATTCTGTTGAGCAATCATGATGATTTTTCATTGTATTCTTCATTTTAAAAATTGGATAAAGGGTTTAAAGGGATTTTGATTAAGAGTGACTTGAACTCTTTTTGCAAAAACCCGTAATTGATATTGGATCGTTATGGAAAAGATAACAAGATGAGATTTTCAGAGTATATCAAAATGATTGAGCCAAAAGATCCTTAGGCAGTAGAGATGCTACTGAAGAAAGATCAAAAACACAAGGGAAACATGTTAACGCAAACAGAAATATCAATGAAATTGCTATTAGAATTGATCGAGCAATTTTAGTAGAAGATACACCAAACGAAGGAATATTAAAGCAAATAGTAATTCGATATCAGTGAAATCTTTTACATGCTAGCTTATGATAGATAGTAAATAACTCATTAAGACGTAAGAGTATTAACTTAGATAGATTACTGATTTCCTGTAGGCGAATCAATTCAAGACTGTGCACCAAGATGTAGATTTATTGTTGGCCGAACTGGATTATGATGGTGATGGACAGATAAGTTATAGAGACTTTATTAAAATTTTTGGAAAATGATTATAGTATTATAATTATTTATACTAAAATGATGGAGGACTTGTTGCAAAGTAGAATTCGTAGTCGTAATGCCTATTCACTTCATAATAAATATCAATCACTCTGTCACTAATAAGGAGGACAGAGCACTCTCAAAATGCTTTCTCAGAGCTTATAAAAATAATAATACAGTCAGAAATTACATCAATTAAATTTGTAACGAACTGAGTCTCGTTTCCAGATCAATCAACCAAAGCATATTTAATATATTGGGGCGATATCAAGTTCAAATAAAACTGTGAATCCATGTTCACCAGAAAAGATAATCGAATCACCATTAAAGGGAAGGATTAAATAGAGTAGAATACTGAAGACTTCACTTCACAATTCTCGTATGAGTCCTGAAAACAGATTGATTTTTAAATAGCGTCTCAATAAAATTGATGAATCCATCCAATATATTCAAGATAGACACAATCAATTCAATGGAGTTAATTCTAACAACTATTAAAAGATGTGTGAAATGATTAATAAAACCGAATACATGAGTGCTGATCATAATTCTAGCGTTGATGTTCCCTTGATAAAATTGATAAAACCAGAAACGATCGAAAACAATGAAAATAGTGCCAATCTAGTCTAAAAGTTAGCTACCCAAACTATACAATGGAGTGAAACCAAGAAAAAACAAAGATCCAAACTGGAGTAGAGTGTGTACTATAAGACTAATAAATGGAAAAAAGCCAAATTCTTAATCTTATAAAACTTTTCATCTCGTCATAACAACACAATGTATTCCAAGAAATATATGATTACACAATTAAAGATTCCCTACCTAAGACACAATTCGAAACAAATGTTCATGGCTTTGAAATAGAAAAACTATAACTAATTGCTTAAACATCTATCTTATAACAAGTCATTCATTCATGAAGTGGACAATTCTCTCATGACTCCCTTGCATATTTCTTGTCAATAAGGTCTATATGATATTACCAAAATGCTCTTGAGATTTAAGGCTGATGTGAATGCTCTAGACAAGAATAAGAAAACTCCCCTATATTATGCCATGTTTAATGGTCACACAGAAATAGTGAAAGTAATATATTTGGCTATTTCCCAAGATGCTCCTATTACATGATGCTTTCCCATATTCCGATACTAATTGCAATTACACTCAATTCTTCCCAAATAAAGCAATGAAAGAATTATTCAGAGTGGCTAAGAGAGTAATACCATATCATTTATATTCTAGATTTTAACATTGATGCTGATATGCCCAAAACATAAGAGAAAAACAATGAAAGAGTTCTTAGAAATTAATTTTTTGAATGAATATTCTCTACCCAAAAACTTGCTTGCTTGAACATCATTTTATATATAACCGAATCTATATGAATGAATATGAAATTTAATTAATAAATCAATCTACATCTAGCTTTCTTTGAGCCCAATTTGACAGCTTAATTGTATCATCCCACCTATTTATAATCAATATCATCATTACCGAACTTCCTTAGATAGACAATTCAAAATAATTATAATAAGGCAAATTTAGTCGTTTTTAAATAAAGTAGCAAGACATGGCCCAGCCTTATTGGTAAATCCTGTCTTAAATCCACAATAGCCTTCGTACTCCAACATCCTGTTAGTATTCTTCCAAGTCAAATTTATAAGTTTATTCTAATGGGAATATATAATTCACTGTACATTTCTCTGCACAGTTGCTTAATGCTCTTTTTTATTCACTATTTCCATTAACATTGGGTCATTGATAATTTATTTGCATAGGATTGCCAAATCTTCAGCACATGAATACGATTGATCATTTGATAATCCTTGGGAATATTGGATGAATTTACCATGCGGATTGTAGAATTAAGTATCATTCATTTCGAGTTGAAGTGCGTATTAATTCATAAGTGAAATAAACGGTTGAATCCTGTAATGTAAGGCGATGTTGGAAACAGGATCTTTAACACATTACGAGAGGTTTTCTGCGATTACATTTGCAGCATCATTCCCAGAAGGCAACATTAAGCCATGTAGTAAATCATATAGGGTAATTCTATCATAGGGATGTAAAAATGCTGAAGTTCCTGAGATTTAAACAGCCTTAAATGTTAAAATATATACATCATAACTAACGTACACAATCTAATAAAGATTGAGCTTGAGATCTCTAATTAATTAGATCGCTACGTAGCATGTCATCAACTTAGTAAGTGAGGCAACTTATACTCTCTTTTTTGAATTAAAGTTCTCTTGTATTATTTAATTGCAGTACTGTCAAATGTTATCCATCAATACCATTCATTACAATAAAGTTTTGAGCTGTCACCAATGGTACACCATATTTAGAGTGCAGATCTATTTTAGAACAACTTTAAGATCTCGAACTTGATCCTGGTCTATAATTAGAACCACTGGAGGTTCTATTGGGACGATTACCTTGGCTTGATCCTATGCTTCGAATCTGAATCAACGGCTACTCTAAAGCTTTACTTGACATTCTTTGGTTTGGTAGTGGTGGTTTGAACATAAACTATTCGTCTAATTAATTTTAATAATTTGAAATTAAACATGCACATTGAAAATCCATTTCTCTCTGTTATCTAGACCTAGTTCGTGCCTCAAAATAATCCTCCTTTGCCCAATTAATAGAGGAAGGAGATTGGCGATTAAGCCATCTGGACTTTATCATCGGCTAAGACGGGAAATGGAGTAGATCAATTAAGAGATGATAATTTGAATACATTCTGGCAATCTGATGGCACGCAACCCCATAACATCACAATACAATTTCTTAAGAAAATGAGAGTTTAAGAAGTAGCTGTTTATTTAGATTTCAAATAAGATGAAAGCTACACTCCCAATAAATTATCAATTCGAGCAGGAACTAATATTCAAGACATGAAAGTACAAATTGAAATCTAATCTAGGAAGTACTCTACATTGAATTGAAAGAACCATATGGATGGTTTGTATTTCAACTTAAAACCAAATTACTTAATGGATAGGAAAAGTACTGAATTATCTCTATATTAAGACCTTATGTGTCGACAATTAACATCTAAGTAGTAGTTTTATAAAATTAACACAGTGGAAAAGATACACATATCAGACAAGTAAGAATATTTGGACCAAGAGAGTATGAAAATTCAAATTTATTTTAGGAAACAAAACTAAGGGTTAAGTTTTCCAGATTTCAAAATGCCAGAAATTACTTAATATGCTTCGATTCGTTGAACAATTATGCATAATTATTAATTCATATTTTTGACCAATTTAATTAATCTTTATAAATTCCAACAATTTAGCAATCCAATCTAATATAATTTTGTTTAACATTAAAATTGTTCAATTTATAAGGTGATATTATTGATAAGTTAATTTATTTTGGGTTTTTTGGAATATTTTTAAAAAATATTAGCAAATTAGTTATTGGATTACATAATTTCTAGTTAATGCTAGATAAAATCTTATTTATTTACTTTGTTCTACTAAATTCATAAATAAATAAGAATCCATAAAAATAGTAAGTATATGATTAGCATATAAATTAATAGCAAATCATTATAAAATATTATCTCCAATTTTGAAGAAGTGAGACTCAACTTGAATTATAATCATTTTATGAGAAAGTTATATAGAGAATGTTATTAATTGCAATAATGCCATCATTATTGCAATTATTATCTTATTATAAATATAGGATTAAAATATTTTAAATTTAAGAAAATACTTATGAACTATCATTTGATAAGTTAATTAATTAAGGGGGGAAAGTGGTGTAAAAGCTCTTCACAATAATTCTATTAATTGATATTGTGTCTTTATTTCATTTTTCGTTATAAATTATATCAGCCTTGCAATAATGGGGATTGTGAAGAGAAATTCTAAATTTATCAAATTTATATTATAAAAAGTGAAGATTATTAAATGTAATTAGAAAATGATGTTTCAAAATTAGTCTAAAGCTAAATTAACGAAAACTAAATCTAATTCTTACGAATTTTCTTATACAAAATATTAGATTATATAAATATAGAACAGTCTATAATTTTTGAGTTATTAGATTGATTACTAGAAAAATCAATATATTAATATTTATATATGGGCTCAGGACAAGGAAAAACCCGAATTAAGAATTGTTTAACAGGATTAGATTATTTATAGAATTTGATTCCCAATGTTGAAGTATAGTTAAGTATTGAGGTGTAAGGATAGTTAAAATAAGTTATACTTAAAATGCCAAAAATTTCGAAAGAAATGTAAATTTTATTAACATTTTAGAGAGAATTAGTTCAAATATTTTGGTTAGGATCATTTGGATTTTGAAAAATACATTCCAGAAGACTATGAACACTTAAATATGTTGTCTACTTTTTAGAAAAAGCTGCTTGAACCTCCAACGATAAGAAGTTAACTAGAAGAGGACGCAGCTGATTAACATTAAGTCTAATTAAAAATCAATGATATCAAATCATTAAGAATGTTTGATATCAAATAGTTAGATACATTTAAATGCAGCAAACTGCAAGAACCTGGTTGGATCTCATTAATAAAGGGTATTAAAAATTATTGTACAATCACAAATACTTTATTATTGCAATGCGAGAAGGACTAAAAACTACAATGGATCATTTATGTTACAATATGGGAGCATTTCTCATAAAAGTTATCAAATTTATCGAAGAAATATTCGTTTTAAAAAATTAATCAAGCTTTTGATGAGCATTTTCACACCAACTTAAGACCAAGTTTAAAAGTAGAAATGTTTGGAGCAAAAATTTGGGGTGGATAAGTAAGCATAGATAAATAATTTGCTATAAATTAAATACTATTAGGTAGAAAGGAGAGAAAATCAGATCTCCCCTTAAGTAGAATTGCTACAGTCCTTATGGAAATGAGTACGGATGTTTATAATTTGTAATTTGCAGGCAGTGATGAATTTGTTATACCAAATATAATTCAATAACTATAGGAATAGAGCAAATAATTGTACGAGGAAAAATTTAAAGGAGATTATCATGACTTTTTTCAATTTTGGTTTCTTGATAATTAGTATGTACTTACCATATTTCCAGAATGGATAGTGGAGAATTATGTTGATACTATTTTATTTGATTTCGTAGAGGATCTCTTTTGTCAATAAATACTCAAACTCACTTAGGAGGAATAATAATAACTTAATAATACCTATTTTAAGGAATATCAAATTCAGCCCATATTTTTAGATGCAAATGAGTTGGGTCTTGATTTTGAATAGTCGTTATAAAATCTACTCACTTTTGATTAATTTTTGAAATCTCAATAAGAACCTACGATTAGTGCAATAGCAAAGAGAGTTAGTAATGAAAAAAAAAATAGTGAACTTCTAAAAAGTAATTCGACCACTAATTACAGTGGACTTTTAGTTGATCATTAAATGGTCATGCAATAGTTAAATTAACCACAAATTGGTGAATAAGTATCATCTGATATTCAATCGGAAGGTAGGAGTTCCTATTTCTCATCTGCTCTTATGTCTAAAAACTCTTAATTAATAAGTTTGAGTTTAAATGAATTTGAATAAATTACTAATTAATATGATACAATCAAGTTTCCAATTTAATCTAGAATTGAGGCGAGAAATCAAAGAATAAAAATGAAGAACAAAAATATAACGAAAATAAATTATGAATTTCGTAGTTTATTTAGTTTTGAAAATTAGAAAGGGGATACTATGAAAAAACAATAAGATTTTTTTTAATCGCTTTCAAAATAAGAGAATAAATTAGAAAGTGTCATTTAGCAAAAAGAGTGCATTAAATCCATAGCTGAAATGTTACTAAAAGAATGACTACATGATTGAAGAAAATATGTACCTCTCTTGTTTTATATATTTTATAATTCTATTCTATTATAGAGATATTTTTGTATATAAGTGAATTAAATAAATCATTTTTTTCAATTATTTTTAATGAGTTCATCTTAATACTATTTCTAAGCAGAAACTGGAGATACAAGACCTTAGGGAACTCTATAATTGCTAGCAAAGTATGCTTTTGAATGTGAAATCTGTTTTATTGAACAACAGGATAGCGTATAAGGAATTTAATAAGAATAATAATAAAATTACAATGAAGTAAGGTTAGTGGCTGCCAAAGTTATATCAGAATAACCTTCAAAAAGGTCATATATTGTAATTTGCCCATAACATTTTTTAAATATGGAATAGTTTTTTGAAAAATTTTTAGAAAAATCTCATGTTAGGTACTCAGTGTCACAATTAGAAATTAAAAAGGCTAAACTAGTTAAAAAACCTAAACTTGTTAAAAAACCTGATATAGATACAGAATTAAAAGAGGCCAGAAAAACAATAAAATGTAATTATTGCTGCAGAGTACTTTAATAAAGGTATACCAAAGCAGATTAATAGATATAAATACTTTATAATAATAATCTAGATAACTTGATGGAAACTGTATATGAGAAGAAAAAGGAGGATTTAGAAATCACATATGAGAAATTCAAATAATATACGGAAGAAAACAGGTCAATAACGGATAGGTAGAAATTTTTAATTTTTCATTATTACAAAAGACTAGAAAGAAAATCTAGAAAGATTATTCTCCACGAATTTGAAAATTTTTTACCAAATAAGAATCCATCAACAATATCAATGTCAATGTCTGCGTAGTAAAATCCAGATACAAAGTGAGTAACAATATAAATTATTAATAAAATATACAGAATTAATTATTATCATTAAGTGATATTCATCTCAAATGTATTTCTATCTTCTTCTTGGAATTTAGCTTTATTCATTTCATAAAATATCCAGAAAATGGAAGCAGGAAGAGTAGTGAATTCAATCAATTTGAAAAGAGTCAAGAAAAACACCTGAATAAAATTAAAAAATAAATAAAACCGAAAGAGTCGATGTAGCATTGTAATAACTAGTGCATTCCCTTGAATTTTCACATTTGAAATAGGTAAATATGTCGAACATAAATTACACTCCAAATTGTAGCAATCCACAATCTAATAATAATATTAAATACAATGCATTAATGTGATTTATTTAATTCTAATTAAGACTTATTCATATTTTTGGGCATGTTATTAAACTTAAATGTTTCCAGATCTTGCAATATCCTTAAATCAAATTAAAAAGAATAACAAACCAATTTATTTTTATAATCAACATGACCTTCTAATGCCAAATTGCCCATGTAAAATGAACCACCTGCCAAAATCAGTCCAAAACTTGAAACTATTAGGTAATCAACTTAAACACAATTATAACTAAATTATATAATAATCTACTCTATTGCACTTTTATGAATAATGCCTGCCCAAAACCACAAAATAAAAGCGCCTATAAGTAATGCTCTAGCCAATTACCATACTTTTGGTGCCTACTCTTCATCAGCCACAATAGATCCCAAAATATTGCAAATCATAATTTGCATTGCAATGCCCATGCATTTGATAGTTGACAATACAAAATCATTATCTGCACAACTAATAGATTAAGGCAACTTACCAAAGTATAAAAAATATAGGGTCTGCAAAAATATTTAGATCAAAGCTGCAAAACATAAATATCTATCTATTTGAACCAGGACTCCACTTTTATCATGACTAATTATTCTATATCTCGTGACCAAATAGGAGAAGTAGATTAAGCTTAATAGGAATTCTGCGAGCCCTTCAAAGCAAACATATCCATTATTGCAATGAATTAGGTTTGCCATATATTTAAATTTGTAATATATAAATTGAAGTTTTTGTCAAAATAATCATGAATTAAATTACAGTAATCTAATCGATTGAGAAATGAGTAATGTCTGTTCAGTAATTTGGAATTGAAGAATAACATAACCAAATTATTAAGCATGCTCGATTTAATTGGTTATGTAAATTATACAAAAAACTTTGGTTTAGTTAAATGTAATATTAAATTTAAGCAAAAATTTGTTATATGGAAATTAACTAACTCATCTCTATCAGTCAAGATGAATAGAACGGCTTTTTTAGTGATGATGATGAATAAATTTCATAGATAATAGAGTAGGATCCAACAGGTCGATTTTGTAAAGTATTTATCAATTTATAACTCAGTATAATGAAGAAATTGGCAAAGGGGCTTATAAAAGTGTGTTCAGAGGATATGATAATCAAAGCGGTTGTGAAGTGGCCTGGAATGTTTTCTAATTGCATACTGTTCCAGAAAGTATTCAGATTTCATTGAATTATTGTAGATGAAAGAAGAAGAGCAAGATAGGAGATTTCAATCTTAAGTAGTTTAAAACATAACAACATTATTAATTTTATTCATTCTTGGCATAATAAAAAGAAGAAAGAAATAATTTTCATAACTGAAATCATTAATGGTGGTTCTTTGAAGAAGTAATAATATAAATCACATTCACTAGTTATTTGCGAAGAATCTTGAGACCGAAACTAAAAGTCATCAAAAATTGGTGCAGATAGATTCTCTTAGGTCTTGAGTTTATGCACAAATAAAACATCATTCATAGAGATTTAAAATGTGAAAATATATTAATAGATACAAATAATAACGAATTAAAAATTGGAGATTTGGGACTCTCCATCTAGTAAGGATAGCAACAATTATTAGATTACAATCATCTTTCACTAGTTCTGTTTTGGGAACTCCAGAATTTATGGCCCCTGAAATCTATTAAGAACACTATGATACTAAAGTAGATATCTATGCCTTTGGGATGTGTCTCTTAGAAATGGTGACTGGAGCCAAACCATTCTGTGAATGTAAGGGAGGTATCGGCTAAGTGATCAAAAAGGTAATGGAATAGTAGAAACCACAATCAATTGATGCAATTCTTAATGATAAAATCAAGTCAATTATCTTAGAGTAATATATCACATAATCTAATCAGATGTTTGAAACCCCCTGAGTAAAGACCCTCTGTTTCTGAATTGCTACTCACTCATTTTAATGGATAGACCTAGGAGAATGACAATTTGCCAGTGGCTATTAATGAACAATACTTAATTCAATTGAGAGATGATAGCAAAAGTACAATTGTTTTATTGTTCAGATTCATCTCTTCTAAAATGCAATCTATCGAACAAAATTTTGTTGACCGCAGGAAGTAGCAAATTCGAAACAAACTCAGAAATCAGCAACTAAAAACAGCCTTAGTAAATTCAAATGAAAAAGAAAAACATTATCATATAAACAGACGAAGAAACGGATCAAGTCTTTATGTAGTGTTATAAGGCCTATATTGTAATTTCATCTTTATATTATTTTATAGGACAAAAAGAAGGATGACACCTTCTTAGACCTAGAATAAAGACAAGAAAAGGAATTACAAATCTTGAAATAGTTCCATGCCTAATAAAAATAAGAATACTTAAAAAAAACTCAAAGTTTTTAGGCAGGCAACAAAATATCCAATTAACTATTTTAAAATTCTGGATTTATGTCTCCAAGATCGTATCAAAATTTTTTTGATTTTCAAAATGAGTCAAATACCATCAAATCAATAGTTGAAAGTCCATGTATGGAAAAGATTGCCAATACTAAGATATCTAAATAAGGATAACTTAATGTAAATATTAACATTCATTTTTATAGTAGGGGGATAGTTCATAAGGATTACAATTCTAAATTAATCCTTAATCTTAAAATGGTATTTTGAATCAATTAACTGTAGATAAATAAATAGAAGTCAATTTTTGACAACTAATAAACAAACCATTAAAACAAATAACCAAAAAAACCAAATATAAATTAATTATTAAATATCAGCTTGAACATAAATGCCTATCCTCCTCCGTCTCTTCTCAAATGATTTTGATTTATTTTTATCATCTTTTCTTCAATTATTAGTTCATTCAAAATAGAAAATAAAAA
Organism: Paramecium tetraurelia; assembly: GCF_000165425.1. NCBI lineage: Eukaryota > Ciliophora > Oligohymenophorea > Peniculida > Parameciidae > Paramecium > Paramecium tetraurelia. Next base: position 62,224 of record NW_001799144.1, on the reverse strand, counting down.
CACATCATATAAAATCACAAAATCTTTAATATTAAACTATGATTGAAAAATCTAATTGTATGTATAAACTGTAAGTTTGTGAATAAAAATAAATGTTGGTTGATATAAATCTATTAAAAGATATTTATTTTAAATGAAAAATGAAATAATAATTTGAGTAAAACATGATCCTAACAATACAATAATAAATCATTTAACATTCCCTATGATTTTTATTTTTGGATTGTTAGATGCTTTTTAATTATTTTAGTTAGCCTAATTTTACTCCTATTAAATTTGTTGTTATTAAAATTAAGGAATTTATTGATTATTTTGAGCCTAATGATTAAAATTATGCTGCTGTTAATTTGGATTGCTACTAGAAATTTATTGTTAATTTAGTTATTATTAATGAATTTATTACGGCACTGATTGATTATAATTTATCTTGTTATTTTGCAATTCATGGATTTAATCATTTAATTTTAATTATTAATTGTAATCTTAATTCTATTATTAATTCAATTTTAAACCATTATGATAATCTTCTTCCTATCTCTTAATAGCTTAATTATTTTGTTCCTATTCCTACTTTTTCTAATCTTGTTATTGTTAGTCTTCATTTTTTTTCTTATTACTTGCATTCTGATGTTCTAGCTATCTTTTCCTCTCGAAATATTATCTTTCTTCTTGGATCTTATTATTATAGTGTGTAGAACAATCCTTATTAGCATTGATAACATTTTAGTATTCTGCTTTATCTAAACTTAATTATATAAAGCTTAAGTCGGCTGGGTAATCTGAATATGTTGGAATTTCATGAAAAGTCTAAATAACTCTATTTATAATGTGCTCTAAAGTCACGGACCTTTACCAATATCTAATATTGAATAGCATAATACTTTTAGCTCCATTCTGGATGACAATAGACTCCTGTATTTGGTATGATATATTGATGTCTGAATTCCCTGGGGAATTCAATTCTCACAGGTTCTAAAGGATAATTGAAGTATTTAATAACGAAATAGTATATCGCACTACTCCAAAGTGAGAGTTATTTCCCTTCGAAACCCACTCTCACCTATTTAAATTCCTTTATGTGTTCTATATCAGTATATTATATATGTCCGTAGTAATCATCATCATCATCATTTTTATCATCTTTTGGTTTTGGTTTATTTTAATTATCCTTTTTACGTTTCAGCATTTCAACTTCGTTAGCAATTCTTTAATCTATGAAAATTTCAATTTAATTTTAATGCATTTTATAATTTTAATATTATCATTTTTATAATTAATTTGTTAAATTAGCTTGTGAAGGATAAGGTGACATGGCAACTGAATAAGGATAGCTATTTAGACTTTAGAGGTTTGCCATATGATTCTGATTGTAAAACGATCTCTGATTGTAGATTCCACTCTATCCTTGATGGAACTCATTGGACTGAAGCATTACAATAGATCGGAATAACTTAGGATCATACATAATTGAACCTAAACTATTAGGATTAGACAAATAATTCTCTTGTTGCATTCCCACTTAACCATTATCTGAGGTTTTGTTCAGATACGCATAGAGTTGTTCAGGGGAGGCAAAATAGATTTGATTGTTTTCTTTATTGATGAGACATGGCATGAGAGTAGCTACTTCATCATCGTTAAGTTATGACTCTTTAACTTGCAATTATAGTTTTTCAATATTCTTAAAATTTGAAATCTTTTACTTAAATTCCTTGTAAAATGTTCCTTGCCCATCAATTCTAACCTTCTTGACTACTTCTTAATGTTCTTCTTTGACAGCATCATTTGGTTCCTTTTGTTTGATGTTTTCACTTTATTGAATTCGCCATTCGATTTTCTTGATGATGAAGTTAATGAGCTTAATTTCTTCGTGACTTAATTCTTCAGTTGAGGCTTAGTTTGAAATAGAGTTTTCTTCAGATTGACTTTCCTCTTAATCTTTTTTCCTTTTAATAGTTCACAAAATTCTACCCAGATTTATTGCTCTTCTCTTTTCTTAGTAGACAATTAAATCGATTTTTGACGTTGTTTTCGCTTCTTGCAACTTTTAGTTTTTTTGAAATCAACGCCCATTTTTTCCCTAATTCTTTAGCCAAACACATCAGATCCAAATCTTCGCTTAATTACCATGGGTTTCTTTAGATTAAAATTTAAATACTGTACCTATTGATATTGGGGTTAAGATGATTATTCCATCTTTCTCTGCATTGTTTACCATTTCTATGGACTTACTGATCATTGGCTTTGTTGAGAGCTGTGGCAATTTGACTCCATTTATTACCCTTGTTTTGAGTTTGGAATTCATAAATTATCTTTTGTAGCAAATTATCCTCAGCAAATGTCCATGGAGCTTATTGCAAAGGGAGTTTAAGCATTTATAACCATTTCTACTTACATTTGAATGCATCTCGGCGAGGCATCATACTGGCAATGGAACTCCAATCAATATCGTTCTGCTATAGAAAAATAATTTTATACCAGTTATTTTAAATCTCTTTTATTTATTGTAACCCACTTTCCAACTAACCAAATCAGAACCTTTTTATCATCATCAGTCCAATTTTTTTTGGGTTTGTTTGGTTAAGTTTGTAGATTAAGTTTATTGGTTTGTTGGATGTTAAACACTTCTTGGTCCTCGGGAAATGTATCAATTTTTAGATTAAACTTTTCTTTCATTTAATTTAATCTGACACTCATCACACCTTTGACCTTTGAGTAGAAGTTTAAGAATTTTTGATGAAAATCATCCAATAACTGTGTATCAATTTACTACATTTAATTTTATTAATGTGTTAATAATCATGAGAGTTATATATATATATTCTACAATATTTAATATCCTATTTATTTACGACTCTCGTTCATCCAATCACCTCCACAAACACACCAGTCTTTTCAAGATACATTCATTAAATATTAAGCCAATCAATCCTCTATGGATGATTTATTAATTTTTATTCTAAGTCCCCTATACTTTAGTTTTGAACTTTTGGATCATCAAAAAAGATATTTTTAATAAAATAAATATATGGATTTTCATTAATTATTTATAACACACTAATTAACTAAAAAGCAATCGATTTTAAAAGTTCTTCTACAATACATCTTCATTTATTTCAATTTTTGATGTTCTTTTAAGCGAATACTCCTTTATTCTATGTAATAATGTTAAATTTAATTTATTATTTATTACATTTTATCCTTTAGTAAATAATATTATTGCTTAAAATTGTTCACAGAATCGAATAATCACTATTTTTTCACATATTAGAATATTATCTAAGCACATGTGTTCCATCACTAAAATGTAATATCCAAAATTCTTATGCAAATCTTAGACTTATATTCTCTCAAAATATTACTCACACACTAGTAATTTAACTTTTCAATTTCCACCTTTTAGGATGACTAATAAATTATAGTAGTTTCACTCTTTTTTGTAGCTTTTTAACTCTATTACTTAAATACAAATGTAATTGTTCTTCTAGAAAATGGCATCTATGATTGTATTATATAGCTACAATTTTTGTAATTACAAGTGTTATTCAACGATATTCCATTTTGATGGAACATCCATTAAATTACTTATTAATTTTAGATTAAATTCTATAAACAATCTTCCCAATTATTCTAATACCTACATTTTGTTTATCTCATTTCATTATTAAAATTAATACTCATATAAATGCAAAACCTTGTACAAAGTGGTTCCGACGAAGAGACAGAATTTATTTTCGATTCTAATACAGTTCAAATCAACGAAAGTAAGAGCAAAATTTCGAAAGCAAATGTAAATTGTGGAATCTCATTATAATTATAGGATGAGATCCAACAACTGAATGATTAAAATAAAGAATTAGCCACCCAACTCAATAAATAGAATGAATTGCTTGATTTAAAACATAAGTAGAATTAATAGTTGCAAACAGAAGGTATGCATGATGTTTAAAATATTTTAGTAACTAAAATAAAGGAAGTAGTTGACGATAGAGAACTCAAATTACTATAATCTATGAAGGAAAAACAATCATTATAGAATGAACTAATCGGATTGCATGATATATTGGATCAAACTACTTAAAAAAATGATCAACTTAATTCTGAAGTGTTTGCAATTAGATTGACCATGGAACAATTATAATGTAAGTATTCTATGATTACCATTTAGAAACTGCTACCATGTGCAAGGAAGACACTAATCAAGCTTTACAACGAGAGTTGAGATTAAAAGAGAACGTTGAGGTATAGACTAAAACAATCAAACAACAAGAGGAAACAATTAGAAAAATCACTAATGAGCTTAATCAAAAGTAAGCCCAATTTAGGATTGATATTCAAAATAGAGACAACATAATTTAAGATTTAAAAAGAAAACATGATTTGTAATTGTAATAGAATACCGAAATAATCTCTGAATTAATTGAATTTAAAAATTAAAACCTATAGAACTCAGTCATGAGCAAAGATTACAAACCAGAACTTACTAAAATGACAAAAGAGATCGAAGAATATAAGAATCAAATTAAAGGATAATCTCATTAGTTAAGCATTTAAACTGAAAAGGTGTTTGCCCTCTAAAATTAATTGGCCAAGTCTGAATAATCAATTTCAGATCTTTTCACAGAACTCCAATAAACCAAATTGAAATTAAAGGAGAAAGACTAAGAATTATAAATTAAACAAGGAGAGAGTTTGATAACAATTGAAAAATTAAATACTTAAATTTCTCAAATGGCTAATCAATTATAATTATTAAAATAATAGGACCAAAAGATCAATTTGGTTAGAAGCATTTCATAACCCTCTGATGAAAAGTACCTAAAAGATTTACAATAAAAAAATGATCAAATTGCTATGTTACAAAAAGAGAATAATCAATTAGTTAAATTAATTGAAACACTCTAGAGTTAGAAAAGTATTTCAATTATTAAATTTTAGCTGACATTCAAGGAAATGAAGCTCTTAAGGTTAGACAATTGGAATCAGAATTGAAAAGTCTCTAATCATTCATTTATGACAGTCCTTTGGTCGTGTTATTTAATCTTCTTGAAGACAGATTGTCCAAATAATAATAAAAGAGTTTTGAGAATAAGAAGAAGATTTAGGAGTTTTGGAGCAATCAATTAAAACAGTGGGTAGAAGGTTTCGAGGAATTGAAGAAAGCATTTAATGGTCTTAAGATCCAATTCAAATATGACCTCAAGTATCCGATGCCAGCTCAATAGTAAAATGAATGAATTATTGATATGAAATTATATAAAACAATAATAAAAAATCAATTAATATTATGAAAATACAATTTATACTATATAAATTTAATCAATCATCATCATCGGAACTGGAACTACTAGACGAACTACTAGAACTACTTGATGATGAACTACCAGATGAATCATCGGAACTCAATGGATTGGCATCCTTCAGCACTCTAAATTCGTTCTTGTCGATCTCATCTAATTTAAGTGCTCTTTCATACAAATCGGACCTCTTCTCTTTAAAGGTCTCCATTAATCTTTGACTAAACTTTGGCCTTTCACTTCTTACAGATCTAAAAGTAACACATATCCCTTTACCTCCAAATCTTATCAAAATTATTGATTGACATGAAATTCTAAGTTAAAGCCACTGAATTATCCAAATTTAACACTGCATGCCACCAACCCCCAGGAACAAATATCGTATCTCCAGGACCTTATACACACATTACAATCTTTAGATTATCGGCTCCTTCTTTTTCAATCAATTTTGGCAAAGCATAAAGAAAGTAATCTATGGATTCATCCAACACTTCAAAGTCGATTTCCTTCTTGGCTGCAAGTCCTTTGGCCTTTACTATTGACTTTGGTATATCTGGAGGGAAGAGAACCCATAATTTATGTCCCTATAATGATGTATTCCACGCACTAGTCATTAATGGATCTATATGAACTGTAGTACCTGATCGTTTTGGTCTAATAACTTAAATAGTAAATTACCCAACCAAAACCCACCTATAAGGAGGACGATGCTTCTCTCCCACCAAGGAAAGGAAGTCATCTTAAAAGTATTTATGTTATTTGTATCTTCCAATCATATCTGCACCTCCTTCCTTCAGATCCTCGACTGAACTATGAGATGATTATTGATTAGTATACCTTTCAAATAAGTAAAGAGGAGAATCATCCTTATTATATACTAAGTATTCAAGAAAATATTTGAATGGCAATCTTAGCTTTTTTCCTTTGTCATCTTCTCCGATTTTGAAGGAGGTCTCTTTATAAAGTTGATATAATTTCTCAAAAGTCCAATATTTTTCAACGTTCCAATCATCTGTTGTATTGGTTATTATACACGGAATGTCTGGAATTTCGAATTGATTCACAAATTGTTCAGCGGTGAATGTGCGCCCATCTACTTTTGCTATAGTAAAATATCTAAATCAAATAGTTATTACTTTTCATATTATTTTCGCAAATCTTTAAGACACTTTTCATAGTGATTTCTTTTATACCATTCTCTCAATCTTAAGTGACTTCTGTCCTTTAATTTTATTTCTTCTATCAACTCCTATGCTTTTGAGCTCATCTCTTTTTCGAAGAATCTTGATGATTTCAACTTAAGCTTTTTAGCTGTTTCCATAATTTAATTATATTTATATCATAATTTTATCATTTTATCTTCTATAATTTGGTTTCGAAGCCTAAGTTTAACTCCATTCAATTCAATTTTAATTTTAACTTGAATTTAATTAAGAGTTATCTTACAAATCAATTACAATTTCTTTTTATCTTATAAACCTAATTTCATAGAAGTCTGATCAAGTCTGCAGTTGTGTTTTCAGAAAAGTCATTCACTTTAGATTAGAAAATAAAGTCTCTTTTCTGAAATCTTATTTAATTATAAACTCTAGTAAATTATATGATAAATTTTTGCGCATATACAAGTAATATCATTAGTAATGTTCATAGTTAACAAAATTATTTCAAACAAAACTAAACTTAGATACTCAAGCTCAATAATGATCTTAAAATAAAGTTAATATGAATAATTATGATCAATTGAAATATTTGTGTTCAGCTCTCCTCTAATTCCTATCCTTAATTACATTTATGATTTGGAGAACAAGTCTCTACGGTTAATGATAAATAAGCTATACTTTACTACTATCCAATATTATAAGCCATATGCTTTTATTTTAAACACTTAAAAGCGACCATCCCTTTGAACTAATGATCCTGACAATCTAATTTCTAAGCGTGCTCATCAAAATCTGTTTTTTTAAGTTAATCCTTTTAGGCTGCGCATCCCATTATTGTTAATATATTTAATTGCTAAAAATAAGATATTTTATTTTTTCCAGCCAATAAAAATGCATAGCAGAAATTATAAACGTCATAATTAAGTTCGAAATATTTCATTTACTATCTCCTGAATCTAAAATGTAGTGTCTTTGTTACTAACAATCATAAATCTACAGATGGTGGATAAATTTAGATTGGTAGAGTTTGAGAAAATTATAAATATTTTACATTATAAAAAAGCAAAAGAGGACAAGAATTTATAATTGAATTGGGGCCATCTATTTTATATTGCTCCAAGACATATTTCCTTTTCAATTTAGTATCCAAACATACTACTTATGAATAATAAAGAATGTTTAAAAATCACATATATAAAAATTACTATATTTTCATCCTTATAATACTAATTTACAATCATAATAGTGAATCCTCATTTCTGAAATCTATTTTCAACTCCCAAACTCTCCCTTATCTTACTGATGTTCTCCTCATTTTTCTACTACTCTCTAATCTGTTTAACCAATTAACTTGCCCTCTACTTAGATATCATCAATGCCTTCTATAGAATTTCATTCAAATCATCATCATTATCCATAAATTTATCCCCAAATACCCTTGCTAAATGTAGATACTCCACTTTTTTTATCAATTTCTATTCCTATCCATCCTTCTTTGATTCTGTAAACCCAACATTTTTGTCCTCCTACAAGATTTATTAAGCTCTCAAATCCTCATTAAACTAAACAGTGTAAGGACTAATAATTATAGTAATTTCCCCCTTCAATTAAGCAGGAGTGACAATTTAAGGATCTGTCAATTATTCGTATATCTCTCTACACCTTCCTCTTATTTTCTTTTCATTCTACTTTGTTAAATCAAACCCAACCCAAACTTACTGATTTTCCCCAAAAATCTCTTCAATTTTCAAGATAGTTTAATGAATTCTATTTGGAGATTCAAACAACACTATTGTTTATGGTTGTTTCTTATACAACGATAAGATGTCCTTATTGTTATCTTAAAGTGAAAAGACTCCTAAGAAGGTGAAATTATCAGCAGGAAATCCACAAGTACTCAAAGCCACTGAGATAGCACTTGCTCCTGGTAATACTTCAATTTGGACATTCCTCTCTATACACTTATTAACGAATTTGTATCCATTATCCGATATTGCTGGAGTTCCACTATTAACTACTAAGGCTACATTCAATCCCATTTTCATCATAGCAATTAATCTATCGATTTTTTTGTCATCATTAAAGTTAGTGCAACCAATTATTAACCCTCTTCCTTTTTATTTCTTAGCTTATGCTACTTTATTTCTTAAATACATCATCAAAGGTGCACTCAAACCATATACTTCAAATTCAGATGGGTTTATTTCCTCGTCTTCCGGTAAGTCCTTTTACTTCTAAGATTCTCTCCCTTGTTATTCTTTGATTTCTTCTAGTTTCTTCTACTTATAAAACTTAAAATCTGTTGATGTTATAAATTCCTTATTTAATTCTGGCAATTTCCTAAATATTATTGGCTTATATACTCTTTCAACTGGTTGGTTGATTTAAATATTATATCCTGAATTTGGATGTCATCTTCATCCAAATCGCATTCCTTAGCATCTTCAGGAACAATCACTTATTGAATGTTTCCATCTTTAATCCTTATGTTTTTGATGAAAAATCCAGTTGAATTAATATCTTAACAGGCAATTACATCTACTCCAAATAAGGCTAGGTTTTATCTTGAACTCCAATCTGACATGTTTCCTATTGGGATTGGACAGATTGTTAATGTTCCTTTTGTCTGTGACATTTAACCGATTTCAAGAATTTCATCCTAGGGTTTATATTAATTTTATACAATTTTAGTAGAGAATTGTCGCACTAAACGAGTAGCATATCTGATCATCAATAGTTTAAATTAATTAATATTGTCATATGGGAAATAAATAATTATAAGCCAAAAAGAGAAATAGCAATTTGAGTTTGAATAGTATGGGTAGGTCAGTTTCAACAGCTCCCACGAATGAGTCAGGTTTGATTAGATTTACGACAGACGGCAGCTTGAGTTCTTCGATGTTCGGAGGAGTTGAGTTTTACTTCAATCGCATGCCCAACCCTGTCATTGATGGAATATGCAAATTCCTGACCATAAATGATCTTACCAATTTATATTGCACAAGTAGGTTTGTATATGAAAGATTTTACACGTCTCTTCCTTACTCAATTGCATGTGGGAATCTATTGTACAAATAGTATGAAGACAGAAGAGGCATTGCATAGTAAGCAGTGCAAACCAAACATGCGTCTTGGCCACAAGTGCTAGAGGTTTTCATATAGAATAAGTAATTTATTCAACTTAATGAAAATTGTAGAAAATAAATTTTAAATCTGCAAATAAATTTCAGACAAGCATTGCAGAATGCCTACCAATTGCACATCATTTATCCTCCGCTATTAATGGATGAGGTGACAAAGGAAGGGTTGAACTCAGATTTCTAAAGATAGATTATGCAAAAATTATCAGATAGTTAAGAATGCCACACTATTACTGAAATCTAAATCATGAATCAGACGAGGGCTTATTTCAAAAAGTCATCACTTTAAAAATAGCAATTGACAAATTCAATGTTGGAGATTAGAACAATCAAAGTATTCTCGGTAGATGAAAAGTAACAGTTTATAATAATTATTTTTAGATTGCCTTAATTATTTAATATTTTAATAATTTTATTTTCATCAATTAAATCTCTATTATAAATTGTGGCATTGACTCTTGAGTGTGCATTCAATGGAACTGATAATATTGGCCTCCTAGATTTTTATCTTTATAATTATTAAATGTATCTTATTTGGATGCAACAACTTGATGAATTTGCTACCCCTTATCTTAAAATGTTCGACATCATGTTACTCGAACAATTGCCTTCATATGAATTTCCTCCCTTTACACTCTAATGGATTATGATGAAAATGTGGAATCAGTGCATCTATCAAAAATGCAAACATTTTTTAAGATCTATTTTCCTTTAATGGCTTTAATAGGTTAGACTTAATCCCTCTCTCAAGTACGAATCATTCTTGTTAAAAGATTACATCTAATCTTTGATTGATCTTTCAACCAATCAATCAAACATAAGAATGGCTGGACATTCAAAATTCACATACATAAAAGACTTAGAAACTCTTTTCTAAGTTGTAATAAGTCAATCAGTTGAACTTTGGAATTCCAAAAATTTTGATTTTAAAACGGATATAAATGTGCTTGGATATATCTTTAAAAAACACATCCTAGAAAATAATCTCCTGCATAATCTTTTAGAATAAAAGTATGAAACTGTTAAAGTTTCCATTGAAGCTATCAAATAAAGTTAAGAATTTTAAAAAAGAACATCAAAAGTTGATGATAATAATTAAATTCTATCAGAATAAGCAGATTACTCATTTCAATTATTAAATATTAATAAAGTATTTTAAAAGATCAAATAGATAATCAATGGTGAAAGCATGATGGATGAAAACATAAGATTAACAATCAATTATTAAAAAAATATACTCGATAAGGTATAAATGTATATAAGAGATTATCATCCTGATATCTATGATGAGATTTCTTAATTAGCCAATCTTGATGTGACATCAAGAGAAAGCGTTCAAATTCGTGATGCTGTAATAATACATCGAACAAGGTCAGAAAAGTATGATAATCAATTAGTGTCATATGATTCTGTAATTGATGCTGAAATCTTGAAGTAGTTGATACACTAACAACAATTGTCTAATTAGTAAAGCACATGCAAAATTTAAAAATAAAAGAGTGAATTACCAAAATTACAATTAAAAAAAAAGGAGTAAAATGAAACATTTTTTTCGATCAACATTGTAAATGGATTAAATCTTGCTTAAAGTTTAACAGAACAATTTATAAGCCAATAATGATTATATATTCAAATTTTTTAGAATTAATGAAATAGAGATTGACACAAATATTATAAATATATATAAATAACTTAATTAAATTCAAAATAATTCTTGTAAAAATTAATCGATAGAGTTAAACAATTTACTTTGTTGTACGAGATCACTTTCGAACTCCTTATCTCCATTTAGTACTAGTATAGAGGTATTTTGATGTGTTTCCCTTAATAGCCATTCTTCATGTCTATTGTGGATTTGAGTCAGATATTCTTTAGAAATGGTATTCTTTAAATAATAAAAATGGCGGTAATACTTTTTCTTCATTCTCTTGCTCTTTTTTGCATCCTTTAATAGCAGACATCTGGGTCCACTTATAAATATATGATCATTTGCTTTTGGATTTTTTTCCCGAAAACTTCATCACAGAGCCAATCATAGAATTTTTCATACAAGGCAAATTCTAGATTGTTTATCATCCCATTCTTGTGTCCATTCACAGCAAAGATCTCTTTGTCAGCTTCAATGCTCCTTTCACTTAGAATGAGATGTCTATCTTCAGGATTCAATGGATCAGAGAGAACCTCCTTCCAATGCTTGAGTCTGCTGTAGAATGCATAAACTTGCATAGTGTAAGCCCATCTTGATGGCTCCTCATAGAAGGAACCCAATAAATTCAAAGATGGATCTCCATTAATGCTTTGCCATTCATTAACTGGTTCTGCGATAAATCTCAACTAAGAATTATTAAGGATATTTACATCTGGATATTTCTATTACATTAATCTTAGTAGAGTGCTTTTGCCAGATCCAATGTTGCCTTCAATAGAGATGAGAGTGTATTGTTTTGATTTCATAAATATAAAATAATAATATTGGAGGGATTTTTGAAATATAAATAAGAAATTCATTTCTAATTCAAATTAGCAGTTTAACAAGACATCGTTTATTTTTTGTTATTAAAACCTATTATTCCAAAATCTAATTTTTAAAAATTGCCAGGATTCATGACTTAGGTGTCATTAATAATCGTTTGGTATTTGAATTAATCAGCTGTTAAATCACATAATACAACTAAATCAACACTGGGATCAAGTAGCATAGCAAAATCATAATTCCATTTATAACAAATCTGGTTGCTCTAAAATGTTCCCAAATATTGTTAGGATATGATTGTTTCACATAGATGTTCATGGCCAGCCTAAAATGATTGGATATGATTCTTTCTTATTTCCTTAGAAATATCATTCCTAGTAATAACAATATTGAACCCCTTTATTGATAGCCTACAAGGATTACTCAAACTATGCATCATCTATGTTGGTTCCTTCATATACAAGGTCAAATTAATTGGTGTTTTTGGCATAGAATATGCTAATGGAAAATCATTATATGAAGGTATAAAAAATAGTAAGGTTTTCTGTAGATAATCAGTAAAATGTTTAATAATCTTTACCAACTCATTCCCATACAGTGATTCATGATTTGGAATTTGTTGACTAGAAAATTGCCCCAAAAAAAATATTGCACCTGGAGGTGGCAACTTATACTCTATTGCTTGTTTAATCAAATTTTCAAATGATTGGATCGATAATAGGCTTTCAAAACTAAAATTGGACAGTATCCACATTTTATCAAAGTCATCTTTCAAAAATATATTTAAACTTTTTTATCTCTCTATCGTTTAATACTCTTGTGCAGAACTAAACTTAAGGATTTTATTGTAAACTCCAAAAGTGTCCAATTACAATATTTCTTTCAAGTCTGAATTTTTCATTTGTGATTTAATCTCCTTCTTCAAATTAAACTTATTATTAATTAAGCATAATTACAAAGGGAATAGTAAAATTAGTGACCTAAAAATATCCATGATGATCGTTCCACTCTCCTACCATCATCAAAACACTTCCCAAATTTGCTAATCCAATGTCCACTTATTCAACTTTGTCATTTTTGAAAAAACTCTTATTATGAGCATTCTATAAATTTATCTTAATTTTGTCATCTCCATCACTCAAATAATAATGATTTCCCAGTTATATCAATATTCTATTATACTATTATTATGTACCCCAATATATAATAGATTTTATCTGTAGACCCATTTGCAGTACCAATTGAACTAATTGAAATTTCATCGTTGCTTTAATAACCAAATACATAACGAGGGTCTTATTTCAACAATTAGGTAATGTGTGCCAATCTATTCAATTGCATATTACATTTATCCTTAGGACTGCATTAAAATGTAAATCTGTCTAACTCGAAATACTCTAATACGATTATTGATTTCCTTATTCTCTCTTATAATATTGTAACTTAATCAAAGGAATTTGATTATTTTCCTTGCTTGATCATCTCAGTTATTTTCTCGACTTCTTCTTTCTCTAGATATTCATAAGCAAGTTCTTTTGCGAAATACACAAATTTTTCCAGAAGGGATTTGTCAATGTATGATCCATACAACTCTTTAAACCTACTAAATCCATCTTTTCTAAAATGAATGCCCGCATAATTCAACATTTTCAATATATTGCTGACCTCCATTTCCCGCCTTATAAATTTGATGAATATATATATTATATAAATTTAGTTCAAAAAAGTTTTTATCCCAAAACAATCTACTTTTAACTAGTAGCCTTATTCACGATCAGAGCTAACAATTACAACTGGGCGTTTAATAGTAAAGTCTTAATATTCAATACTAATTCCGATTAATCGTATCCTTTCTGCTGTTCTAATCATACTATAACTATAATATTACATAATGAAGTATTCTATTGAGAACTTGAAGTACTCCCTCTATATCCATCAGCAAACAAACTTGACTTTCTTGGCTTATGCTTTCTTTACATGGTAGGTCTGCTTGTCGATGCTTTTGTATGTCTCACCTAAATTTTCTCACTTCCCATGCTAGAATCGATCAAACCTAATCTTGCAATTCTTCTGTTGTCGTGTTGCAATTCGCTTTTCAATTGAAAATCATATTCATTTGATGACAATGGGAATGAGATTTTTCCAAAATTGTTTACAAAATCCATATAAATAGCATAAGCCTTAGCAAATTCTAAATACGTAACCCATTCATTCAATTCATCTTCTGTCTCAAGGGCAAATTAAACTTTTCTATAATTCTCAAATACTTGGTTCCCTCTGCTCCATTAAGAAGTAGTGACAGTTAAAGTAAAATATTAGGAGTTAAACTCCCTCTCTATGAGTTGAATGTGTTTCAAGTAAATAGTTAAAATATGTTCAGGATTGTCATCCTCTTGGGAAACACTAATTTTATTATAAATTTACTTACATTAAACATTCACTTGATATGACACAAAACCGCCAGTTCCATTACAACCCCTTCTCAGATCTTTTGTTGATATATCCAGATTTCAATAGCACATTTCTTCGATTTTAATCTAATAATTATTTAATCTTTTTTATTATCAATTATTTCTTTTCATACAGTGTCAATTTTGGTAACAAAGTGCCTTCATCTACAATTACTGAATTTCTATTTTACGCTTAGGTCCAATGGTATTGCATTCTAGTGTACTCTTTGTTATTATGATAATCAAAGGGTTGAGGGATTTTCTATAATGCCAAAGCAACATTTTTATGGGCTTGTCTTCTTTATGCGTAAGTCATTCTTTGATAGATTGTCTCTCTAAAAAATGAATAAGAAAATCTATAATAAATATTTTCCACTTCCATATTCAAAATGTCTAATAGACCTTATTCATAAAGAGAGTTCAATTCATTTATTAAGAGTTTTTGTTTAATAAAATCTTTAAATGGATTCACATAATTCAACGTTTATATGTCAAATATATCTCCAATTACACAAGCTTATTTTAATATTAATTACTGTAATGCAGTTAATTTGTCAATATAAGGACCATTTATTTAAACAGCCATCAAAGGAGAGTCAATGTCTAACCATTCTTCATGTTTAATAAGAGTGCGGAATTTCTTTGAAGCCATTCCTAGATTTCTTTACTCATCAAGTATTATGTAATGATTATTCAATAAATGTTTCATTAGATAGATCACTTTCAAGGGATGGCCACATGTAATCACATACAAATAATTAATACAAACAGAATTGAAATCCATCTCTTCTAATTCAGGCTTTGACTCCCAAAACATTAATGGATCTCTGACTTTTTTCAGTAATTCAACCATTTCATAAATATCGTCTATAGAGGATGTTCGTTTCCTGCGTGCAAACATTGTTTAATCCTGATTTTTTTAATCTTCTTCCATACAAACAAAAGATTTGATCTTGAAAAACTTTTCAAATAAATCTTACAACTACTCAGTCTATTTAAGTCCTTTCAAATTGATTGTCAAATTGTTTGTTTGCTATTTTATCATTTTAGTTAAAAATTCTGATTAGCTATCAGATTAATTATTAGAATTATCAAAAAAGGAAAACTCCTTAAATTTATTCCTGATGCAACCAACAACTAAAATATTTTTAAAGTTTTTGAGAATAGATTTCAAAAGATATAATGATCCATCATCAGTGTCTTGCATATCGTCAATCATTATTATAAGGGCTTGAGAATAGTATTCCTATATTTAATCCTCATTTTGCATCTCATTTTAGATTTATCCTTATTCTTGTTCTAAATACAAGCTGAAGAGTCTATAAACAAACTTTTTGATTGATTTTGCTAAAGTTAAATCCTCCCTAATTGTATTGGCTTTGATATCATTTACAGTGAGACTCAACACTTAACTAATAATATTTGCTAAATGAGAATCACACTCGTAAATTTATTAAATTAATTCAATATTAGCAGCCTTGTTTAATCTCTATGCATAGGAAAGAAAAATATTTCTGAGAATAATTTTAATAGAATTTAACAATTTTGATCGACTGGATGGATTCAATGATGATATCATAATTTCCAAAAGGGCTTCCTTATTTTGTAAGGACTCAATGTTTTTGAGCACCGTTTTGGCTAAAAATGATTTACCAATCCCATATTCACCTTTAATTAACACCAATCTATTTTGAACATGTTTGTTTTTTTTGAATTCATCTAAAAATTTTTGTATAAAATTCTTTATCTAATTAATCTCCTATTTTCTGCCTACTGGTTAAAGTTCCTCATCATATTCTCTACAATGACTATGATATTTATCAAACACGATAACTGATTAAAGGTTATTGTGATATTGAAGTGATTTTGATGAGAAGGTAGAATTAAAGTTGGATAGGCTAACCATAGATTGAGTATTCATCATTCTAAATTCAAGATGAGTATTGATATCTTTTATCTTCTTAAAATCCTCCTACAAAGTTAAGGGTTCATATATCAATACTCCTTTTTCCTTTCCTTTAACTTTCCTTTCACTCCAAAAAATGGATTAGATCTTAGTCTAGGCATCACTTGCACTGGTCTAATCTATTAAGATACAGGGTGAAAATGGTTAAGTTGCAATTTACATCAATCTAGCAGCCAAATTAACACAATCTCCCAACACTGAATATTCTCTCCGACTCCCTGAAGTTCCTACGACTCCACAGTATGCTATCCCAGTGGAAATTCCAATTGCAACTTTGCATTTGATCTTTTTCAAATCTGACTCTAGTAGAAATGCTGATTAAATGGCTCTCACTGGATCATTCTGATGACTTACAGGTGGTAATCCAAACACTGCAATACATGTAGAACCTTTGTCATCCATTAATAGTTTATTTAGAGAACCTTCAAATGTATAGACACAATATTGAACAGTCTTGATTACATTTTGTATCCTCTGTAACCCTGAGTCTGTTTTGGCATCTGATAAATCTATACTCAAATTGATGAACATCGTAGTTACTCTTCTTAATTCACTGCCCCACCTCTCCAACCCTATTTCCATATATGGCTTAAGTGCTGCAGGTACAAACATTGCTAATTATTGCTATATTTTAGGATTCAAAATGATTGAATTTTTGATGAGAGTTGCCTCTGCTTTTAATTTAACTTTGCTGTAGGCATTCAATTTCTTAACTTGATAAAACTATTTATTTTCGTGATTGATGGTTTCAAATGTGAAGTAATCTTTTACAAATTCATAGACTTCCTTTGATATTATAGTTTCTCCTCCTTTGGTAGCACAATGTTCACTTTAGAATGCTTGCAACAATGGTTCTCCTGTTGCTAAATATTCAGATCGATTGTACACTCCTCCCACATAGATAATATTGATGTCTCCAATTCCAAATCCTATTTTTACTGACAATTTCAAATCTGGCAATATGCATGTATCATTTAATTTATTTTGGATGTCCAATGCATTTTAAAGTGCCATTCTGCAAGTCAAACGAAGCTCTTCATGCACCTAAACGATGTCCGTTTTGTAAGAAGGAGGCCATACAACAATCATGGCATCTAGAATTAGTAAGATAATATCAACCTCCAGCGAACTTTAGAATGTCACCTCCACTTTAACTTATTGCCTTTACTAGTAATTCCATATATCTATTGATTACGAAGGCTGTTAATTCTGGCCCCTCGTTTCCCAATTTTGAGAGACTCTCGGTCAGATTCGTAAATCCTGAGACATCTGTGAACATTACAACACTTTAAAATGATTATTTTGCAGGTAATTCCTTAATTCTCAACAATCAAATATTTTATACTATTCATGCTATGCAAAATACTACACAACCAAAGCAGGAACATATCCCATTAATGACATCAAACTCTTTTTTGATAACATAGTTAATTAAAAATATATAATAATAAAAATCATGATTCTTATTCAAAATTTTCCTTCTAGTATTCAATAACTTATTAATTATTTTACTCCAAGGTAGTAATCAAGAAGCTCTCCTAATGATCTCTTTGCTAGTCCTCACTATCTTCCAGTGGATTGACAACATCCTAATCACTTTATGGATCTATAGATTCCGCAGCCTTAATTAACACTTAGCTCCCATTTTCAACATCATTAATTGTGTTAAAATTGGTTTATTATTATTTTAGCAATTTCTGATCATTCTCAATAACTTAATTTTGAATCATTATTATGAAAGCATTTTCTTATGGCTTTTCTTAATCATTAGATTCTTTTACTTTATTCCCCTCTTCATTTACATTTGACCTTTAAATCTCATTGCTTTCAGTCATCTTCCCAATAGTCTCTTTCCTTTCTTCTTCTTCCACAATCTTGAAGAATGCAGTTCCATTCAATTTCCCCTTATCCTCATCTAAAGTTTATGTTTGAGTCTATTCTTGATTCTGGGACTGTTAAATTAAAAATAGCCCAGAATCATTAGAAAAATTCTAAACTGCTTCCTCAACAACTTCAACTTAAACCTCATTCCTAGGCTGATCTACATTAGGTTATTTGTCAATATCTGTGATCTTAATTAGAATCGGAGGAGTGTTTGATTTCTTAATGGCATCTTCCTAGCCATCCAGTATTTTTTTAGATTTTTGCTGTTCAGTTTTAGAAATATTGTTAGAGGTGATTTTTTTGAAATCCAATTTTTTCAAATTCCTTGATTAACTTTTCTATAAATAGTCCTTAGTATTAACGCTTTTGCTTTTGTATTATTCTGGAGATTGTGAAACTAACTGTATTTCATTTTTATGCTATTTTGGTTTGGTTAAGACTAATTGAATTTCTTTATGATATTTCTTATACTAATAAACTGGTTTTTATTATGAACTCCTGAAGGAGGGAAGTTAAGTTGTTTAATCTGATCTTATTTATAGCAACTTTTATTATTAAGTGTCAGGCTCTCTGTGACTTTAGATATGATCCACAGGCTTATCTGTAGTGATCTTTTTGATTGTATTGTCCTACGCAGATTCATGATTTTGAAAACCAAAATTATGATCGTCTGTTTCGTGTATCTCAATATTTTGATTTTTCTCTAGAGTTTTTGAGGCAGTAGTAGTGATGTTTTTAGTTGGTTAATTATGGATTTGATATTATTGTTCTCTTCCTCTTTAGGTCTTGCTTACATGACCCTCACTCTTCTTGATTTAAGGCAATTTCGAAAAGTTCTTTTGAGTTTTGACATTCTCTACTTCCTTTTTACTACCCAAAGAATTTGTACGCAATTTTCTGCTCAGTTATTCAGTTGCTTAACTAATTTTACGTAATTCATCTTGCTATTTCGATAATTTATTGTCCATTTAATCTTAAGGAAAATATGTAATTACTAACTGTTAAACATTCTGTACAGTTGTAATAAGAGAATCCAGAAATGTTACAAAATGTTCTTTAGATAATGATCTTGATACATTCGGAACTTTTTGAGTGTTGGAGACTTTAGTAGCTGTCTAATGCTGAGGCGAGCTGGATTAATTTAATGCTTAAGTTTATTTTTGTTGATGCTAAACTTTATGTATTCATCCTTACTATAGTTTAATCAAAAGACTTTGATTGCAGAGGAGCCAGATTTCTTTGACTCATCCTATCTTGTTTCATTTTGATCACTTGTTCTCTCACTTTCTTATTAAAGTAGTATTATTCCAAATGGATATCCTTCTCAGGCTTGTAATCGAGCACCTTTCCTCTTCTAGCAGCTGACACCCCATCCAACAAAAAAGGGGGCTTTATTTTTGTCTTTAGTTGTTGCATATAATTTTTATAAATGAATTATGCTAATCCATTTTCTTTATCATCTCATGGAAGCTTCCTAAGTCCCAAAGAGAACCCTAGCTTTTTAACTAGCTTTCTCTCTCAAAATCAATCAATCAGATCAGTCCAATCAATTCCCACCAAGATGAGTTTCATATCACATCAAAAGAATCCAAAGAAATCCGATTTAGTATCTCCCAGATCCAAGATTGTGACCTTGCATGAGGATCGCAAAATTTAAAAGAAGAATGTAGAAAGAGTCAAATACGTTTCGGAGCATTCCACTACACCTTACTTGTACATTTCAAAAAAACAACCTTAAATTCGCATTCCAATACTTCCCAAACTGACACCTGAACCTAAAATAGAAGTATAAAGAATGCCTTATATAAATATCATGACAGAACCAACTGCTGCAATTGAGGAACATAGTGATGAAGGAAGAACTAATGGCGAAAAAAGTGTAGATGATAAGTAATTAATTTTGAATAAGTCCCATAATTTACTCCATGCTTCCGATATCACACAGAACTAAGAAGACTTACTATCGATAAGTAAACTCTCCCTCAAGTCACGTTTTAAATCGGCAGTCCAAAAATCGTTTCGCACTCCTCCTAGGAAAGTATTATCTTATATAATTAGTCATTATTTAATCTTCTTATATCCAACGAGTTTAATACTTACCATGAAAAGGAGAGAAAATCCATCCAAATTAAATTCGAACCTGGTAATTAGGTGCTAGCATCCAAATTAATACAAATGAAAAAAGATGCCAATAGGAAATAGTGCATCAAAACAAAGGATATCAATAGACAGTCTCGTTTCATAAATGTTGAGCAGTTTAGTGTATCAACTAAGGCATTCTAAAGAAAGATTAACTTAATACATGGAACAAATTCTAGAAATATGTTACAATTGGAATCTTTTTCTTTACTTCCAAAATCTTAAAGGAAATCTGCAAGTTTTGTTTCGAAATTACATACTAATCTTCAATTAGGAATCTCGGACAAGGTAAATGAAAAGAATGAAGAACTCCAATTCAATTAGAAAGATATCAAAGAATCTGAAAGAGTATAAATAAATTTAACAGTAACCTTTGAAAACGTGGACAAGGCAGTCTACTAATTTAATAAACCGAAGCATATTTATCATAAAAATATCCTCTTTAATGAAGAAATATCGCAATTATAAAATATTTCACCAAAACTAACTCCAAGAATCCTTCCGATCTCTTAGCTATCTTCAAGTAATCATCTATAACTTGCCTCAACTAAAAAATTGGATTATAATTCAACTTTAGTCAATGTAAAAACAAAAAGATAATCGAGATTATCAGTTCAATAAGGAGTGACATAGGATGATGTATCAAAACTTGAGTAGTAAAATGAATTCAATAAAGTATTCATACATATTAGATTAATAGCCTGGGTTATACGTCCGAGTTTATTATCAAAACAAGTTATATAAACTGATATAGAAATCCAATTATACGAGAGATAATTTAGAAGAAATTGAATAAAATTTTAGATCAAATTTTGCATCTCCGAATAGCAATTTACTAATGAACACTGCTTTCACCATGATGTCAACAATAGAGTAGGGAATGAGATAGAGAAAAGTTACGAATGAATCATTAACAGAAAAAATCTAATTTTTGGGTTTAAGGTTGTCGAAATATGAAATAGAATCTGAAGAGTTGATCTTTGATTATGAAAATGAAACATCAAATGATAATACAGAATCGAGTGATGATTCAGAATCTGATGTATCCTTAGATAAATTGTTGGAGAGTCCCTTGAATCCCATAAGTAACAATTTAAATAAATTATAGCTAGAACCATCATCAAAAAATAAAAAGACTTCTAAACGAAAAAAATCTATTAAAGAAACATCAAACTAGCAAAATGATTAAACTCACTACTTTAATGACTAACCAACTGATTAGAAATGTAAAAAATTAATTAATTCATAGAGCTATCTACAGGGACGCTAGTTATATTAAAGAAGATTCGTGAAACCTTTCATACACCGTTAACTATTTAGCCAATTTTAAATATTTTGGAATCTTCAGCCAAAAACATTTTGTTAAGTTACAGTGCTTCTGTTTGCGAAGAATTTCCGATGGAATTGGTTTAGGATAAGGATTAAATTGCAATTTAGAAATTGTTAAAATTTTAGAAAAATTCTAAATTGAATTCTATGGCCTTTTAGGCAATTGTAATGAGATATTCTTAGATCTTAATTGGGAGATATCTCTGTTCAACCAGAATAATAGATTTTGAACATTAAGATCCTGTTGTTTAGACAACGATTTAAGAATAATTGGAAACAAATGATCAATCCTCATCTATTCAATAGCAACAACAAACCTCATAAATTAAAAGTCAAAAAAAAAGTTCTAATAAAGATTCTGGTAAAGATTCAATCAATAAGAAAAATTAGACAGGAGGGAAGATGCCTTAATAATCTTAAAGATATCTTACAAAATAGGAATCTCTTCAAGTAAATTAACTACAATAGTGGAATAGAAAGGCTATGCAATCTGGTGATTTATCAAATACTTTATAATAGTCAAATTAATAGAACTCAAATTTATTCACTCAAACTTCAACTATTTTAATAACAAAACCTACCTAAACCTCACAATAATCTGTGTTTCGAGTTATGAGTTCCAAACACATTGATTTGAATAGTTCTTAATAGGATATGAGTTCTTCATTAAGTTCTCCTTAAGAAGAAACTCCTTAATCTGGTTAAGTTATAAAAACTCCTTAATCTGGTTAAGTTGTAAAAACGTCGCAAACATAACAATAACATGTTACCTAAGCATCAAATTAAATATAATCTGGTCGGAATTTACGTTCTCTGGATGAAGATTCTCAGCAAGACTTGTGTGAAGTATACAACTCTCATCATTTAAAAAACAATGCGGTATTTGTTTGAATAATTTAAGAATTGCTTGAGTATGTACATGAATTCATTGAGAATGAGAACTCACATCAAGGAGTCTTCAAGAAGATAAAAATTAGAATAAATCTAATAGATTAAGTTGGCCATCTATGATCATAATTACACTGAAGTATTGAATTAAGAATATTAGTTTATTGATAATATCTAGTTCATTCCAGAAACCTAACTAGATACTCCTTTATAGAACGGGAATACTTTTCTAATTATGGCTGCCTAGTGTGGATGTATTGAGATTGTTCACGAGCTCATAAAGAGGGGTGCAGACATCGATATTTAAAATGTATAGTATTACTAAAGAAGGATGATGGCAATACTGCAGTTCATTTGGCTTTGGCATATGGGCACTACAAGATTGCGGATTTGCTAATGGAATCAGGGGGGAGCACGCATATCTTAAACAGAAAGGGATAGAATGCCTGGGGAATATTATGATACTAAATATTATTTATTTATATAAATATATTAATATTAAAAATGGATCAACAAACTCAGAAGCCTAAATTGGTGAACATTTATTAGTATTGCTTTTATGTTTATCAATAGAAGAGCCAATCTAGTTTGCAACAAGTTGAAGGCGTAGAATTTAAGTTCTCTAACATTTGTTCTGAAAGAACTACAAAAATCAAAGAAAACTCCAAGTACATCTTTACATACTACAGCGAGTAAAAGAAATTAACAATCAAAATAGAAAGATAATGTTTAGGTCTAAACTCCTTAAACTAGTTATCGTTCTAGGTTATAATTAACCCAAAGAAATGAATGGATTGATTTAATTAATCAAAAATCATAATAAAATCTTCAGTCTGATCAAATTGCAATCACCGAATATCGGTATTAATAAAATTCAACTTAGAACGAAAGTTTAAATGGATTCTTTCTTCTAAAATGACTGGAAATAGCCATATTATAAACAAGAAAAAATAAAATAAATAATCTAAAAAGTAAATTAATATTAGTCTATCGATGATATTGATTCATGGAAACAAGTAGTGTATTAGAGACTGTATCAGAGGATATCATGATTTAATTAAAAACAATTTTGATATATCACTAATCTAAAATATCTTTAAAATATTAGTGTTGCAAAGCTTAACTTGCACTAGGTCTTTATTCAGGTATATATTTCAGTAGTTTTCTAATGATAACTAACATAAATTAATACTTTAGCAAGTCTACAAAATTTTCTCTATCCTCGACATTACTAAATTTATCATTCAAATTAATGGCTTTGTATTCAGGAAACTCCTGAAATAAATTGATGTCAAAAGGAACCACTCTTTCGAAATATTTAAGATCTTCCTCTGTAAAGGATCCCATTATTTTGAGTATTTAAAATAATTGATCTCCTTCAGATTTGCCAATAAAAAAGGGTTCCAATAATGCTAATTCAGCCATTATACAACCGAAAGCCCAAATATCAATGGATTCAGTGTAAGTAGTGACGCCTAGCAATAATTCAGGAGCTCTGTAAAATCTGGAAACAATATAAGGTGTATTCACAGCTGTTCCAGTCATTTCTTTAGCACTTCCAAAATCACATAATTTAAGAGTTCCATCTTGAATCAACACATTTTCTCTATTTCAATAAAGATCAAGAATTTACGGTTTTAAGTCCCGATGAGCAATATGCTTTTTATGAATCTAATCAAGACCTTTGAGCATCTAATGAAGATAGTTCTTAAGTGTTTTTGCATCAAAATATTCCTTTCTTTTTCTATGATCAATTATAATATTTTCTAAATTTTGATCCATAAATTCTAGTATGATGTTTTAAACCATTTTATTATCTTCACTTCTGCTGTAGAAAACATCCTTGCTATTTCATTAATCATACTATCAATTTAACAACATTTGGACACGATTTCAATTGCATCAATATATCACATTCTCTGCTTGATATTTTACCCACTTTTTGCATTCTTTTTAGGGCTACTTTTTAGTGTCTCTTAGTATCAATTGCTTCGAAAACATAACCTATGAAATAACTAAAACTCTGTACCGAAAGCCCCTGAACCAATAACCCTTGTAATTTCGTAATTAGGAATGCTACCATGTGTTTCCATTTAGAAATTTGTTATTTTACTCACTTAAAATAAAAGTTAAGAATTTAGTATTAATAATGAGTATTATCACACTAGTATAATCATTTTGTTCCCTTGATTCTAGAGTTAGTTCTTAAAAGGATTGGAGGATCAATTGCCACCTTAATTTAAAATGATCTTACAAATTCAAATATAGGTTATTATGAATTTGTAACAGCAGAACAGAATTATAGTTAATTTTACTTTTGAAATTGGAAGCATATTTTCCTCCTGTCTTGCCTCGATGATGGTATTATTGAGTCCAAAATCTTGAATTGTGAATTTACAGCAAAAGAAAAGAATATATGAAAATCAAAGTTGATTATATAAAAAACCAATAATTTCAAATCATATATAAATTCTTCCCCTTAGTATCTAATTATAATATAAATAAAAATAAATAAAAATGTCTAGATAGGCTCCATCCTCTGCTTAAAAAAGTCGATTCCCAAGAAGGGCTCCTTCCCCCCCCCTCCTCCTTAAAAAGGACCTAAACCTTTTAATGCTGAAGATTTTGCCAAACCACCTCATCTAACAAAGGAGGAAGTCTTGGAAGTAAAACAAGCATTTGACATTTTTGATAACGATGGATCTGGATCAATCGATCCATAAGAATTAAGAGAAGCCTTTGAAGCTTCAGGAATCAAAACCTACCACAATAAATTTATTTATTAAGTATTGGGAGAATTAGATACTGATAATAGTGGAGGAATTGATTTTGAAGAGTTTTTGCATTTAGCTACAGCAAAGGTTAGTGATAAAGATACCAGAGAATAAATCCAAAAAGTCTTCAATCTGTATGATTGGAACAAGGAAGGTATAAGGGAATTATATATTAAGGTCGCATCACCTGGGATGAATTAAAGAGAGTAGCATAAGACTTGGGAGAAGAAATGACAGATGAGGAGATCTAACATATGTTCAAAAAGGCAGATTTAGATGATGATGGTTTTGTTACTTTTGATGATTTTTACAATCTAATGACCCAAAAAGAATACGGAAAATAATGATATCAGATAATGATAAACATATAAATAAAAAGTATATATTACATATTAATCATTTATTTATTTGAAAACGACTAGTATCTTATCCCATTTTCTTTATTTGATTTTATCGTAGTTTTTATCATTAATTGTACTTAAGGTAAATATTACTTCACCTTGGTTTTCGAGAGATATTGTTCCGCTCTCAACTATTAATTAATATTTATATATATTAATAAACAACATTTTGTAAATATGTAAGGAAACAATGCAACTGAAAAAAAAGTAATAGAGTTAATTGAAGTATCGCTGAACCAAGATCAAATCCGATCAATATTAAAATAATAATAAAAAGAATTTCGATAATATAGTGTTGAGAAAAGAAAGTCTCTCATATTGGCAGAAGAATTGAAGATATTAAAAAAGACAGAATGCTTAAATCTGATGGAACAGTACATCATTCCGAAGATTTTAGAAAAGCCAACAAAGCTCTGGAGTATTTCTAGCCTGAATTCCCTATTCTTAAGTTTCCTGTATTAATCATCTTTATTTTAGGAAGACACTGTGTTAAATACGTATGATAAAACTAAAAGATGGTTGAAAGAATTCGATTTCCCTAATAAAAAATAATATTGGCAAGAGTTTAAAAAGAGAAACTTTAAACATTATCCAGGATAGCCTTTTAGTTATGCACCAGGAGTTCCTACCTATTTTGAGGAATTCAAAGCATACCATCACATAGAACATGAAGAATCTTAAGTTGAAAAATATCAACGACTCTAATAGTACAATATTTTATATCATCCAGGAAAAAAGTATTATATGTTTAACCAACAAAAGTAGTTGGAGGTGAATTTAGTAGACCTATTTTCGATAGGACTCATGTCCATGTAGAATTAAATCCTATTCATTAAGTCTAATATCTACCTAATCCTGTTTCTGCAGGATTCAACTGACTATAGATAAATGAGTAGAGAATCAATTAAATCAAAATTGAATGGCATGCAAAGAGTTAAGCCATTTACTTCATGTAGTACGAGAAGTTAGATATTTTAATAAAAATACAAACCGTTGAATGCTGAAAAGACATAAGAGACCGCAAAATCTTCGAAAAAACCTAATGATGATGATTTTGATATTTGATAAATATGTATTTATAGATATTCTCTCAAATATAGAGACCCTCTGGAATATTTCCTTTTTTCAAATATAATATCTTTTCTTTAGCTTTTCTGAAATCTTCTTATGTTATTTTCATTCTTCTTTCTCTTAGAGCAAGTAAACCAGCTTCTGTGCACATGGCTTTGATATCAGCTCCAGATAATTCATCTTTAGCATTAATGAATTCATCCAAATTTGCATCCTAATTATTGAAATAAATAAGTACCTCTCCTAGATTCATTTTACTAGTGTGAATTTAAAAGATCTTCTTTTTATTTTTTACATCAGGCAAAGGGAATTCTATTTTTCTATCAATACGTCCAGGTCTAATCAAAGCTGGATCAAGAGATTCAATTTTATTTGTGGCAAGGATTACTTTAACATCTGCTCTTGAATCGAAACCATCTAATTAATTTAGTAATTCAAGCATTGTTCTTTAAATTTCTTTTTCACCACCAGAGTGTGAATCATATCTCTTAGTACCAACAGCATCAATTTCATCAATGAACACTATACTAGGAGCATGCTCTTCAGCAACTCTGAATAACTCTCTAACTAATTTGGGACCATCTCCTTGATATTTCTATATCAATTCTGATCCAACCACTCTTAAGAATGTTGCCGAAGTTTCATTGGCAACTGCCTTAGCTAAAAGTGTCTTTCCAGTTCCTGGTTCTCCATATAGGATGACACCTTTGGGTGGTTTAATTCCCATATCCTCATAAATTTCAGGATGTGTTAATGGAAGTTCCACGGCTTCCTTAATTTCTTAAATCTATTATTCAAGACCTCCAATGTCTGCATAAGATTCAAGTGGAGCTTTATCAACTTTCATCACATTAAGAAGTGGATCAATTTCATCTTGCATTATACCGACAACTGCATAAGCTATTTAATACAATCAAAGAGTGTTTTTACATCTTTAATTTAAAAGAACAGAGCAACCTGGCTCCAACTAATCTTTGTCAACAAAACTCATGATTCCTGAATAACTTTCTGGACCAACTGAAGACGATACAATAGCATGATTTTCATTTACAAATTCTTCTAATGTTCCAACACTTTCAAATTAATAAATATCTTTACATCATTGGTGTTCCTCTAAGCTATTCTATTTTTTTCTACTCTTCTGATTCAGCTTAATCTTATTCTTTTAATGGCTTTAATCTTTATTAATTTTCAATGAATTCTTATTCTAAAAGTAAATAGTCTTTTATTCTCTCATTTTTTAGTAATTTTAATCTACACTTAGTAATTGGTGTCGCTATGAAAATATATATCATAAATACCTGCTGGTAATTTGGATGCCTATTCAACACCCTTTCTAAGCTTTTTCCTTCCGACTCTTTACGGGGGAGGAGGTGGTTTTTTTTGTTAGTCCTTGTTTTAATTGTTATTATTATCTTGATTATTCCCTCTTCCTTGATTAGGATTGAAGGGATTAAACCCTTGTGGATTTTGATTTCCCATAGCGTATATTTTTAATTTAAATTAATACACCAGTATTGATAATTTTATTCAAATAAATAGTAATTTAATTGTCATTTCTCAATATACAAAAGTTTAGAAATCACGTTGAGATAATTAGGGATAAATAAAAGCATTTTATTTGTTTGATTGTTTTAGAATTTAAAATAATAAAAATATCATACAATTTATAAAATTTGGTTAATGCAAAACTATGAAATAGGAATTCCGATTATAATTGAAGCAAGTATTGGATTGGCTTCTTCTTTATTCTTCATACTCGACATTTCGATTCATTATACGATGAAGCTATATCAATTGGAATTGGGGATCTTATATACTAATTTGATGTAATCTATAAGTAAATAAAACTTAATGATTTTAAGTCACCATACTATTAATTCTTGACTTTAGCAATTAAATGTGTGTTTGGACATTGTTTTTAGAATAATGTTTGACTCTTTCAAGTTTTCTATGGACCATCTTGATTTTATAAAAAAGTTGTTTACTCACTAGATACCCAATTTAGACGGCTTTGGAATATCTAAAGACTAATTAATTTGCAGTATTAATTATTAAATCCAGCTCTAAGCTATAATTGCATTTGGATTGCCAATAATCGCATCATCATTAATTTTTGTTAAAGTAAATATATGTCAACTTGATACACTCACTCAAGTTTCAACTAAATTATTCTGGGCAATATAATCGATTTTAACAATAATATTCATTGGAATAATCACCTATCATATCATAAGAGTTCACTTGAATTGTAAACTTGTAAAGAATATAGAATAAATTTAGGCCAAATTATACTTAGAGATTTTATACTGCCCAATAATATTAATCTTTTCATTACCATGGATTGTGTATACAATTTTCAATTTTGAATTAGATGATTCAGAGGATGTGAAAATACTTCAAGGTAATTGTAAAAAATCTAAGCTAAAGGTTTATTTCTTCTAAAAAACTCACAAATAATTTTCAGTACTTTTCTTTTTGGATAAAATTCAACCTTTTAAGTGGCTTTCCTTGAGAATGCCTGCCCAATATTAAGAAAAACCTATTTGGCAAAATTTGATTTAAAAAATAAGTATATTATTCAATATATATCCAGAAACAACAATTCATAGACTTTAAACATCGAAATTTGTAATACTTTATGCTCACAATTATTAATAAAATGATTATAGATTTATAATTTATTAAATAAAATAACTAATGGGGTTTTTTTATAGCTTATTATCATTATTTGGTAATATTGTCATTGTTGCATTAATGTTGACAATTGGAATCTTGGCGTTACTCTACTTCCAACAAAACTCATTAATTTATTTACCAGGTATACATTCGTACTAATTTATCAAGCATTTTAAGGATCATCACAAAGTCCTAGTTAAAATATGAATGGACTCAGAAATCCTTCTGAGAGAAATTTATAATATGAAGATGTAGAGATTGGAACACAAGATAGATAAAAATTAAAAGGATGGTTCATTAAATAGAATGACAGTTCAAATGCACCTACCGTGATATTTTTTCATGAAAATGCTGGAAGTATTTTAGAAGTTAATATTCATTTCAGATATCGGAGCTAGATTACAATTTTTAGAGCTATATTTTGCCAACGTCAAATGCAATATCTTGATCATTGCATATAGAGGATATTCAGATAGTACAGGAAAGCCCTCGGAATAAGGTCTTTAAATAGATGGAGAGGCTATTGTTAATTATTTATTTCATAGAAATGATATTGATCACTCAAAAATATTTGTGCATGGTAAATCTTTAGGTGGAGCTGTTGCCTGTCATGCTATGATTTAAAATATTGCAAAAGGCATCAGAGGTGTAATATTAGAAAATACTTTTACATCAATAGATGATATGGTTGATGTCATCTTTCCTAAATTGAAGTTTTTCAAATCATTTCTTCTTTAAAATCGTTGGTTGTCAATTTAAAAAGTTGGTCAGATTACATAACCAATACTGTTTATTTATTGTAATTAAAGATGATTATTTGATTTTAGCAATGTAAGATGAAGTAGTACCAGCGCAACATATGGCATCATTACAAAATGCAGCCTAAAGAGCCAAATTTATTGAAAAGGTATTTCCTTCTATTATTTTAAAGTTTGTGATCGAAGATGGTGATCATAATAATAATTGGTTTAGAGAACCAGAAAAGTACTTTAATTCAATTTCAAGTTTCATCAATAAAGCAATTACATCATGATTATATATTATAAATTAAATGCAACAAAAATATTGTGATGAATGTGAAGAAACGAGAGCCAAGATAAATTGTAATTAATGTGGTCAAATTCTATGCGAGCAATGCGACAAAAAAATACATAATAAAGGAAAAAGAGTTTATCATTCTCGAGAACTAATTGAATCATCAGATTCGATTGAATCAAACAAAATTAAATAGGATGCTCATGTGATTAGACATGAACAACACAAGGAAAGATTTAAATAAATAAATAGCAGTTTGCCATCTGTCGATGTTGTTAACTTCAATCTAATTAATATCTAAGCAGAAACACCTATGATTTTTTAGAATGAGTATTTTTATCCTTTTATTAAAGTTCTCTTTTAGCTAAAATTGAGCATCACTTATTCAAATAGGCTAATAAAGGAGACCTTATGATTCATTTAAACGACTTTTAGAAATTTTTAAAATAGAATGAAATCTATAAAATCAATCAGTAAGAATCAATTAACATTTAGATCAAAAGATGTCATATAATAATTAGAGAAATTGAAAATGATTAATGTTACTATCAGAAAATTTGGGGATAGTGACCCAATTTAGTTTATTAGTCTTCAGTTAGATCATATCAGTTTATAATCATTATATTGGGTTTTATTAAATATTAGGAAGGATGAGATGACTCCAACCGATAAATTAGTAATGAGTAGAATTAAGGAATGCTATGGTTTAAAACTCAATATTTAAGATTGGAACCATTATTTGGCTGGATTCTATAAGTTGCAAAACTCTAATGGACTAATTTAGTTTAATGTAAAAAAATATAAACAGAATAAATGGATTGATGAAAAATGCATAATAAAAATGACTAAGTGTCCAATTGATTTAGTGAATAAGTCAGAAAATAATAATGCTTCTCTATCAGCATCTTAATAAATTAATAATGAATCATTACTATTATTTACAATAGAAGACAATATCAATTGGAAAATGATGGATGCATAATAAATGAGTTCCATTTATAAGAGTTAATGGAGATCATTTATATAATTTTTAAAAGATTTTTTTGACACCAATCTTACCTTAAATACAAGTCAAAACACTTAGTCATTTGGAGATTTAAATTAATCTGATTATTAGTCATAGTCATCCAAATAAAGTGGAACGCAATCAGTACCTACTTAAAAAAACTAAGATAATTCTAAGTGGATTAGAAGTGTTGAATCTGGATTACAAAATGGCCAAAAGAGTTAGGAATAATATCACAATCAAAGCTATTCTTCCAATGTTACATAAAAGTATTATCTGATTAATATAAATAGAAAAAGAAGTAAAAAGAGTTAAATTAAACCACCAAAATCTATTCAAAAGGCTATACCTGGAGGTAAATATGGATGTGCATAGCTTTTAAAATGTTGTGGTCCACTAGAATTAAGAGTTTGTTCTCTAGGTGTTTTATGTCTAATGATATAGGAAGCCATTAACAGGAATGTCCTAATATACTATAAAACCTTATTAATTAAACCAAATACTAATATAGCTTTTGATTTCAACGATTTCTTAAACATTTTTGATGATTAATTTTAAGATTAATTCATCCTTTAAAATATTTTAGGAAATGAGGAAAATCAATAACTTTCTGTTGATAAATAATAACAATAGCATGAAAAATAAAACAAATTAAAAGCTGTTCAATAAGCAATAATAGATATTCTAAATGAATACACTAAAGGTGTTAGTTTAGCAAGATTGCCAAAGATGATTTAACGCAAAATTTAATTTACATTTGATTTGCATGAACTGGGATTCACTAAATTGAAATGTCTAATACAAGGTATTGATGGGATTAGTATTATAAATGATGGGACTACGTATGCTTCACTTATTTTAGATGAGTATTATGATGACATTAATGATATGAAATAAGAATAAGAGGATGATCAATAAATGCAATAAGTCAAAATCGATCTTAAATATTTTTAAAAGTAATCGTTGTAATAATAACAAAGTTCATCTAACCAGTAGCTATAATAACAACAAATATAGCAATAATAATAATAATAGTAGCAACAGATTTAGTTTCTATCTCCAATCCATGTGTCTGAATATTAATTAAAAATTGAAGTAAATATTGATCTTAATTTATAGCAAGCCTTAAAATAAATCCTTAATTAGTATAGTAATGGAATTCCAGCATCTTAACTTCTACAAATACTTTAACTACATATTTAAAACACGTTTGAATATACACAATTTGGCTGTTCAACTTTTGAAGAATATATGGTAAAATACGCTGAAAACTATTGTGATGTCATGATTAAGATGAAAGGATGCATCATATATCCAAAGGGATATTCATCTTTTAGGTCTGCCATTCCACAATAGAAAATGCAACTTGGAATTCATCATTAAAAATCTCAGTCGACTACACTTCCAAGTTATGCTCAATAATAAAGTAATAGTAGTAGCTAAATTATTAAAGCTGATAGTAATTTTAGATTTATAATTTAGGCTTTTTAGCAGGTATGTAGAATCCTAGTCAAATGATTGGAGATGTGTAATCTCAATCCTTGACATTTCAATCATTTCAAACCTACCCTTAAAATAAAGACTTTTTTATGATTTAGGAAGAAAACAGTCACCACGAACTTGATGCTAATGTTAGATTTATAGAAGAACTATTAAAAGAGTCAGATGATGTAGAATAACAGAAACATAAAGTTTAGAGAAATCACTAAACACATTAAGACAGTAAATAATTTTAGAGTTTGGGACAATGGCCAAATTTAAATTCAAACGAGAAGAGATGCCATAACAAATACAATACTTATTAATATAGTCCTCAATAAGACTTTTACTAGGGATAAAAAATATCATTAGATCTTCACAGTTGGGATCAAGATAACTGATAATGTATATATATAAAATGATAATCAATTGATAAATATAAAATAAAGAATTATAAAAATGATGACTACTATTAATTACGTAAATGGAGGCTTAGGATGATCATTTGGAACTTCAAATATCATCCCACCATGTCTAAAGAGGGCTAATTTATTGAGTTTTTATTCTGCCAGTTTTAATCTTTTTAAAACAGTCTAAGATATAATTTAATGTTTTTGTTGATTTGAAATCGAAAGCATTGTTGGCAAGCAATAAGATAATTTCATTAAATATTTTGGATCAGATTCTTACAAGTATTCAAACAAACTTAGATATAAAAAGCTCATACCAACATTAGTGTAACTTTTAGTAAACTTCTTATTCAATTGAATCCAAATTATAATTTTTAGTAAAGATTTTTTCAATTGTAATTTTAATTCTATGTCTGATTTCATTCATCTCAATCAAATCATCTTCAAATGTGAAAGTATCCTCAATTTCTTCCTTGCCTTAACAAACAGGAAGAAATATTTCCTTTTTTTCTTTATTTCCAAATTGATCAGTGCTGTCGATAGTAAATCCTTCAAGTGTCGTTTACAAATGTTGCACTTTTTCCTAAATAAATGCGTATATGAATATATTATTATTCATAATTGAAATTCGATCAATCCTTGCCTTAAATTGGGCTTTTTAAAGTTCATTTTACAAATAAACTTCTGCATTTTAGAAACATTCAAAATAGTCATTGCAAGTCAAATTGCTATCTGTTATTTTAATTATTTGAAGTTTCAAAAATGCATAAGGAAATAGATCTTGCTTTGTTTTAAGAAGTATATGATTAGCAGAGTTAATTTATTATTATTTTTATTCATTTTGTTCTGGAGGTAGATATTAGTTTCTTATTATTGTATGAATTATTACGCTTACTTTAAAACTATTTGGGGAACTTTAAATATAAGATCTAAATTGTAAAATACTACAAAAACCTGCATAATGGGCAACGAGGCATTATACATAATGACTTGTACATGCAATCAAAACAATAAGTATGCCCACATGTTAGAGTTACTGGCTGACTAAATTACTAGCAACAAATTGAACACCGCAATAATTTATCAATCGCTTACTAATCCCACATTGGCTATTCTAATAATATTATACAAATTTGATAAATTAATTGTATACTATTTCAAATTAGTAAAATGCAAAAAGCATGGTGATTAAAAAATTTATCCTTTTGCTTTGTTTGCAACAGGGGCTATATGTTTATGTAAAAATATGCTAAACGGATAAGTAAAATGATATCTCTTAATATTATAAAAAAATGCTTTATTAAATAATTAAATGTTTAGTTTTAAGCCTGTGAAGTGGTTTTCTTCTCTTCTTTTATCGAAGGTAACACATATAAAGTAACTTTTGTTAGTTTCTCAAACCATACATAAAAAATTTTGAGTCTCAAAATATAGATGTTTAAATTTTAGATGGAGAAGTATGTTTGAAATAATTGGAGTTGAGAAATGATATATTGATGCAGTTTGGTATTGATATAGAAGTGATTGATTCATCATTTGGAGAAGTCAAATTGATCATTCCATGGAACAATTTAAAAACAAAAGAAATAAGTGTAGAAATAACAAATGCAAAAATTGTTCTATCTAATAAAATTGAGATGAGTGATTTTAATAAAGAGTAGTACAAAGACCATTTAGAAAAACTAAAAAGAGAAGTGTTGTCTAAATTTGATGAAGCCGTGTAGAAAGAAGATGCATTTTCAAATGGCTCATCAGGAAATAGCTTTTTTGCTGATTTTGCAAAAAAAATATTTGAAAAGTTTGTTCTCAAAATTAACAACTTAGACATAGTTTTCATTTATCAAATCAATAACTATGAAATTGTAAAGTTTGGATTTGGGTTTTAAAGTTTACTTATAAATCAAGATGATATCAAACCTAAGAAAGATGAAATTCGTAAAAAAATAGTAGCAGATAACATTTTTTTGCTATTTGAAGTATTTGATAATGTTCTCCCTTCTTAATTGCAACCTGAATCATTCATTCCAGATTAAAATTAATCAAAATAAGAAGAAAAGAAGGCTATTCATATTCTCAAGAAACTAGCTCTCAAAATAGAGTTTAGTTTAGTATTCTCTGAATAAATGGAGATAGAATTAAAAATCGCCACGATTTCTGATGTTCTCATTTACTTAAAACAGAGATAAATCAGATTATTATTAAGGGCCATGTAAGATATTGTAAATCATCGTAATGATCGACCGAAAGAAAAACCTAAATATGGAAAAACTGCAAAAAATTGGTGGGTATACATCATCAGAAGAGTAATTGAAAAAGAATATATTCGAACAAAAGTAAGAAAATAAGGAATCACTAATTACTTTAAAGTTTAATAATATATAGAATTATACACAAAAAAAATGTTGAAATAACATGATGCAAAAAGAGATAACAAACTAATGGGAGATTATGAATAAAAAAATACTATTTCTTAAATTTTAATTTTGAGAAGCATAGCGATAGATAAAATTCTTGAAATGAGAAATATATTGCGATCTAACAATCCAAAAGATCAAAAAGTTTAAAAAGAAGCCCAAGGATGGTTTAAGAGATTTTAAAATGATTTTAACATGGAACATGCAAGTAATTTAAAGTTTAGTAGAAATGTTATTGATTCATACTTATCCTTCATGAAAGAAAAGGAAAGTAATACAAGAGTTTCTATCATTTTGGATGTTAAAAAGATAAATATATTAATATAAGAGAATTAAATTCTGTAATAATTAAGAAATCTCCATTAGCAAGTTAATATATTTAAATAAGAATTAAATTAGAAAAAGTCTCTTTAGACAAAAGTATTGGATCACATTAAAAATAACTTTCTATAAAAGATTACTAAAGTAACTGTCAAATCATCTGAAATAAATAAACAAGAAGATTGGAAATTAGATGAGCTATTGAAAGAGAAAATACTTATTAATTTAGAAATTACTGAAACTAAATTAGAATTAGTAAAATAAGGTTAATTTAAATAATTAGTGAAAGCATAGATCCAAAAGTTAATCTTATTAGATACTAATAAATTCAACAGCCATTATTTAAAAATTATTGAAATTTCAGAGGGAATTAAAGTATTAATGAGTTCAGAACAATTGGAAAGATAAAAGAAGATCCTCGATTTGGACCCTTTAGAAAAGACAATATAGGTCTACTTAGATATTCAAGTGGGTCCACTTAGTATCACACTTTGCAAACCTCTTTATGAAAGATTGATATCTTTACAAAATTTAATATTTTTTGATAAATCTACTGTTCAGAATGATAATTAAGAACACTCAAAGTATTTTGACAACTTTTTAATTTTAACAAAAAGAGTTTAATCTAATACAAATGTCTCTTTTTCAATAAGCAGAATAAATATTTACTTGCCACTTTAATATTAGATAAAGACACAAATGTTATTGATACATTTGAAACAAATTAAAATATTTAAAAGAGAACATGAAAACAGTGTTGTTAATATTTACCCAGCTGAAAATTCTAATGGATAAGTAAGTTAATATCTAAAGGATTTAAAAACAAGGTAAACTGTTAATAGAGTAGCTTAATAAAATCAAAATTTAGAGGAAAACTAAAATTTAAAACCTGTGTACTTTTCAGTTGATTGCTTAAGATTAGCATTTGTATAGGATTATGATTGGGAGAATAAGGAAAATATTTTTAAAATATAATATAGGAAATTAAGAAAAAATGAATAACAGAACGGAGATCCTGGGATTGAAACCATTATTGAAACCACTATCCAATAAAAATAAGAATGGAATAATCCTAAAAGATGATTACTTTAGAATCAAACAGAACAAAAAGTAGAAGTAAAATGACTTTCAAAAAAAAAATATATCCGAAAACATCAATGATCACTATTTAATTGCCATTTTTGGATTTTAAACTTTCAACTAAGCATTTATTTTTAATATTGTAATTAGTTTCAATTTGGCAAACAAAAGGTTATGATTTTTATGATGTAATTGAAAGTAAAGTGTAAAAGTAGGAACATAAGCAATAGCAATAATATATAAATGAAGATTGTTAAGAATAATTGAAGGACTATATGATAAGTTAATTGTAAGTTGATATGGAAGGTCTACAATTGTCAGTTACTGTAAATACATAAGAGTTTTTAGAAAAATTGGACAAGACTAGTTGCCATGAAAATCGGCTTTTTCTGTTTTACTTTTTAAATTTAAGTTATTTAAAGGAAGTTAAATTCTATGACAGCATTCAGCACTTAGCCATATAGGAGTTAGCTTTATAAAATATTAACTGCCATTCTTATAATTTATAAAACCCATTGAAGGTTTTAGCTAAATAATTACTTAAATATTCGGATAGTGAAAAAGAATAAAAGATTTCAAGTTTTGGAGAAGACTTAGAAAGGGTAATGAATTAATAGTCTGAAATAGAATAAGTTGCAAACTCAAAACTAAATGAAAATAAATCAAACATAAAGAACTCTAACAATGAGGGATAGTCTCCATAACAACAAAATGATAACGATGATTAGGTGTAAATAGTAGATGAAATTCCTCCGGATGTGCTGTAAGAAGAAGAGGCTCCTTAAACAATTTTCTCTTAAAAAAAGGGACAATTTTAAGTTCCTTCTCCAAAGCATTCGTTTTTAGATAATAATTATCAAGAAGTTTTCGAAGGTGAACTGTACATTAAAGAGTATTTTACAGATAAAAATTGCTAAAAATGTAAAGAAAAACATAGATTATTACTAACCTTTATGAAGGTTCAGGATGATTTAGGTCCAGATGTATACTTTTTATAGACAAGTGATTCATAACGATCAAGAGTTGTCATAAATTTAAAATAATTAAACCTTATTTTGGATCCAGATATCATAAAGAAAATGAGATTAATATTTGATATTGGAAATTTGGCAGCAGAAGTGAAAAAGTAATAATTTACAAAATGGATGAGAGAAAATGGATTTTGGCCTGATTTCAATGAAGTTGATAAAAAATAATAGTCAGAGACTCAAACTTGGAGTACAATAACAAGTGATTTATTTTAGGAGACAAATAGAATTGAATTGTAGATTAATTAAATAGTGCTGATGCTAAACTATGAAGATTAAGTAGTGTATTTAATGAATATGAAATTTATTGATACTTAAATATCAAGTAGTTAGTTATTTAAAAATATAAATATCAAGATGCAACAAGTAAGACTATTTGATACAGCTGTTATTGGTGGAATCCATAGAACAATGTTAGAAGATTATGATGAACAGAATGAAAATCAGATTTAATGCTAAATTTAAATTTGTAATAATCCAGACTTAATAAGAATAAGAAAATACGCTACATATTGTGGAGTTAGAATTTAAAGAGCTAAGATTGTATTCTTGAAGAGGAACACAAATGAAATCTAATATTATTTGAGGAAGGTGCTCATTACATCATTTTCAAGTACTCTCACAAATGAAGACAGAAATGAATTGTTGAAAGATACAGAGACTTAAAATCTAAGCTTTACTACATAACCTTAAGAAGTATAAGTTGACTCTGAATTCGGGTTTCGATTTTCTTTAGTTGCCTTAGATTCGTTAGGGATTGGATATAGAAGTTCTTTATCAAATGAAGCTTTATACATTTAATTCAAAAAGGTTGGGTATTGGTTTAGTGGAATCTGGGGTTAATAGTATGATAACTTGATTAAAACAGGTTTATTTGATGATGAAATAGAAGAATAATAAAATATTAGCGAAAATTTTGTAGAGGCTAAATATTTTGAGGAACCAGGAATGGCAGAAGAAACAGTTTTTGAAGAAATAAATCATGAATAGTTGCAGGATGAGGAAAATGTAGATTAAAGAGTTCGATAAATAGTATATGTATGGGGTTTAGAAATTCGATGTTCTCCAGGAACAGATGTTAATGATCTATTTGTTAAGGCTCCAGAGGATAAAGTTTCTTTGGAATTATTTATAGACTTTTGTGATGAGACTCCAGATAAACTATTTTGCCTTTAAGATGTGAAACCTATGAGAAGTATATTTTTCATTTATATCTTATAGTTACAATCGACATTTAAAAGCTTAATATATATGCTTACGATTTGGATTATTGTACCATTTGCAAATTCTTTATGGATAATTTGGGAGAGTAACCATAAACAATAGTAGGAAACTATGATTACAAGGAAACTAATGAAAATATCTGGATGGTTTTGGACATTAACATCAATAAGGCGATTGCAAAATTTTTTAAAGGCACCAGAGAAGATTGTAGGAGATATTATTAATAAAAAGGAATATTATAAGATTAATTAGACAAGAATTTGTTGTACAAAAATCCTGCCTCAATTGCTATAGCCAAATTATAAACCTTAAATTACTAATTTATGATGAGAGAAAATGGAGGTAAATTTATGAGATTAAGTGTTCAATAATTGACACTTTCGGATTTTAGGAAATCATCAACAATGAAGCATTCAAAGGAAATTTTGTTTTCACTTATAGGGGATTAATTTAAAGGAGATGAAGATTAATCCATGTCTGATACTAAATAAGAAGAGTTTAACAAAATTCAACTCAATCCTGTAGATGAACTTGATGTAGAATAAGTAGAGTTAGAATTAAATGAAAAAGAGAAAGAGAAAAATAAATAAGTTATAATAGAATAGCAACAACTTACTTCTGCATTAGATATAAAGGACACTTAAAATGAGTAAGAACCTTAATCTCAAGTTACGCAATAATCATAAAATAAAAAAAGGGAAAAAAAAAGCAATTGGTAAAAATTTGTGACGTTCGTTAAAAAAACATTATGTTGTAAAAAAAGAGATAGGAGTAAAAATAGTTCAAAGGGCAAAAATAAAAATTCATAAGAAAATTTGTAGAACGAGAAAGAATAGTAGCAATTAATATAGGCTAAACTAGATTAGTTACTTGAATACGGACCAGAACCAATGAATTAAAGAAGGTGGCTAAATTTCAGGGAGAGATAAGTCTTACCAATTACTCTTGAAAATAACAATCACACGGATGATAAGGATGATTATGATTATTATTTTGGAGATGACAATCATGATGTTACCAATTAATAGTATCAAAAAAGACCATTTTAATAACAAAAAGAAGATTAATAGAAATAAGATCTATATTTTATCATGAAGACTAGGCCAGATGGAGAAAAATTAATCAAAATCAAACTTGAAAACAAAAACATTATTTTATTGATTGACTTTCTTGTTGAAGTTGTTCAATTTTTCAGATAACCATACAATGGAAGTGATAAGTAGCCTTATCAAAGAAATCCTCATTTTAACAATTTTCCACCAATGGTAATAGAGATTAATGTCGTAAATGTTTGGGCAATTATTTTAGGGGATTTAGAGAAGGAGAATTTTGAAAAATCAAAATCTATAGGTATTCTTTTGGATTGCAATTATTCATAAACCTGGTTAGGTGACAGTTGGTTTGGACCAGGAAGCTGTGAAAAAAATATTGAAGCTACTTTAAAAAAATTATACATATTTCAAACAAATCATATCATTAATTTAAAGTAGGATGAATAGTCCAAGAAATCAACAGAAAAACTAATATTACCACCTCAGCCTCCATTAAGAACCCTATTAGAACCTTTCAAGGTTTGTATCACAATGAAGTACTCAGTTGATTTCTATAGAAATGCTTTATTAAATTAAGAAATTTTCACAGAGCAAGGAATTTAGGTGAAAGAGTATTATACAGATTATAAATCGTAACACAAAGGTTATCAATCGAAAAATGAGTGGGAGATAAGTTTAATAAATTCTGCAAGACTGAAAAATAATTTTAGTCTTTCAATTAGAGATATTGCTGAATTATAATAAATCGTTAATATCTTTTCTGCCAGAAAATCTCCTGAAGATAAATACGCTTTTAAAAGAAAGCCTTAACCTCCAGATCCATTTATTGATGATTGTATAAATACAAAAAAGATCAATATAGAGACACTCAAGATTTAAATATTGAAAAACAAAGATGGAGTTAAAGCTGCGTAGTTTGAATTGAAAAGCTTGAGGATGTCAGATTTCAAAGACAATAAAAAGACGTAATTAAATCTACTGGCTTGTATATCATTAGATTACTTTAATAAGAGAAAAATGGATTTCGAGCCTTTCCTTGAACCTTGGAAATTCACTATTACAACCTTATCTTAAATTGAAAAACCTCCTGAAAATAAGGCTATTGATAGGGATTCTAATAAAATTACTATAGCAAATCATATTGAGAAGGAACTTAAAGGTGAAGAAGTTCCATATTATCTAAAAGATCATACAAATTCATTAAATATAAATATCACTCCTGCTTTAGTCGAAGTAGCTATGGAAGCTCTGAAGATTTACAACAAAAAAATGGAAGATGAAGAACCATATAAAATTTTTAATAGATGCGGATATGCTTTGGAAATTAGAGATATAAAAAAGGATCAACCTGTGAGAATTATATAAGAGGATTCAGAATATACATATAATACATAAAAAGAACTTTGGGCAAAGGATTTTAAGAAGCACAAGTCAGATTAATAATAAATGTTATTAAATTTAGTTGTTTTGAAACCAAATAATTTAAAGGAAAAAGATGAAGATGATGATGAAATTAAAATTGTTGATAGTATTCATAGTAATAACAATAGAAGAACTACTTTAGATTTCCCAAGCAAAAGTACTTAATCAAAAACTTTGATAACTTAAACATAAACATAGAATCAATATTAAAATATGAACTAATCCTCATACACAAGGAGTAGAATATTATTTAAATAATAAAGAAGTGAAAAAAATATTAGTAATTACAAAACAATTAAGTATGTTAATTTTGATTTTGTGGGCAAGAAATTTTATCCATTGGTGAGATAGCATAAGAATGAATAACAAGACCTTCATAGTGGTAAAAAAGGTACTTTTGATGCGTTTAAAACTAATATCGATAAAATTACTGGAGTTTTCTTAGCTGACAATAAGAAAATCAATGAAGAAAGGAATATCTATATTTAAGTCAATGTAAATATTAATCCTCAGAATGGATCAAAAGAAATTTAAATTTAAAGTACTGTGAAAATATACAATTATTTAAGTACTTCCTTAGAATTAGGTTTCCAAGTGAATGGTTAAATGAAAGAAACAACTTCAGTTAAACTAGAGCCAAAATAAATTTATATTGTTCCTTTAGAATTCCTGGAAAACAAAACAGAAGTAAGATTTACACCAGAGAAAATATAAAATCGTTAATAAGATGAATAATTAGAAAGAAAATATTATTAATTAGATACATTGTTGTGTGATTAGCAATCAATAGGAGAATTTGAAGTTGATAAGGATAATTCGATAGTTGAAGTTTTAGAACAAGCAACTCAAATTGTAACATCTTAAGGTAGATCAAATCCTGTAATTAAATCTGAGTTTAAATAAATTCATGATCCCTTAAATTATAAATATGATCACATAATAACCTCAATGAAAAGTAATATTAAAAGAAATAACTTTTATTTCATAATTAATTGCGTGAAAATAAAAAATTAAATCACCAATTAAAGGAAAGCAATGATTAATTTCAATGAAATTGGTGATTAAAAACCAAGTGAAGATGATAATGATGCCTGTTATGAAACCTATTTGATTTGTTATCCTATTTTTAAATTTACAAATGCAACAGTAAGAGATATCAATATACATTATGGT
This sequence comes from Paramecium tetraurelia, assembly GCF_000165425.1. Lineage (NCBI taxonomy): Eukaryota > Ciliophora > Oligohymenophorea > Peniculida > Parameciidae > Paramecium > Paramecium tetraurelia. Next base: position 18,929 of record NW_001799144.1, on the reverse strand, counting down.
GTATTTTCTTCCAACAAATAATAATCCGAAAAATAACTACCTTATTTACCTGTATCACCAGATTAGCATTACTATTGTGAAACACTAGATTATCATGATGATATTGAAGTTTAATTTTCAATAAAAAACTAACCAAAAATTGATGGTGGAGATACATAAAATGATGATCTATTGAGAACTAAGCCTTTTAAAATATTTAATAGAGGTTTTGGTCTTGGAGAAGAGAACAAATTTTAAATTAAATTTAAGCAATAAAAAGGCAATGATTAATACCTGACTGTTCTAATTAAAAAAAGATCAACTAAGTCAAGGGAATTAGTATTATATTGTCCATACTTAATATTTAATGAGACAAATAAACTATTGATGTACAGAGAATATGGCTTAACTTAAGATATTCTTTCAGATGATTGGATTTATTATTAAAATTTTAGTAAAACTTATTAAAAGAATAAGTAAAAAAAAGAAATAGAGTAACATTCTTAATATCATAATTTACATCAATTTGCTACAAGCACAAATATGAATAAAATATAGGTTGCTATAGGATAATTAAATGATTAATAATTATAAGATATCTCTAAGTGGAGTAATCCAGTAAGCTTATAAAACAGCAATGTTCTAGAAATAATAGGATCAACTGAAATTTTAAAAAAAGATCATGAGTAATTACAGCCAAAAGATCGTAAAAAGAGAACAAGTGCAGATGCTAAAGGAAAATTTGAATTTGGTATGGCAATCACAAGTGGCCCTGGATCGTTTCATAGAAGCAAATTAATCACAATTACACCAAGATTTATAGTTCATAATGAAACATAGTATAATATAGCCATGGCCTAAGTAGATACTGAATATAGAGATAATAATCTATTGAGATTGAAGCCAGGAGATTGGAAATATTTTAGCTGGTCGAATATCAAAAAGCCTGCTCTTGCTATGATATCTTTTTATTAGGAATCAACTGGTCTTATATCAGGTTGGAGTGGGTATTTTAAACTATAGGTTTAAGAAATCTCATTAAAAATTCCAAGTATAAAGCCAATTATAAATAACAATAATTCTGATTACTTGTAACTTTATGTACTTTAGAAGGTTAATATAACATTAATGGATGATTTAATCTTATTAATAAGATTCATATTAGAAGATCCAATTATTCCTCCTTATTATATAGAAAATTTAACAAAATATGAAATTACTTACAAGCAACAACCATCTAGTCAAGCATAAAAATATCGATTAAATTAGGCTAATCCAATCATGTAAAATAACGAAATCAACAGAGGTATTCATCAAGTAATAGCTTCAAATCCAGTCGGTTCTCAAGATTAGGAATTAATATAATTTTCTGCTGGAGGAAATGAAGTTACTTATTTATAACCTGGAGAAAAAGTAGCTTTTACTTGGGATCATTGGATTGATGACAAGGAACATGTGCTAGAAGTTGAAATAGAGGGCTAAACAGAAAAATATGAAATAGATAAGATTCAAAACTTTTAACCATTAACATTACCTGGTTAATCATAAAAACGAAAAAAATTAGTAAATAAGAAATATCTTTATAAATAAGGAAATATATTTATAAAAGATTTGGATAAGCCAAGAGTATATTATTGTACTCTTAATGTTTTGAAATAAAAATTTAATGTTTATTCTTCAGATAAGAAACAGCATGAATCATATTATTTATAAGGAGCAAAAGTAGATGAAAGTAAGGATAATGAATTTGTATTAAAAATTAACCCAGAGAAAATGTTATCCAAAAACTTACATTTCCAAACTAAGACAGTTGATGAAGCAAATTAATGGGTAGAATATTTATGGAGAGCAATTTTAATTGATAAACCTGAAATGGTGGAATTAAAAATTGAGCCATCAAATTAAACTAAAGTAGTTACATTTTTTTAAAATAAATCAAATGACAGAGCTGATTCTCAAAAAGAAGGATCAGAAATTTAGTAAGAAAAAGAGGAGGACACTTAACGTTAATAATTTACTTGTTATAAGATTTCAATAAGTAATTGTGTAGGTATATCTATTATTGATGAAACCCCAAAGGAAATTTTATAAATCTGCTTTAAAAACATATAGGCTGAATATATTCTGATAGAAGAAGTTTAGAAAGACTTTCAATTAAGATAAAATTATGATGATGATGATAATACAAACGTATTAGCAGAAAAACCATAAATAAAATAAATAAAAGAGCATATAAACTTATCAATAGATTTAATTATCATTAATAATTAAATAATAAATTCACAATTCCCTGTTTTGCTAGCCCCTAATAAAAAGAAAATATTTGGAAATCAATAACCATTTTTTGTATTGACTACTTATAGAAAAGATCAATCATAAATAAAAAAGTCAAATCCGAGTATGAACAATGGAAGTAGAGTAGTTGTTAAGAATGAACCAAATGCTTAAGCAAACTAAGTTTAAGCTAATGATTAACAATAAAATCAATCCAAATTTAAGATTTCTTATATTCATACATTATAAATGTTTACAGATACTTTAGAAATTAGACTAGATCATTAAATTTTAGATTAAATAATATAGTATTATAATTTAATAGCAGCCATCATATGGGATAGTAATTTTAGTGATGTATAATAATCAAGCAACAGCCAATTTGGATTAGGATCTTTATAAAAAAAGTAAGAAGAATAATTGAAGAAGATAAAACAACATAGTATTAGTAAGATATATCTCAAAAATTTAATGCTAGAACCAATTGACATATGCTTTACTTTAAAGTATATATTTGATGTAATTATTTAGATCATCACCAGGTCACGTTATGAATTCATCATCTATAGGAGTCATAGCAGATCTGGGATTAACTCTCGCATCAATTGACAGTGCGAAAATTAGATTAAATGCTTTCAAGACTTAACATATCTTTGGATCAAGTAATGAAATTATTGGCAGAATATCTAAGCATTACAAAGGGTATGTCTATATAAGTATATTATTAGATAATTTCTAACTTAAATTTATAAATTGCTAGGATCATTTGAAATATTTGGGAATCCTGTTTCTCTAATTTCTAATTTAGGCACAGGTGTTATTGATATGTTTTATGAACCCATATACGCTCTTGTCACAGGAAAGAGTGGTTATAAGGTAGGAGAAAAATTCTTTACTGGAGCAGTAACTTTAATCCACACTTCGATTACAGGTGTGTATAAAACAGTTAATACAATAATTGGAACAATAATGAAAATTCTTGATTAAATGACTTTAGATAAGAAATATATGTCAGAAAGAAGTAATAGATTGAATAGAGCAATTAAAAATTTTAGAGAAGGATTGATAATTGGATTCACTAATTTCGGAAAGATTTTATTTCAAACAATAATTGGAGTTTTAGAAAGACCAATTACTGGAATAAATGATGGTGGGTTTTTAGGCTTTTTGTTAGGAATTTACTAAGGAATCATGGGAATTATAATCAAACCTACAGTAGGAATCTATGATCTTTTGATTACAATAATTGAAGGAATAAAAAATACAGCAATATATGAAGAACATATTATGGATACTCGATACAGACCACCAAGAATTTTTGGAGATAACAATCAATTAATCCCTTTTAATTTTAAGCATGCCATAGGTACAGATATTATAAGGAGATACAAATTAAAAGTTATTGATGGTGAAAGTATTATCTTTTTTGATCAACTCAATATATCAGATGGAGACAAGAAAAAATAAGAAGCTTAAATAGTTTTGACTGATTCAAGAATAGTTTATGTTTTGGTAATTTCTATTTTTATACTTTTAGTCTCATTCATCTATACATTGTGATAAAATAATGATTTATAAAATTAAATAGATAAAATATGATGAAAAGAAGAAATTGCTGAAGTTTAAGCTTCATACCCCTGTTAGAAAATCTTGGTTTTAAGCAAACTCAACAAAATATGAATTAAAATATGAAAGTAAGATCAAAGCCATCAAATTGTTTGAATAGATATAGAAATCTTTTAAAGACAAATATAATATTAAATTAGGTAGTTTAAAAGAGACTACAAATGATAAAAAATGATGAAACTTAATATATTTTGTAAAATATGTCAATTTAATTTACTTTGAATAATTTGCATCAGTTTCTTAGACAGGTTTTATGACTCAATTTAATTAAAATAATGATGACTCAGAGCATCCTTTACCGAAATTCTTTTATTTGGGTCATATTATAACATTTTGGATAATAAATCAATTCCCTCACTACTCATTTTTGGTAATAATTTATATAAGTTAACTGGGTCTCTCTTTTCAAATTGAATAACTTAAGGCAAATTTTAAAAACCTGGCCAATTTTTTTCAGTTGGATTTCCAAGAATATTTACCATTTTTGATAATATTTTAAGCTCACTTTCTCCTGAAAATAAAGTTTATCTGAGATAGAATTCTGCAAACACACAACCAATTGCCCATACATCCAAAGCTGGACCATATTTTTATGAATTGAAAAAGAGTTCAGGTGCTCTATATTACATAGTACATGTTTATGTTGTCATAGGCTTATCCTCCCATAATCTAGCTAAACCAAAGTCTGTTATTTTTAAAATGCCATCCTTTGTTATTAAAACGTTTTCAGGTTTAAAATCTCGATGTAGTATCATTTTAGAATGAAGTTCATCAAATCCCTATAAAATTTAGAGAAGCATTAATTTGATGTCACTTTCTTAATGTGATTCGCCAGTTTCTCTGTAAGATTAAATTATCTCAAAAAGTGAAACCATATGATCATAAACAAAACAAATTGAGCCAAATGTATCATCATTCCTTTTTTTTGAAGTTTTCATAAACACATGCTTAGGTATGTTTAAATTTTAGTGAATCATAGTATTCATAAATCTAACCTCACGTAGACTATCAATGTCCAAACCAACTTTCTTCTTTAAAGGCTTGAACTTTTTTATGACTACAAATTATGGATGAGTCTCTATTTCTACTAAGGAAGGAATCCATTAAAATATTCTTTTATTATGTATAGGTTTCTCACATTTACATAGATAAATCTTACCATAGGCTCCTCCTGGTAATTTTTTTACTTTCGTATAATGTTCATGATCTACACTTTGCATAATAATTATTTATATAATAAGTTTTAATTTAGGTTTGTAATATTTGTAGTTTGAATAGAATTTAGAATTCTTTAAATATTTGATATTTGATAAAATACATCAATCTATCATTTATTTAGTTGCTTATTTAAATCAGTCAAAGGAACATATCTCACTCCTAGAACATTTTAAATATTAATTTTCCCATTTTGATCCTTATCAATTACTTAAAACACTTGGTTTCCCTTACCAACAGGAATTACCATACGACCGCCTTTATCCAATTATTCTAATAGTTACTGTGGTATTGTTTCAGCTGCAGCCCCTACATGAATAGCTTAATAGGGGCCTTCTTACTCAAACCCTAATCGTCCATCTCCTCTTATAATTTATATTTGCTTATCTTTTAACTATTGATTATAAGCCCTATCTATTATTATTTTAAATTACTAGCTTAAATTTTTGATTGACTTTTCAACCAATTCTGGAACATGTTCTACCCCAATTACTTTTGATTATTATGATTTCATCATTAAAAACATTGCAGCACATAAATATCCACTTCCAGATCCAATATCAAGAGCTCTTACTCCATTTTATAAATGATCTTTAAGTAATTCCTAATTACTTAATACAATACTAAAGAATAAGCATGCATATGAGGAGCAGATATTGTTGCATTATAGCCTATTTATAATGGGTAATCTTCATAAGCATAAATCTTATCAGACTCATCAACAAATTATTAACGATCCACAGATAATAAAACTTTTTTAACAATTTCAGATTTAATAACACCTTTTTTAAACAAATTTTGCACTAATTTTTCTAGTTTATTATTCATTTAATTAATGGACATTGAATTTTAAATAAAGGAAAATAAGGTAGCGATACTTATCATTGGAATGGCAGGCACTGGAAAAACAACTTTCGTTTAGGTTAGGAATCAATCCATATTATTAGCAATTAAGCAAACAATTAAAAAATGAAAAACATACTTTAATTAATCTTGATCCTGCAGTTTATTCATTACCTTATGAACCTGAGGAAGATATTCGTAAATCAATTAATTATAAAGAATTAATGACTAAGTAAGTATCCTTCATCATAAATTCTAGAAATAAGCTTGGTCCTAATGGAGCAATCATGACAGCCCTCAATCTTTACTCACTTTAATTAAACTAATTAATTGAAAAAATAGAAAAATCAGACTCCAATATATAAATTATTGATACTCCAGGACAAATTGAAGTTTTCACTTGGTCAGCATCTGGCAATTTAATATCTTAAACATTATCTATGTCTATGCCTACAATAATATTTTATGTTATTGATATTGCAAGATGTTAAAACCCTAATAGTTTTATGAGCAATTTATTATTTAGTTGTAGTATATTCTACAAATTTAAATTGCCTATGGTTATAGTCTTTAATAAGTGTGATGTGGCTGATTCAAAATAACCATTAGAATGGTTGAGAAATTATGATTCCTTTACAGAAGCTTTAAAGAATAAGGATACTTATTTATCTACTTTGAGCAAATAAATGGTTTTGACTTTAGAAGAATTTTATAATAACTTTACAGTATTGGAAGTTTCATCATTAACTGGATAAGGTTTTGAAAAAATTAATGAAGTTATTGCTACTGCAAAATAAGAATATATGAACATTACTCTTGTGGATATTTAAAAGAGAATGAATGACTAAAAACAAAAAAATTATGATAAATAAATCAATCAGATAACTTAAAAAATTTAGAATTTGTGAATTATAGATAATCATTTTTTACGGTACACTCTTTCCTTTTCTTTTAAATCCAATATTAGTATATCTTATTCCTTTAACCTCTAATCCATCTAATATCTCAATCTCTTATCAATTTCTTATTCTAAAATATATTTAAATCATTTACATTTTTTTAAATCCATTATAATCAAATTTGATGATTCTTAATCTTTTTTTAACAAACTAATTTCGCTTTTTAAATTTTCTAATTCGTTGCATTAATCTCTTAAACTCATCTTATCATTTTCATATTTTGTGATTTCATTAAAATGTTTAGCTTCTAATTCTCTAATTTAATCCCTTTACTTTTTTTCTAATTCTTCCATTTAATCTTCATATTGTTCCTGAATTGCTATTCTAATTGACTCTTTATATTCGTTTAATTAAGATTTCAAAGCTATTATTTCTGCTTCTTATTAAATAATTCTTCTTTAAGCCTTATCAAATTCCTCAATTTATTCTCTAGCAATTTAAAATGAATTTTTCATTTCTTGAAATGTTAAATTTAAATCAGCCACACTCTTACCATCTTCTATTGTTGATTAATTTAAGAAACTTCCATGAAATGAATTTTATACTCTTCCATCTTATTCAGTTCTCAATTCTAAGATTTATTAATCCTTTTGATCAATTTCTTCCTAGAGTTTCTTGACTTTTTCTTATAATAACTATTTATCCGCTTTTTATTTCTCTAAAGATTTTGTTAGTTATTATATTTTTTCTAGTTCAGCATTTAATTTTAAATTTTCTGCTTGCTTCTCATGTAATTCATCTCTAATTTACTCATAAGCTTATTTCCATTTGGTCTTCTCTTCTTCCAATAATTTTATTTTTCGAGTATCTACATTCATTTATAATGAAGGTTATTCTTATTATTATTACAACTATTTGATTTCATCAATCTTGACTTATAATAATATTTTTGATTCATTTAATTGCTTCTAAAGATCAGTTATTTTATTATTCAACAACTATACAGTATTCTTTGAAAAATCATGAGTACTTTCTTTCTCTTTTTCTTTTTAATCCTCTACAACTATAATCACATCATCCTCATCTTTGGTTTAATTTAATTACCTATTTACGACTTTAGCAATTTCTTCCTTTGAAAATTAAGCTTTGTCATCTTTAATTATATCTTTGATATTCTCTGCCTTTACCTTCTATTCACTTTAAACTTCTTATTAAATTTAACAATTTGCAAACCAAGGGTGTTCTCTCATTTTTTGAATATTAAATCTCTTCTATGGATCTCTTTACAATAATCCTAAAACCAAACTCTTAGCCAAAGATGGGAAGTCATTTGGAAAGTTGATTTTAACTTTTAAAATATTATCCTCAAGAATCTTTTAGGATTCTTTTTGATCTTTAATTTATGAGGAAGGAGCGAAAGGTGCTTTTCCTGTTAATAATTCATAAATTAAGACTCCTAAACTCCAATGATCTATTTTTTCATCATGACCACATTCTAAAATCATTTCTGGAGCCAAATAATCTAATGTACCACAATAAGTTGTTCTTTAATGATTATTGATATTAGACCAACCAAAATCAGCTATTTTAATATGGCCGTTTGCATCTAATAGTATATTTTCTGGTTTAATATCTCTATGTATAATTGGGGGATTTCTTGTATGCAAATATTCTATTGCTGACATGGCTTCCTACATAAATTATTTGACTGTCTTTTCATCAAAACGACCTACTCGATTCAACTTTTACCATAATTACCCTCCTGTTGCACATTCTAAAATCAAATAAATATAATCCTCTTCTTCATAATGATTGTATAATTTTACAATATTAGGATGTTCTAATCCATACATTATTTTAACCTCATTGATGATTTATTAAGTCATTTTCTGTTGTTTTATTTACTTTTTGGCTATTTATTTCAGAGCAAAAACCATTTTTGTTTTTTTATGTCTTACTTTGAATACTTTTCCAAATGCTCCTTATCCCAATCCTTAAATTACTTCGAAATCTTGTGTACAAGCTTCTCTTTCCATTTTACCCTAAACTGTTGGTGAGAAAAAGAGTATTCTCTCTTTAACTTGGTTAATTACTAAACCAGTCGACATTTATTCTTCTGAAAATTTATTATTACATAATATATAATCATTAATTAGATATCAATAATTTTTATTGTATTAGTCATAATACAAAGTTGGACTCTAGGTTAAACAAAAAATGTTGATTTAAAATACACAATAAATTTCATTTGCATTCATACCAATTATTTCCTATTTTAGCATCAACTTCTAATGGTAATTCTAGCTAAATTTCAAAAGGATTTTCCATTAATTCCTTTACAATCTTCAAAGCCTCCTAAGCATTCTCTTCTGGTCCTTCCTATAAATATTTTAAATTATTTAATTACTAGAATTAATTCATCATGAACTTGCAAAAGTAATTTGTATCCTAAATCTTTCAATGATTAATTTTTATATATTTTGACCATAGCGGCGATTACTATATCTGCAGCTCCTCCCTAAATAGGAGTATTTATTGCTGCTCTTAATCCATGATTAATATAAGATCTAGTTTATTATTAAAAGTATTTTTCCAAGTATCTATATCTTCCTAGTAAAGTTTAAGTGAAAAATTAGTTTTTTGCAATCATTCTCACATTATATTGCCATTATTCCTAAATTACACAAATATAATACCACTTCTTTTCTTTATGCAAACCAAGCATCTATAGTTTTTTATGCTTCCTTCACTTCACATTACCAATCCTTTGCAAATCCAGTTGCAGTTTTACCATAGGCTATTGAAAAATTCAAAACTTTAGCCTTTCTTCTTTCAGCTGCATATTTGTCTTTTACTAATGGAGCTGGTGCTTTTCCTTTAGATTTGTCCCATTCAATTAATAATTCTCCTTTATCTATTTCTTCCTAGATATGAGGAAACATCGTCTTAAAAAGATTAATAATAATTTCATACAATGACAGTTCTAGAATGAAAATCTCCTCCTTTTAGAAAAGCGTCAATCATAGCTTTACATTTAGTCATATGAGCTAAGACTCTCAATTCCAATTAACCATAATCAGCCACTATTAGTTTATTTCCCTTTTTAGCTATAAAGGATTTTCTTATTTTATATCTATCCTTCTCTAATGCAGGTTAATTCAATAGATTTGGATTTCTAGAACTTAATCTTCCAGTTTCTGTATTTATATTAATACTGGTATGAATACGACCTGATGGATCAGTTAATTCGATTAATGGGATAATAAAAGTATGTAATAATACTTCTATACTTTTTAATTCTAATAAATCATTTATTGCAATGCATGCATCAATACCTTTTTAAGGTTCCCCTTTACCAGCAAAGTGATGATATATCAATCCGTATTGTTATTTCTCTACATCTCCTGCTAACTACTTTAAGGCATTATAATCAGCTTACGGCATTCCACTAGGAGTATAACTTAAAGGTTCTATTCCTAAACCCTTAATAAGCATTTCAGTATATTTTAGAGGAGTTCTCTAATTCTCTTTAACAATTTAATGTATGTTATCAATTTAAAATCCTTTTACTTCAGGTAGATCTTCGACTTCTTTCCTTACAGATTTTTTTCTTCCATCTGAAAGATATTCATCCTCTTCTTCTTCTTCTTTCATTGTTTAAGGTGTCTTTTTCACTTATTATTTTTTGCATGGAGCAAAGAATAATTATTATAATTATTAAGTACTACTACAATTGAATTACGACACATCTCCTTCTTAGGTAGTTTATACCCATTTAATAAAGTTTTATTCATATTATTTCATATCTTCTTCAGCTTTTACCTTAATGTTTTTTACGTGATCCATATCAACCTGCATACCTTCCCTCTCTAACTCTGTTAATATTTCTCCCAAAGAATTCCAATATTTACTATAGATATCACCTAAACTATTAATTCCAAATTCATTTTATTTTGTCTGATAATCAGAATCTGTGGGTTTTAAATTATAAAATATTTTTGTTTTGTTTAATAAGTCTTTTAAAGTGAGACATAAGAAATATGTTATTTCTGAATCTAAAGTAGAATATTCAACCCATTAATTAATATATTGAGGGAGACAATGCATTTATAATATCTTAGGATATACTTTTAATTTACTAACTTAGCCATTTTTTAGTTCTTTATTTTGTCCAAAGATCTATTTCATACTAGTTTTAAGATTGATATCAAGTAGATGTTCTCCAAATAATTAAAGGCTACTTCTTTCTTCATCTGTTAAGTTTGGTTTTGCCAATAAACATTCCATTCTTTTGGTTTTAACTAATTTTATTTCTTCTTCGTAAGCTAATGATAATTTAGCTAAACTATATTCTTAAGGCTATTTAGATGGATCTAATAGTCTGGCCATATGCATAGTATCTCCAAAAAAGCCTCTAACATTAATTCCATTATTGCCAAATATGTGTTTATCAAAACCATAATTATGCCATATTTTTAATATCTTTTCATCCTCAAAATATTCTTTAAACAGCATTATTAAATCACTATTCTAAGCAAAATTATCGATAAACAACCTAGGACCATTCCCAAAATTAACTTCAGGACCTGCAAATGCACTTGCACAAATTAATCTCCCTCTATTAATTGGAGTCTCGCTCTTAACATCTATATCTATAGTTTCTGTATCCCATGCATGAGGCTGTTTTTTATATTTATTTAATATATCAATGACTCTTTTTGCATCATTTATATTTCTGACTATAGTTACACCTGGTTATTCTTTTACATCTTCGATTGTCTTATTGTAATAAGACCGATATAAATCATACTCTGGTGTTTTTGAACTACCTCCTATTCTACTTTTAAGTGATGTTATGTTATTGATTTAAGCAAATGTACAAAATCGAAATTTTATCATAAAATTATAATCACATTTAATTATATCAATCTAATTTATGATAATTCAAAAGTTCTTAAATAGATATGAAACCTTAAATACATCACAACATACAATTTAATACTTTTGAGGTATATTTTCTATAAGTAATTGATAATTTTATAATTAAATTTATAATTCATCATCTTCCAAACTTTGATAATTATAATATGAAATAACAGAGCATAGACTATGAATAATGTCTCTTTTAGTGCAAAACAAAGAAAAAATAATTAATAGGAAAAGAGAATAGATTTATATATGTGTTTGAGGATCGCTTGATAATAAATAGAAACTAAAATAAAGGTGATCCTGCAAGAGTGATTAGCTTTGAAAATATAATTAGAGTAAAGTGGAACTATTCAATTAATCCAAAAACATTCAAAACCTTTCTTAAAAGCTTTACTTTAGAGACTAATAATAATAAGGAATTATTGAAATATTATGCGGATTTTGAAATGTTAATAGCCTTAAAAAAAATATTACAGAAATTTGTTTAACAAAGTTCTCTTGAAGATGAATATGAAACTTAGCAGGTATTGGGAGAGGGTAGTTATGCTGTAGTATTTCAATTGAAAAACATTTTCACTGGATAGCAATATGCGGGAAAGTGTATAGAGAAAAAAAAACTTGATAAAATTGATAAAGGGTTAAAAGCAGTGATGAATGAGATAGAAATTATGAGAATTTTAAGTCCACACGCTTAAATAGTTAATTTGCATGAAGTTTATGATGGTGTAAATAGTATTAATTTAGTGTTGGATTTATGTTCTGGGGAAAATTTGTAAGCAGAATTAACAAAACGCAATTTAATTCTAGAAGATTCAGAAATTAAAATTGTAATTACTATCAATTATTTCAGATTATGCATCACCTTTTATTAGCTGTTGACTATATTCATAGCAAAGGAGTCATGCATAGAGATTTAAAACCTGAAAACATTCTATTTTAGAAACCATAAGATTTTACAACCTTAAAGATAGGCGATTTCGGACTTGCCGCAATATAAACTGATACTCCTTATCTTTATCCTAAATGTGGTACTCCAGGATTTGTTGCTCCAGAAAGTAATTTCTATGTTTTAATTAGAGTAAAGTTGCCAATTTAGTTGAAAAAGATAAAGAATATAGTAGAATCTGCGATATCTTTAGTTGTGGAGCAATTTTTCATTTGCTTTTATTTGGAGAAGGAGTATTTCCCGGTAAAGGACATTTGGAATTACTTAAACTAAATAAAGAATGCAATATCAATCCAGATGATAAGAGATATGATATATTAACAATTGAGCAAAAAGATCTATTGTAAGAATAAATAAAATTATAAGATTTAAAATGCTTAAGACTAATCCTGATCATCGTCCTTTTGCCAAAGACTTACTAAATCATCCATATTTTACTAATTAGAAATTAAATGCTGTTGGAATATTCAGCATGAATGTGATAAAATTCGAAGACGATAATACTTTAGTTATGTAGGATTAAATCCACTCTCCAACAAAAATTGGATTAGAAAAAAGATTTTCATTTTTATAAATGAGTAATGAAAGAAACACTCCTATGAAAATTATATGATAAACATTATACTGTTCATTTGTAAATCATCTCGTTTAGATAATTATTTATTATATTCAATTTATTATAAGTGAATTTGGCCTTAAATCATGGAATCTTTAGCTCAATAAATTAAGGGATTGTAATAGAAGAATCAAGAGCTTTCTTAATTAGAAAATAGACTGGTTTAGTTAAAATAATAGTTAAAATTACAAGAATCGAATAATCATATAATATAATAGAAAGTTAACAAAATATTGGAAACTAAGGAAAGCACATATTAAGATCAGAGAGATGTAAATATTATTTGTAATTGTAGTTATTAAAATAACTTGAATATTCTCAAAGCCACAAAGATGCGAATTATAATCGTATTCGTTTAATGAAGCAATAATAAGTGGATGAAACAATGAAATTAAAATAATAATTATCAGACGATAAACTAATGAGAACTCTTACATAAAAACAAAACTCACAGATTCTTTAATATCAACTCAAAAAATTAAAAGATCAGGAGTTATATAATAAGCAATAGTAATTTAACAAGGTAACTTTTGTAGAAGAGTTTATTTTAGATTTCAGAATGGGAATTTTAAATGAAATAGGATCTAGAATATAAGAAAAATGAAAAAATTGAAAAAATAAGAGGAGAATAATTATAATATAAAGCTTAATTGTCTTAAAAGCTAGATTAATAATAAAAATATTATCAAAAACTATATGATGAAGAATAATAATTGTTGAGGTAATTTTGACTTATAAACAAGTTAGCAAATTACACAACTCGTAATCAATTGCTTAAAATTTAAAATAAGACTTAAGTTAAGCTTAAAGCCTTAGTATAAAATTTTATAACAATTCATTGACTACTATCTCCTCCTCTATCAAATCATATAGTGTACCAAAATTAACAAAGAAATAATTAGAAAGTCCTTATGCTCAAATACCTGCAATTCTTAAAATTAAAATCAATAAGTAATTTTAAATTTAATAGTAGAGAAAAATCTTATGGAGGTAGCGAAAACTTCTTTCCTTGCATTGAAAAACCCAGCCATTAAGAACAATAAAAATATATGGAAAGACTGTATTAATCTAAAAATTAACTTCCGCTGAATTAACAACATGAATATCAAGTTTAGAAAACAGGGATTCAATAATTTAAATAAACAAGTCAATCTCATTTTGAATCCTAAAGTCATAATCATAATAGCAATAGAACGAAGTTTTTGAGTTCAACTTAA